>QODF01000023.1:1833597-1952248 GCA_024372805.1 Oostethus manadensis | reverse complement strand
CCTCCTTCAAAATCACCCCTACTCCATTTCTCTTCCTATCTACACCATGATAGAACCGCTTGAACCCTGCTCCTAAGCTTCTAGCCTTGCTACCGTTCCACCTGGTCTCCTGGACACACAATATGTCTACCTTCCTTCTCTGCATCATGTCAACTAATTCTCTACCTTTTCCTGTCATAGTTCCAACATTCAAAGTCCCAACTCTTAGTTCTAGACTCTTAGCATTCCTCTTCTTTCTCCTCCTATGGATACACCTTCCTCCTCTCCTTCTTCGACCAACAGTAATCCAGTTTCCACCGGCACCCTGTCGGTGAACAGCACCGGTGGCGGGCGTTCTTAACTCGGGCCACGTCCGATCCGGTATGGAAGTCATTTGTCTGATTCGCATGTTCTGGTTTGGCAAAGTTTTACGTCGGATGCCCTTCCTGACACAACCCTCTGTATTTATCCGGGCTTGGGACCGGCACAATAAGACACTGGCTTGTGCCCCGTTGCGGCTACATTCCCTGTTGCGGCTACATTTACTTTTTACTTGCTATTACTTACTATTTTACTTGCAGCCATGTACTTTTCAAATAAACACAGACTCTGGGTTATTTTAAGTATTTCTCCAAATGATAGGAACTCATTCCATTAGCCAGTGTCAACAGAAGCTCCAATGACACAACGTCTGTCACAGACGGGTCGAGCTGTGCCTGAAGTCCTACCCATTCTGATAACAGAGACAACCTCTCCCTTGTAATCACTAATGATGGTTTCTTACCGTGCCTTCAAGAAGGGATTCAAAGGTGAAACTCCTAACTTTGTTACCAAAGATGAACTTGGTTGTTTTTCCGTGTTTGTTGTGTGTGTTTCACTAAGGGTGATGTGGTCATCTCCCAGATTGCAGCAGACAAGGTAAGCTTAGTAGAGCTTCAGTAGTCCAAATTGTGAAGCTCATACACATGGTAACACCTCCGTAGCCAGCACTGCATGCACTTTAGCTGGTGAGAATGCATCTAGATGATAACACGTCACAAAAGTGTGCGGTATAGGCCAGCTTGCAGCCACACAGATGCTCGGTACAGAAACCCCTCTAAACAGGGCCCGAAATGTAATCACTCCCATTGTGGAATCAAATCTAGGGGGGGCTGCAACCCCTTAAAAGTGCAGGCCAGCGAGATAGCCTCCACGATCCACACTGACAGAAGTTGCGTCATTGCATCTAGTGATACATGGCCTAGGTAATATCCTGTAGTGAAACGGAGCAAAGTTGGAAAAAGAACCCCTTGATTAAAGAACCATGTTATTGCAGAATAATCACAACAACAGAGTGTTTGAAAAATGGCGGATTGTTCATTATTGTGCTTAGTTATGCAACTCAATCAGCGTGTGAGGGGCAACATGTGAGCTAATGGAGGAGCTGCCATCCCGACTGTTGTTTAAACCACAAAGCTGCCTGGAACGCAAGGGTGTAGTTTTTACTGGTTGTTCAATTGATCAGATGCAAACAGTCAGCACTGCCATTTGACATTATGCATTGGATGGTGCCACATCACGTCACACGCTCCTGCTGTACTTCCTGTTCTGTTAAGCTCAGCTGGAGAGAAAATTTGGGACAGAAGGTGTGTCAGTGTGTGTTTTTTGAGAGTGGCCATGTCGTGCCTGTTTTGTTATGGTGATTCAGCCTGCTCTCTGGCAGCTATCCAGGATCTATTTTCTCCTTCTCTTTACATAACATCAAACTGTCTCTCTAAAGCTGTGTGTCCTGTCCCTTCTCTCCTGTATTTTCTTGATTTTCAGCCACCACGCTGAAGCTACTTGAACACCCATGTGATCTGGAAGGGACCACAGCCAGAGCCACACCCAAAGCACATTGTGGTGAGTCAGATTTCAGGGTGCCATAGGGAGAAGCACTTTGTCGATTGAAATACCGCAGAGAGCATCTCTAAGGAAGCCGGATGTGACACACCATATGTTGCCTAGATAGGACCCAAATGGATGATGGGACTTGACGAGCTCAAAACAGTGATTTGATGATACAGTTCTCAGTGCAGTACCTAACGCAGAGCTATGTGGCAGTACAGGGCGACACAAAGGTGAATTAGGGAGAGTGTAACAAAGAAAAAGGACGAAAAGGAAGAGGTGTCTATCTCAGTCAGTTGAGAAAGTACCTTTGTCTTTGATCTTTGTTTACGCAAGGATGTTTGCCCTGCTAAGTGACTCAGGTTTGGATGGGTGTGTGTGTGTGGCAACATCGTAGAGGTCTGGCCCAGTGTGCGTTTGGTCTCCATGTGTAACTCAGGGTGTACTCAGCTGGGTCTGTGTACCGCTCTATGACAGCCAGCCTGCATGCTGCTCACTGGTGCAGAAGCGCTAATTGAATTAAGTCTTTATTATCAGGCTGCAGAGGCAGCACTTCTCCCATCTCGGCCCGCTTGGCTGACACTTTCTCCTTGAACACCTGCTTGACATCAACTTCCTCCTCTATTTATTTATCCCCTCTCTCCTGTGGCCTGCTGCTGGCTGCACTCCCTTCAACTGCCTGTTCACAATAGCTGGCCGAGAGAGGATCGGGCTGCTTCCATCGACTGCTTCGCTCACCAATATTTCTCCACTGAGATAGGCACATCTTTTAAGCGAACAGCATGCTGCAAAGTTTATTACCTTTGCTAAGGAGTTCAGTATTTTTCGGTCTTTGTGTTTGTGTTTGCAGATGTCAGATGTCAAAACGAATCAGTAAATGATGCTGACATGAAAACCTGTAAATCGTAGGTTGTTCTTTAAAAAGGGGGGCATATCAGTGCTGATAAAAATACAATTCAGCTCAAATGAGTGGTGTTGTTGTTATCAAACAAAATAGGCTCAACTTTTGCAGCAATCCTTGTCTTTCTGGCCTAAGGCAGCAAAGTGCAAAGGAATAAAGGCGATATTGCTAGATTATGTCCTATGTTCTATTGAATAGTCTCCAATGAGCAAACGGTCCTAAAAAACAGCGGCTGGGATAAGAACTAACATCTATCTAGTCCCCTGTCCATTTCCACTAGCCTCAGGGTCCGGCTGCTTCACTGGGCTTGGCTTGGGAATTACTTTAGAGGACAGAATAACATGAGGCACAGTCAGATTGGCTAGAAGTCAGAGTCCTGGACTATCAATAATCCACTGAACGTTTGTATTCTCCTTCTGATGCCTCAAAACTACAGAACCTCTCTCGATCTGTCAGCTGAATCCATTCCTCACCTCCTTGTGTATCTTCTGTTTACGCAATCTGTTTTCATTCTTCTCCACTCCTTTGCACCACCGTCAGCTTAATCTTCCCATATTCCATCTTTCATTTTCTTTGTGTAAATGCTCTCCCTCTCACTCTTTCTCATGCCATCCATCAGTATTTCTCCTATCGCCATCTCATCAATTGCCTTCTCTTATCGACATGTTTCCATTTTCTAAACTGCTCTCACTCCATCATTTTCAACCTTCTTTCAATGATCATTTTATTTCGTCTTTCATCACTCTGAGTTTCAATTATTTTTGTTCATCTCATGCCTTTTGTCTGCTTCTTCTGGTGAGCTTTCACCCAACCTAAAGGGTCCAAGTGGGCTAAGCTACCTTTTTCTGGGATGCTCACCAAGCAGCACAGGACAGTGTTCCAATACCAGACACCTGCTGTAGAACAATATAAAGCCTGTTGCCAGAACTCCACCAGTTCCAGTTGCAATGTATATGTTTAATTTTCTATCATTTTGCTTAGGTAAGAGGGTAAGAAGTAGCCTGTCAATGTGTGCTTCTGTGGAACCCTTATCAACCAAGGTGAAAAATCCTATAATTTCTATCCGACACCAAGATGACTCCAATTTGGGTACGTGACATAACAGACAACTTGACAAGTCTCATGCCCTGGTCCAATAAGAATCGTAACAATTGAATAAGCCCCCAGGGAGGATGTTGGACACAAGAAGCTGTACTGCTTCCCAGCAATGGATTCTGTGTTTTCTCACAATCCTACCAGAAGTCTGCAACCTCCTACAAATGTGTCCTGGCTGCACCTGAATGGGTAAACATTTCCACTTATGGACTGTCTGGACTGCACCTTAATTCAAAAGAGGACCAACGTAGTGGGTGATAACAATAATAATAAATTTGATTTGTATAGCTAATTTCTTGAAACCCATGAACGCTTCATTCACAGTGGGAGGGGAAGCACAGGGGGTAGAACAAAGAAAACAGAGTAAATAAAACTGTGCATGAAGTGAAAAGGGATAGAGTTAGATGACACTGAAAGCTATGGTAAAAAGAACCTCCATTGGGTGCACTATCACCAGCGGGTACAACGTGTCTGTTCCAGCTCACCTCAGCTGTGACATTATGACGACAGCGGGGATTAAACCCAGGTCCAGTTGCTCATTCTTAATCACACAAGTTTGAACGTCTTCTTTCAAAATGGACATGACTTCATATGAGCCGTAGTAAAGCCACGTGTCACTGGTTTAGTGCACTGCCTCGTTCTATTCATAAACCATAATTGGGAAGTCAGGGAATAGTCAGTTGGAGCAGAAATGTGTCACCTTCAGACCTGGTGGCATCAGGAGTAATTCCTGATGAGCCGGGATGAAAAACAGCAGAGGACGTGCAAAGCGAAAAGATGAAAGAGATTACACTAGTTCACCTCAGCCCACTTCACATTTCATTGGCGTTCTGGCTTTTGACTCAGACTCAATTCATTACTACTGTCCTCATTTCAAAGTGATCTTATCTAACACTCCTTTATCTTTTATACCTTTGTTTTTGAGTGTGTTCTCCCTCTTTTTCCCGCTTTCTTTTAGCTCTCATTTCTGCCGTCCGCCAAACACAGCCAGGAAGTAACTCTTTCAGTAGAAAGACCTCCAGTATATAGTGTTTGCAAGTGCACTACATTTTATTCAAAACACATTCACGGTGATTCACTGTTAATTATGAACCTTAATGTCATCTCAATTGTGCATTCCCAAATTACTGCGCGTTTAGAATATTTTTTAAATGCGTAGTCAGTCTCCATCAAGCTTGCAGAAATAATGTTTGTACACACACAACCAAACACAGCATCCATACACAATAGCAAACAAACAGTCATTAGCAGATTCCAGGCTGCCTCTCAGCTTTGCTTTACTGTGTTGTTGGTGAGCCTGTGCCTCAAGGGTGGCGCCACTGCTGTAGGTTTTAATAAAAGCATTGTCTTTGGAAGCTGTCTAAAGGGACCCAGTTTCATTTTGGAGTGCTGCTGCTGCTCTTGTGGATGTAGGAGGAAAAAGGGCTATTGCGCTGGGATGTGGGGGCGGCAGGGTTCAGTGTCATTGTGGGGTCCTCCTAGGACTGGTCCTTATTGTTTGATAGTTTCAATATACAATGTGTGTGAGATGTAAGTACATGTGTACATGTTTTCTAAACTTATAAATATGCCACTTATTAATAAAGCCTGCAAACACACAGTGGATATAAAAGGCGTACAACTCCCTGTAAAATGTCACAATTAGTGTACAAAAATATACCAACATATAAGATATTTTGATTTTCTTTTTTAGAATAGTTCCAAAAATAACTGCACCTCTTGTACGCCACAACCTCTGAAAAAGGTTTGTGATGAAAAAATTATGAAGCTTATACTGACATATGCATCTTCGATTTGGTCTTACTTGTTGTGCAGTTGACTAAAAACTTTTGATTGTGCACAATACTCTCCCACATGGGATGATAATCGGCACCACCAACTCCGCATCCATGGTTCTCTCCCAGAAAAATGGTGTGAGTGCCATCTCAAGTGGAGAAAGGTCTTGTTCACAAGTGAATGAAATATATGTTAGAGTTGATTAGCATTAGACAATGAAGTACTGTATAATTAATCTATGATTGCACTGTTTTTTATGTGACTCTGTCGCACTTGGCAACCTTATCAAGCAAGCTGCACGCTTGCACAGTAGAATACAGCCGTACACCCTTAACTGACACAAGCTGGAAGCAGTTAAATCCTAACACATAATTACATACTGATGCAATCAAGATGGACTAATGTCCCTCTGCGGGCGTGACTCAAGTCTAGCATTTTAGCTTAGCCACTTCTTAGTTTTGGGACTTCCTGGAACCTACTTGAGGGCAGAGGTCTATACCTATTGACATCTTTCAAATAATTTTATCACCAAAAGAAAACTGTGTATGTCTGATCTCTTCTTGGGAGAACTAACTTGAACGTTTAAGACAGAACGTGAATGTGAGATTGGCAGGCGAATTGGTGTGCCTTCTGCAGTGGTGCATTGGTCAGTTGCGGTGAAAAAGGAAGTTGAACTGAAAAGTAAAGCTTTCAATTTACCGATCGATCTATGCTTCTACCCTTACCTTTAGTCATGAGCTTTGGGTAATGACCAAAAGGACAAGATTGTGGATGCATGAATCACAAATAAGTTTTTGCCGTAAGGTGTCTGGGCCTCGACAGGCTAAAACTCGAGTGTGGGAGAAGTTTGGTGAGGCTATGGAGCACGACTTTCAGTCGGCCTTGAAGAGTTTCTGGGAAACTGTTTGACACCTCAGAAAGGTGAAGCAGCCCCCAGTCCACACTGTTTACAGTGCGGACGAGGGCTTGCTGACCTTGACTGAGGATCTGAGGATATAGTTGGTCGGTGGAAGGAATACTTTGAGGCCCTTCTCAATCTCACTGACATACCTTGTGTAGAGGAAGCAGAGACTGAGGATACGTACGTGGACAGTTCTATCACCGTGGCTGAGGTAATTGGGGTAGTTAAAACACTCCCCAATGGCAAGGCTCCGGGAGTAGACGAGTTTTGCCCTGAATTCCTCAAGGCTCTGGATGTTGGGGGACTGTCTTGGTTGACACGCCTCTACAACATCGGATGGAAGCCGGGGAGAGTACCTCTGGACTGGCAGACCGGGGTTTTTAAAAAGAGTGACCGGAGTGTGTGTTCCAACTATAGGGGATCACACTCTTCAGCCTCCCTGGTAAAGTCTACTCCAGGGTGATGTAGAGAAAGGTATGACCGTTAGTCGAACCTCGGTTACAGGAATTGCAACGTGGTTTTCGTCCAGGTCGCAGAACACTGGACCAGCTCTACACCCTTGTCCCTCGTGGTGTCCTGTGGGGATTGGTGGCCTGCTAATACGTGCCATTCGGTTCTTGTATATTCAAAGCAGGAGCCTGGTCCACATTGCCAGCAGTAAGTCGAGCTTGTTTCCGGTGAACGTTGACCTCAGCCAAGGCTGCCCCTTGTCACCGATTTTGTTTATAATCTTCATTGATAGAACTTCTAGGCGCAGTCAAGGCGTTGAGGGAGTCCAGCTTGGTGACCTTAAGATCTCGTCTCTGCTATTTGCAGACAATGTGGTCCTTATGGTCTCATCACACTGTGACCTTCAGCCGTTACTGGAGCAGTTTGCAGCTGAGTGTGAAGCTTCTGGGATGATACTCAGCATCTCCAAATCCGAGGCCATGGTTCTCAGTCAGAAACGGGTGGACTGTACCCTCCGGGTTGGTAGTGAGGTTTTGCATCAGTGGAGGAGTTCAAGTATCTCAGGGTCTTGTTCAGGAGTGAGGGATGGTTGGAGCGTGAGGTCGACAGATGGATCGGTGCATTGTCTGCAGTAATACGACCGCTGTACTGGACCGTCGTGGTGAAGACAGAGCTGAGCCAGAAGGCAAAGCTCTCTGTTTATCGATCGATCTATGTTCCCACCCTCACCTATGGTCATAAGTTATGGGTCATGACCGAAAGAACGAGATTGTGGATACAAGCGGCGGAAATGAGTTTTATCCGTATAGTGGTTGGACTCGGTCATCCAGGAGGAGCTCAGAGTAGAGCCACTTCTCCTTTACATCGAGAGGAGCCGGTTAAGGTGGCTCGGGCATTTTGTCCGCATGTCTCCCTGGTGAGGTGTTTCGGTCATTCCCAGCCAGGAGAAGGCCCCGTGGAAGACCTAGGACACGCTGGAGGGACTATGTCTCACAGCTGGCCTGGGAAAGCCTTTGTGTCCTCCCGGTGGAGCTGGAAGAGGTCGGCGGAGACCGGGAAGTCTGGACTTCCCTACTAATACAGCTGCCCCCGCGACCCGGACCCGGATAAGCGGAAAAAAAATGGAATGGAATGGAATGGTGTCTGGGGTCTCCCTTAGGGTTCTCTCTAGCACGAGAGAAACTCAAAGAAGAACCGCTGCTCCTTCGCACTGAGAGTGGCTCGGGAACCTGGTTAGGATGCCTACCGAATGCCTCCCTGGGGAGGTGTTTGGGGCACGTCCGACTGGTAGGAAGGCCTTGAGGAAGACCCTAGGAAAACTGGACAAAGTAGCTGGGGAGAGGGAAGTCTGGGCGTCCCTGCTTAGGCTGCTGCCCCCTCGACCTGACATTGGATAAGCGAAAGAAGATGGACGGATGTCAGTTCCAAAAAGTCTGAAATGTACAAAGTCATTTTCCCCGTAAGACACAATGTAAATCTAATTAATCTACTAATTAATAACTATAGTTTTATATACAGAAAACAATGACTAAGAAAATAGAGATTGATCAATTCATTTATCATCACATTTACCTTTATTAAAGGCTTGTTGACATATGGAAGACAGCAAGGAAAGGAAAGGGAGGAAGAGACACTGTCTCCCGCTAACTGTTTTCCCGCAACATCTTTGATTGTTTGCGATGTCTGTTTCAGTTACACCTTTACCTCTTCCAACATTAGCTGGCTTAGTTTCTTCGTCAGTATCGCTGCAGATGTCCAGCACATCCTGGCACTTGGCTACCTGTTCTTTCTTGAATTCAGTGGTATTTCTCATGTCCTTTATCAAAATCCTGGCACACTCAATACAGAAAGCACGTAAACAAGGTGTGACTCTATGTAGTAAAATATTTTGAAACGGTACACTAACCATCTGACATTTTATCCCAGTTGTAGATGCACTGTTGTTTCATCCCTAGATGGGATGTTGGTTACCTGTCCTTTGGAAGTATTAGTTTTCATGTTTGAACACAAGAGAGTGTATGTGAACCACACACAACTGATTTGTTTAGACATCCACAGCACAAAGACACAAATAAAACCTACATTATTAGTATGCAATATAATATTATTGGTCAGTCAAACCTGCAAGATGTACATCAAATTTGCCAAAATATAAAGCATCCCAACAATCAGCTCTGAGTCTCCTCTGGAACCCAGTTTTCCAGCCACCACTAACAAAGCAAAAAATAAAAAACATCCACAAACACACAGAAACACATTTTCATACAGACACGAGTCTCTTTTCTATAGACTTATAGATGCTCACGATAACAAGCAACCTTTTCACAATACTCAGGTGTCCATTAGCTCTTTGGCCAGACCACTGTGTGACACCCTCTGGTCAATACTTTCTACATCTGACAGCATACAAACATCTCTGAAAAGCCCCAGAGGAGATGTTTGTCTCATTTATGGCAGGCAAAGAATGCAGTCTCTCTCGCTCTCTTCCAGACTCATACTTTACACCCTCAAGATGGGGTCAAATCCCAGGTTGTTGCCTAGATTTGCAAACAGGCATGTCCAAAACGCTGAGGCAACAATTCCACATTTTCACTGGCAAAGGAAAGGAAGAATAAGACTATCTTTGGGGGGGGGGGGGGGGGGTATTCCTTTAAATGCATTCCCCACTGTGGAGTAAAGGTGTTGTGCGGCAGCTAAGTTAAATTACAGCCTGGCTGCGGCCTTCATTAAAACCCTAATGCCAGGCTCTCCCTCTAATGGAAATGAAATCTAGCAAGACTCTGTGTGTAAATTAAAGTGTGAAGCCAGAGTGTGGAAAGATTTCCCTAGTTTTGACATGTGTGGCCTGAATTAGCCGTAGCGCTGTTGAAGCAGTCAGTGGGAGAACACTGGTATCGATTTGAAGGAAGGTTGCACTTCCTATCTGAAAGCAAATGTGTATTACTTTAGCTGGGAGCATCAATCACTCAGTATGCTGCTACTCTCCCCTTGCTGGTTTCTGAATTTGTGGTAAACAAACAGAAACCTCCAAAATGAGAACATTGGTTATGTTGCTAGACAACACATACATAGCTGATGTGAGAAGTATTATTCTCATATATACAGTAATATATGACAACCTCCAAATCTGAGGCCATGGTTCTCAGTCGGAAACGGGTGGACTGTACCCTCCGGGTTGGGAGTGAGGTCTTGCCTTAGGTGGAGGAGTTCAAGTATCTCGGGGTCTTGTTCACGAGTGAGGAACGGTTAGAGCGTGAGGTCGACAGACGGATCGGTGCAGCGTCAGTAGTAATGCAGTCACTGTACCGGACCGTCGTGGTGAAGAGAGAGCTGAGCCGGAAGGCAAAGCTCTCTGTTTACCGATCGATCTACGTTCCCACCCTGTGTGTACGTTCCATAAGTTATGGGTCAAGACCAAAAGATTGAGATCGTGGATACCATCAGCGGAAATGAGTTTTCTCCTTAGGGTGGATGGACTCACCCTAATCGATATGGTGAGGAGCTCGGCCATCCTGGAGGAGTTTAGAGTAGAGCCGCTGCTCCTTCACATCCAGAAGAGCCAGTTGAGGTGGCTCGGGCATCTCGTCCGGATGCCTTCCCGAGCGCCGCCCTGCTGAGGTGTTCCAGCATGCCCAGCCAGGAGAAGGCTCCGGGGAAGACCTAGGTCACGCTGGAGAGACTTTGTCTCACAGCTGGCCGGGGAACGCCTTGGTGTCCTCCCAGTGGAGCTGGAAGAGGTCGCCGGAGACCGGGAAGTCTGGACTCCCCTACTGAGACTGCTGCCCCCGCGACCCGGACCCGGATAAGCGGAAGAAAATGGAATGGAATGGAATAATATATGACGGTTGCAGCTGCTCCCTTTCACCTTATCATTCTTGCATTGATAGGCTGCCATCTCTGTTCAGTGTACACCTGCATTGCATGTCACCTTGGTCAAACACCTCCTTCCAGCTCCTTGAACTCCAGCTGTGGCCCACACCCATGTTTACAACCTGCATATGTCAGAGTTGTTACATGAGGGGCAGCCGTGCAGCGCTGCACTGCTGCACGTCTGACCCCACTGCTGCTTATCGTTCCTCCCATCACGCCCCACTGACCCTGTCCACACGAGCTAGGAGGGAGAGAATTAGCCTACTTAGCCTATTCCCCACAGGGGTCACACCAACCAGACACACACAGTTCCATATGTGCACACACACATACACACCTATCGTCCAGATGCGTGATGACAAATGATAAGGCGGCACTTAACCACAGGTGTCCCATGTCTGACCTATCACCTATTACCTTGAACAGAAAGCTTTTCATACAGGGGCCAGCCATCAATCAGCTCCTATCAATCACACATATATGCAGCACCCTTTCACTGCTGACAAGCTTTTCTGGCCTGACATCCATCACCATGCTCTGCCCTTTTACTGACATCTAGGAAAACACACACATCACAGCCTCTCTTGTGTGCCTCCCCTTGAAATCCACACATTCTACATCTGCACACAACCTGTCCCGCAGTGATGGCTCCTCTACACCATGGGATGCTTTTTTGTGTTGTCAGGTGTTTTGCAGATGTACACACAAGGGGGGCGCTCCCTGGTGACATGTTTTCTGATATTGCTGCACCTGCACTGAGACATGACGTGGGGTTGAAATCCCAGCGAGCACAGGCAACTCAGAACACCGCATATGTGACAGTCAGTAGTGACAGACTGGTCCTGAGCATCCAGGCAGTCATTTGGCTGGAAAGTCACTGGATCAAAAGTCCCACGGCTCACACAAGTGTCAGTATTGGGCTGTCTTCTGTTGGAGAATGCCAAAGCTGTGACATTTTGAATGTTATAGCATCTTTCTTTTTTTTTATTTGAAACCCTTTTACAATTCACCTATGTGTCATTCACCAGAATTGTATTCCTTACGTTTTGGAGTTAGTGGTAAAGGTAAAGGTAATATCAGGTTTGGGATTAAAATGGATTGGTTTCTGTTTTATTAACTATTACTAATGTCTTTCTAAGGCTCTGGGAGAAAGGTGTGGGTAAGGAGCATGAAGAATGGGTGTTAAAGCGCTAAGGGTCCATTTACACATGCATAAGGATGCATGCAACCAGCAGCATAGCAACATCTTTGCCAGACAAAGGAGAGAATGTTTAGCATATTGAGCTGATTCAAAATGCATTAACATGTAAGCGTTGGAAAAGGGAGCTTTGTGTGGAGTATTTGCTGTCGCAGCGAATCAATTTGTTGTCTGTCCAACACCGACATTTTTAACAGAAAAAATTAGGCAAAGGGAGGTTATCCTGGAACTGAAGATATGAACTAAAATGATATAAAAAAATTATCTTTTTTCTTTTTTCTAAAATAGGGCCTTCTATTAAAAAAAAGAACGTTTTAAACGGTTTTTCAAAATTAGTACTGTGTCGGTCCAAAAGCTCTTTGAAGTGAACGAATGTCATCCTTGTCTTTTTTCCTGTTCAAGTCGCACACGATTGGTCAACATGTGGGGTGCCGTACGCGTTGCCACTAAGCAGAAGTGGGCGGGCGAGGGGTCACACGCACAGGCAAGTTGGAAAGATGAGAAAAATGAGCAGCAGAAAACAAAAGCTTGTTTTTTTCTGGTCACTTGGTCTTTCTGCGGGCCTGTCCACATGGCCTTTTCAGGTCGGTCGATTGAGTATTTGATCATTTCAGTATTTCATTCACACTGTAATGGGGCTGCGGGTGCCCTGAAATTCTATTTTGTGAAAACAGATTTCAGAGTAGGATAATCTAACGACGAAACCTTGTCGTTGCCGTGTGGACAAGCAAAGCACTACTTTCTAAAAACAATGACGTCACCGTTGATGTGACCAGAGGAAGACAACATTAAATTTGAATATTTTGACTGGTTTGACTCCATTGTCCATGTGGACATTGTGATATGTTTTACTTATATTCCAAAGTGACTCGCAGAAGTAACTCCTCGCTGTTGTGTGTCCAGACAATCCACTTCAAGCGGAAGACGACGGAACTTATTGACTTCCTTTCTGTCTGTAATATTCTTCACATATAGAGTGCATCCTTTTCACCCAGTGATCTGTTCTCGTGTGGCCCTGACCCTTTACTGACCGGACACTGAGTGCTTTTTTTTTTGTTGCTTTTTTTGCTAGTAGTTTTGCACATTTTAAACAGTTTCATTTATGTTTGCTGGTGTAATGTTTTGTTGATGTTGTGTTGTTTCACTGTAAATAGTTGGAAATGTACAAATAATACACATGATCAGACTGGACCGTTTGTCCAGTTGAGATGGGTGATTGTTTTTGTGTTCTGTGTGTTATGGGATCTGTTATCTGTGCTATTAAAAATTCATTTTCCATTACTATTGAGAAGACCCTGTTGATTAAAATATAATATGACGGACATGGCCATTATATGCTTTTATTATGTGTTCATTCTATTGATTTGGTGTCTTTGGGACAACCAAAAAGAATCAGTGCAATCAGTTAGGCAGAGTTGAATTTGAAAGATGTTGCAAGGCCAGCATTTCTAGAAAAAACATGTTGAAATGAACAATGAATCATAAGTCATGGTTTTAAAGACGGCAGTGTAATTGTCTTACCTTGTTTTAGGGGATGTTGTTAGCCATTCTTCATGTTTTTCAAACGTTATCAAATAAGCTGCAATCTCCTGTGGAAAAAGCAGAGAGGAGAGAGGAGGAGTGAGGCTTAGATATGTCATCTTTAATCACCATTCTCTGGTGTTTGTAATACTGTGAGCCCGCTTCATTGGCATTCCTACAGCCTAAGCAGCAGCATAAATGGAGGAGAAACACAGACGGGAGCAGTACCAGAGAGCTCAAGCAGGTAAATGGAGACCAGTAACGATAATGTAAAAGAAAGAAGTGGAAGGCAGGTAAGGTCAGATCATCTTCTGAGACTAACTTTGTTCCAAAAGCTTTGATCAAGCTCAAGGACATGAAGGTGCTTGCAGAGAGATTGACATCTCTGTCTTACGGAGCGAGCAGCTTTTAACATTTTTGGTCCGATCCTCCCCTAAATCCTTTTGATCTGCCCCTGACACGCCTCGTAGGGATCAATCCCCTCTTTAACCTTTGAATAATAATAGCACAACAGTCTTCTAATGTTGTGTGTACTGCTGGATCAGAACCGGCTGTAGAGCCTTTGGAGTTAAGTTGTGTACACAGTGACACTGTAGACGCAAGTGGACGCTAGAGGCGGGAGTACAAAGAGATTCTTTCTTGTTTCCCATGTTTGTCCTGTCCTTTGCATCAGTCAAGTGTATGAGGGAAGACGCTGGATCTTTTTCTCACCAAACTAATAGGCATAAATAAAAGCACATTACATGCTGGTAGACAACCCGATGATTACCTGCGACAGGCGGCAATTCACTCGTCAGCTAGGGCATTTATCACGTCCTCGGACTGTCGAGAGTACTTGACACAAGGACAGACCTGCTGCCATCTCTCATATGAATTTAAAGATGCACATCTCTCTCCATGATGAATTGTTCGACAAACCTTTGGCAATTCAGTGGGAGTATTGTCTTGTTCGGTTTATGAGGCTGGAGTTCAAAATAAAACAAGCTGCTAGGTTTTGTTGCTTTGTTTGACCGATTGGTGAACCTAAAGCTGCTGGATGTCACCGACTCAAGATCACATTTTTGTCAACCGAAAAATATAAGAACACCACCATCGGCTAGCATATCCTACCAAACATTCAGTGATAGCTAATGTTTGTAGCCAAACTATGTCAAATCACTATTTTTAGCTGACTGCAAACATGAGCAATGTGTGTGTGCGCATGCTCAATAGGGCGCAGCTTACGTACTCAGAGTAGCAAGAGGGCGGGCGCGGGTACGTTTGAAAGTTAGTGCCCTCTAGGCAGCCGTATAGCAGATTTAATGTATGCAACGCTGAAAAGAGGCTTCGATAGGCTTGGTCACAAATGTGACTTGGCACAGGGACACAGCACAATGGAGACAGCCCATAAGGATGCTGCAGGCTGCAGCCATGTGAAGGTGTTTCTAGTCTGGCTTCTGTCCCAGCAGCTTCTGTCCTGTAGTATGAACTAGTGCCCTTGCCTCCAGGTGCAAGCTGAGGCTAGCCGCACTGTGTTGATTAACTTGCCATTCTGATGAAGTTTAAACTACCCAGAAGGGAGTTGTCAAAAACAGATACAGGATGGTCTTCTGGTTTAAAATATTGCTTGCATTATGAAACAGCTACAAAGGCTGAGAAAAGCACAATGGTAGCCAACAGTTTCAGGAGCCATGAGCACACAGAGCAAATGTGTTAATTGTTTCAATAACAATTATGGTGAGCACAAGGAAAAAGGGTCATGGTAGCGTTATTTTTATTCATGCATTTGTAAGTAAATTAGACTAACACAGCACTGATTAGATTAATGCAAGCTATTCAGCAGGGAGATTGTGGCGGGTGACCGTGGTGCCTGTTAACACCTTCCATCACTCCTCTCTTAAAAATCCATCCACATACTCACCAGCAGACTATTCAAAAGGCCGCAGTACGGTCTCCTATTAAAGACTTGAAATAACAAACAAAGGCGAGCCTTTGTACCTCTGGCTTTTTGTGAGCCTCTCCTTTCTGAACAGATGCCAGGGATAATACCAACCCCCAGACCAAACATAAAGGTGGAATAATCTTATGGCGAGGAAGCAAACAAAAACAGACGCGCAGCCATTAAACAGCTGCAAAGAGACAAAGTTTGCATGGGCGGCATAATGAGAGGCTAGCATGCGTTCAGGTTGAGCAAACACGCTTGTGGGTGAGCGCGGGAGGGATGGGTGGGGGAGCGTAGTGCTCAACACTGATGGTGCATCAAAGTCAAACGAGCAGCTGTCAATGGGCTTTGGACTCTATCTGCTGACCTCAACGCCTCTGGCCTGCTCTCAGTCACTGGGGAAATATTCAGGGAAGGCTCTCAGTACACAGAGAACCTGCCTCGCTCAACCTCACATGTCAGAGTTTTGGTCCTGCAAGGCTGTTTGTACTTCCTCTCGGTTTGCCTCATCCCGATCCCGGTCAAGGTTTTGTCTCAAGGTGCTGTTGAAATACACTACATAAGCAGTGTTGTGAAAAAATAATAGAAAAGTCAGTTTGCACTAGCTTGGAGAGTATGAGTATGACTTGTTTGGTGTGAATCTCATCCCGACACCTTGTTAGAACTCTCTAGGCTGATTGAGATGGAGGGTTTGTCTGTGTGTGCTTCTGCCTGCTGACTTACAATCAGTGTCATCAGCATCACCGGTCACCTGTCTCAGTCCGACGCGCCGTTAGCATTGTCTTGAAATGAAGGTGCCACTCCTGCACTCATCACCGCCTTGCCTCTTGTTTCCTCCACATACCATCTCTAACTTAACTTTTCTAAAGAAAAAAACCAGCATGGGAAGATGGTTTTGTGAAGATTTAGTGTCTTGTCTTTCAAATGATGCTTTCACTCCATAGGTTACAACATTTTTCCTCAAGAGAATGGGGTTTTGAAATGTCTACCAAGGTGAAATAGGAGATGACACTAACTTATTCATTCTATTTCACTTCTTAGCACCAAAGACGGGAGCAGACACAGCACTATCAGAAAGTACACACTACGTGACCCTTTCTTTAATATGGTTGTCGCAATCAGTTGCAGTCACGATTCTCTCTTTGTAGACTGTATCAGAGCTGTCACGCTTTCATAGGACACAAAAGGCATCACCAAACATGAGCACGGTATTTGATGGAGGTATTCCGTGATGGAGGGAACCACTGTCCCGGGATAACCCGAGGCCAGACTGTTGTGATTTGCCCTCCCTCACTTTGCCTCACAGGCAGTTTTGATTCACCGGAGAAAGGAGATGTGGTGAGACGACCAATATTCAGAGCGGATCACTTGAAACAACTGTCACTGTTACTTTAGATGGACAGATATGGCCACTCTCTCATCACATCACCCAGGATATCACCCTCCTTTGCCTCTACTGAGTAGTGGAGTCATGGAATTACAAGATAACACAGACAACACACACACACACATATCATATTGTTAGATTACAGCTAATGTCAAATAAATATTATATCTACTGATGTGATGATAACAAATGACAAACGTGACTTTCGACATTAAACTGGCATTTTCCATGTGGCGTTTACTGTAAGTAATACATACCTTAATTCAGAAATAGGTAGGATCAATTTAAGTCACTTGTGGTTCACCAATGTGAATAAAGAGCAAACATCTCAACAACAATGGCACTAATTGAAGTAAATGAAAAAATTGCAGGTGCTACAGATGTGACTCTCGGTATTTAATGATGGAACAAAATAATTCAATGCAGTTAATCATAATGTCTTTATTAAAAATTGAACGGTACAGCATCAGGAGTGTGGTCTTGAACTGGGTGAAAAGTTACTTAATAAACAGGAAACAATATGTGAAGCAAGGATATTGTACATCTGCAAGCCCAGCTATATTTTGCGGCATACCCCAGGTTTCAATACTGAGGCCAAATGACATCTATAAAGCCACATAAGACCTGACATTTGTATTTTTGCAGACGACTACTGCTTTACATAAAAGTGGAAGTACACAAGAGTTTTTGTAAACAATCACAGTGGAAATGAACAAATTTAAAGAAGTTGTTTGACAAAAGCGGACTTAATTAACACACTTCTATTTTGCCTCGCAGCAACTCGCCTTACAGGTGCAACACACATGGGTGTCCAAAGTGTGGCACAGGGGCCATATGTGGATGTGGCTCATTATAGAAATACACAAAAACCCAGCCAGAGCCCTAACAAAATGACCTCTGGCAGGCCACTGGTGTGAATGTTTCTGACCAAACAATCAGAAACAGGCTCCATGAGGGTGGCCTGAGGGTCTAGAGTCCTGTAGTGGGCCTTGTGCTCACTGCCCAGCACTGTAGAGCTGGATTGGCATTTGCCATATACCACCAGAATTGGCAACTACGCCACTGGCGTCCTGTGCTCTTCACTAAAGAGAGCAAGTTCAACCTGAGCACACGTGACAGATGCCTGAAAGGGTCTGGAGATTCCGTGGAGATAGTTATGCTGCCTGCAACATCATTCAGCATGACCGGTTTGGTGGTGGGTCAGGCATGGTCTGGGGAGGCTTATCCCTGGAAGGACGCACAGACCTCTTCAGGTTTGATAATGGCACCCTGACTGCTGGCAGGCATCGGGATGAAATCCTTGGACCCATTGACAGAACCTACACTGGTGCAGTGGGACCTGGGTTCCTCCTGGTCTACGACAATGCCTGACCTCATGTTGCTAGAGTATGCAGGCAGTTCCTGGAGGATGAAGGAATTGATACCATTGACTGCCCCCCACGTTCACCTGACCTAAACCCAATAGAACACCTCTGGGACATTATTTTTAGGTCCATCCGGCGCCGCCAGGTTGCTCCTCAGACTGTCCAGGAGCTCAATGATGCCCTGGTCTAGATCTGGGAGGAGATCTCCCAGGACACCTCATTAGGAGCATGCCCCGACGTTGTCAGGCATGCGTACAAGAACGTGGGGGCCACACAAACTACTGAGAATCCTTTTGAGTTGCTACAATGACATTTTGGCAAAATGGACCAGTCTGCTGCATCATTTTTTTCACTGTCATTTTTGGGGTGTCTTTGATTTCCCCCCTTTATAGGCTGATCATTTTCATTTCTATCATATTATGTATTTTATTTTGTTAGAAATAACTCACCTACTTATTATCAGGAAGATCGTTTAGATTTGATGTGTTTTCAAAGTGTTCCTCTAATTGTTTGGAGCAGTGTATAATATATACATATATCTGTTAATATAAAGGTATTAATTGTTGTAAATAATGTAAATAATACATGTAAATGTATTAATAAATTATATCAGAGGACCGCTGAACAGCCCGGATGTAAACAAACAAAGACAAGCAGACAAAAACAGTTAGCTCTATTATTGTTATTATCATACTATATATTATCATCAACAGTGGTTTATTTGGTTACAAAAATGTTGACAAGTTGACAATAATGTCTTTGAGCGTCAATTTGTGGGACAATAAATATTTCAAAACGTACAAACAGAAGTAACTGCTGTGCCTTAGAGAAGGGGTAGAGTTTAAAAAAAAAGATCTGCTTCTTCCTTCTCCTTGTTCGACATGTTGAATTGTGTGACTGTAAAAATGTGTACAGTACAACCTTGCATGCATGTTTGAAATACACTAAACCATTACCAATACCATCAATACGGAGCTGTACGCTGTAAAAGATTGAGCTGACCAAATGAATATGCATGAGCAAGAGGAGGAGAAAAAGAAGATCGAGCAATGTTGGTTTAGACAACAGAGGACAATGCCTGTGGCCTGCCTTGTGGTGAAGTCTGGGGAATGCATTCTCAAAGCTTTGACCTTGCCCTATACTTCAAAACAGGAAGTGCATGAGAGGGGGACCAAGGGAAGGAGACTGTGGTGAGAGGAGCGCTCCCAGATGACCTGGGTTTTACCGTGGAGTGCCAGGTCATCTGATATTTCCTCCAAGGATGCCCAGGAAACTAACCTGCTTGGGGCCATGCAGAAATCCACTAATGGGGGAAAGGTTTGCTGAAGCTTAAAGTCATCACAGGACTATGGCAGGCACAAATCCAAATGCAATTAGACCCATAAGAGATGCATACACACAAGAAAGAGGGATGGGGCAAGAAGCCAAAGAGTCACTGAAAAGGTGCAATCACCATAAAGGATGAGAGAAGAGAGAAAAAAAAATCTTTGTTTTCCCTGTACGACAATGATAAATGCATTAAAACAAGTGGAAGCATAAAGGTGGCGATTAAAAAGTATGCTTTGGTTCGATGAAAGCAAACCCACTGAATCATTTTGTGGGTTTTTTGTGTATATTTCATGAATTTTTAATGCACAAGCAATAACATATCACACGTTTTATGCATGTAAGCTCAAGCAGAATATTACTCTTTAAGGCAGGTGAAAGAAGTGTATGAATCAATTCAAGCAAGTATAACACCTAACTAGTCTGCACACATCTAATAGGAAGCAGCGGCTCTACTGTCGAGACTGATGGTCAGTGCAGGATGTAGGGTGGGTAGTCAGAGGGGTGGGACATAAGAGAGTAAAGCAAGAAAATAAAGCAAAAAACAATGGGGTGTGAGCAGAGTTTTGGGTTGTTGACAGCTGCACTTGGCATCTGTTAAAGTGTTCTACAAGTCCCTCCGCTAGGTTAAAAAGATGCCCTCCCCCCACCAGCTCTGCTCATTAGGGCCTCTGTGGGGCTTCAATGAGATCCCCAAACTAATTAGAGGGGATGACTGTCCACTTTAGATCCATTGTATTGAAGCTACATGCTTCTTTTTCTTAGCCTCAAAACAACTACAAAAGGCTCACGTTTGGCCACTGACACACCATAGCAGCACTGTAAATGAGAGACTGCACTGCTACCCCAGAGCAAGTTGGATGTTTCTGTATGCAAGCTGAAACTCAACTCTGAACTCCGACCTCACTTCTTGTCTGCTCCCCGATGTAACACATTTATAGCAACATACCCAAGCACAAGTCTCATTTATGTCTTAAATGGCTAATTTACTCTTATCGCTACTACATTGGGTAATAGGAGTAAAAAGGTGACTCATGGGGTGTTAGTTCATATCCAGAGGGCTCTAATAATGTTAAACTTGTATTTAAAAGATCATAAACAGGTTTCCTATCCTGTAGCTACAAAAGTATTACAACTGTAAATAAGAAATTCTACTTCACAGGAATTCTGGAACAGTGATACACAAGGGAATACTGTACTCCAGTTTCCTGTCAGTCCAAAATCAAGCATGTTAGTTTTGCAGACTGAATTGGTTGCTGTGACTTGTGTTATAGTGGTATAGAAAACATATACAATGTAGGTGGATTAATGAATGTACCAGATTTGTATGTACCAGTTTTTCTTGCATCCGTCTATTACATCTACTCTATAGTACAAGCATCATACAACCATCTACAATCAATCTACATCATCTAACTATTGCATCCTCATCTGTCTGAAGTATATGAATACGATATTTTCACTCACCATTAAGGCTTGACACTATCCATAATTATTGCAAAGTCATTTTTGCTGCTATACTCACTAAGACGCCTGTTAGCTCTCATGGCCGAAACAAGAAAGACAAACCACCCATTCCTAAACATTATACATAGTTTGGGGCTCTATTTGGTATTGATCATTGACAGCTGTTTCCAGTTGTTGGTCAGTGGCTCTGGTCACATTTGTGCTTGGCATGCTGGTCTTACGATCGCTCTGAAAAAAATGGAAGCATTCTCCCGGGGAGCTTCTGCTTATTCCTTAGCACTGCATGCCTCTCTGCTCCCATAATCAATGTTCACCACAGTTGCTGGTCCACCAACACAATCCTTTTTATGTACCAAATGTCACAGGCCTGGTCAGGCCTTTAGTTATTTCCAGTGTGGTTCCATGTGTGCCTTATTCCTGGGATGCCCGAATCGATTGAGTAGTGACCAGAGTCAGGGGCCTTTTATCTTGATCAGCCACGGCTGATGACCTCCTGAACTGATCCTGTGCTGGTCAAATTTAGACGCCCCAAATGTCATATAACACACACATGCACACTCAGAAACACGAATAGACGAAGGGGGGAAGCAAATATTGTCAATACAAAAAACACTTTTTTTTCTACTTAAAAAAATGCAAAGGGATGTACAACTGACTTCTCTGTTACTCTTTTCATCCAATGCCATTTTGCTCCACAGGGTATATTTCAATTGCAGTACTTGTTGTCTTTAGATTAGCATTTAGGATTATTGTTTTGTTAAGAATAAAAACAATGTTTCCCCATAATTTTTCAAGTATCTGATCATACACAAAAACAACCTGAGCATTCCTTGGACCTCTGTGAGCAGCATCAGGCATCCACAATCTAGTATCGCACCTGTCCAAAACCTGAGAACTTCCATTCTGTCATGTTTTGTATATTACTGATTTCAAACAGGGCCCGAACGGTGGTCAAGTGGTTAGCATGTTTGCCACACAGTCAGGAGATTTGGAAGACCAGCATTCAAATTCCCGTTGGGGATCTCTGTGTGGAGTTTGCATGTTCTCCCCGTGCGTGCATGGGTTTTCTCCGGGTACTCCGGTTTCCTCACACATTCCAAAGAGGTTAATTTAAAGTTAATTGCCGACTCTAAATTGTTCATAGATGTGAGTGAGAATGGTTGTTTGTCGGCAGCTGGGATAGGCTCCAGCATACCTGCAACCCTAATGAGGGTAAAGAGCCTAGGAAATGGATGGATGATAGATGGATGGTTTTAAACAGACACCAAGGAGGATTCCACAATGTTTCACCTGTTGCGCTTGTGTTCCCACAAACACCGACAGCCAGCTCACCCTAAAAGAACCGCTTTTTTAAAACTTTGGTCTGGTGGGTGGATGTTTCAGTGCCTGTTATAATACAAGGTTAGCAAGCATCATTTAGTTCTTCTAACTCCTGCTGCAGCTACTGTATATGAGCTACATGCTCACCTGCAAAACAGCAGCATGTACAGCATAACGCGGTGTTAATAAATTGACTGGCTGTGCAAGTAAATACGTACCAACAGGATCTCATCATTGGCTGGCCAGCTTGTTCGTCATTTTGTTATCACTTGTTATTGACTGTCACTCACTAAAGGGCTAAATTGCTAAATTGTACAGAATAAATTGTTGTGCATTAATTTCATTTAATTTATTTCAGGTTGGAACATATTTTGTGTGCAGCAAGGATTTGCAGTGTGCAGAGAACGCGAGAGAAGTGCGTGATTGCAGCTTAGAGGGAACATTCAATGGAACCAAAAAATAAATTGTAGTCTCACTTCCAGCTAGCTGTAGTTTTGCAGCCAAAGGCTTACAATAGATTGAAAAAAAGCAGTGCATTATATTTGCAATGTGTGCAGCACTGCCATGCCTGCAGTACTGAACACAATTATTTGGCTCTGCAAAACTGCAGTGTAAACTACAAGATAAACCTGGAGGACTGATAAGTAGGTTCTGCGCAAGTGCAGATCAGATGTTGGCGACACAGAACTTGATGTAAAGTTGAGTGAGATGAAATACATTCATCTTTGTCAGCCATAATTAGGCTACATTGCGACCCTGTGGTTATTGCTACAAATGTGTGTGTGTGCCTGCTGTTCTAAAGCCCATATGGGACCTCCTACTGCTGTACCCTTGAGAAATGCGTCCTTTGCAATGATTCTTTTGCATCTCTCCCTACTCTTAATTTGTTCCCCTTCTGGCGCCAACTTCTGGCAAAGGCTTGAGTTGTGTACCATTAAAAAAATGTCTCACCAAATTAGTATACCGGAGGACAATGTGTATGTAGAAGTGTTGAAGGCCTTGGTAGAAAGTGGTCAGGTTCACTTCCTTGAACATAGTGGGCTGTATGCACATCATGACATCATTGAAGACGTGGCGCCTCCATGATTATGACTTTACCAAAGCCACACTGATGAGACCCCTCAAATCTGGCCCCCCTTCTGTCCAGCAGGAGAGAGAACACCTGGTAAATATGCTAAGCCTAGATGTTTGTTCTTACCTGTCTATGCTTAATTAACCCATCAGGTTGTACAACCAACAGCTAGAACATCAATTCCTTCCGGATGTTTCAAAACGAGGTAAAGGGCACACATGGTTATGGTTTTCTTTATGCTTTGCCGAGACAAACATGGCAATGAAAACCCACGGTGAGGGCATTAAGTGTCAACAAAATATAAATGGGATGGAATTTCTCTCACTGGAGACATTGTGACAACCTTTAGTACGCACTGCATTCTACAAAATCACTCGTATTACCAATAGGAGAGCAGCAATGTAATCTAGCACTACGATAACAGTGGACTCCACTGTAGTATGTCACCATTTAACTTGTATCAATCATGTCAGCTATCATTTAGGCCCACTTCACCGTACAGAGGACAAGGAGGTGGGTAGTTAGCAGAGACTCCCCTGGCTTCCATGTGCAAATGGGTAGAGGTCTGTCTAGTGAGAGCCCAATAGCATATTTATTTCAGCCTCCAGAATCAATTAATGCCCACATTATCCTCTGAATTACACTATTCAGTGCCGCCAAATGACTGGAGCGCCCTTGCATGAAACCAATTTCAAACTTTCAATCTAAGATACACCCGATGCCAGCCAAAACCTTTCCTCTGAAATCAGTGGTTTATTAGACTTGAACCCACAGATGCAGGAAATAAATTTGCGTGAACATGTCTGTTCGGTGAATGTAATATTATCATCTTTTTTTGTTCCGACCTGAGTAACGAAATACAGAATGTTGCGTGAGTACGGAATATGGGGTACATGCAGACTAAAAGCAAAGTACAAGTCAAAGTACAGTTGAATGTCATAAGACTAAGTGGGTGAGTAAAGTGGGATGATGTTATGTCAATTTCAGCTGGAAATGTTCTGAAGACAAACGGGATGAATGACAGCGACCACACTGCTGTGTTCTGAAAATGACTCATCAATGCGGACGAAAGGGATAGTCAGTTCTTCAGCTCAGGCCAATTAGC
The DNA here is from genome assembly GCA_024372805.1 of Oostethus manadensis. Classification (NCBI taxonomy): domain Eukaryota; kingdom Metazoa; phylum Chordata; class Actinopteri; order Syngnathiformes; family Syngnathidae; genus Oostethus; species Oostethus manadensis. Next base: position 1,927,729 of record QODF01000023.1, on the reverse strand, counting down.
TGGGAGGAAGTGTTTTTTCCCCACCTCCTGACTACTTGTTAGCATGAAAGTATCACCCTTTGTCTGTCAGACTGGATTCTTTGTTACCACTTCTGTCCAGGCTGACCCTTGTAATTCTTACATGAGCTAGTTACATCTCTGTGCACCTGTCAGCAGACACACGCAAGTGCACACACGAATATGCTCTCCAAGCACATACACTTTATCAGTCAGTCCTTGCACAAACTACTCTTTTTGCTCTTAGCTGAGGCTATCCTGCTGACTGATGTGATTGTTAGTTTCAGAAGAGGGCCTATCTTAATTGAAGTGCATGCAAGTGAATGAGTTTTTATGAATTGCACAGGTCAGTAACAATGTGTGTGTGTGTGTGTGTGTGTGTGTGTGTGTGTGCGTGTGTGTGTGTAGCAATCTGTCAAGCCATGGCTGGAATTGTCTGACCTGTTGTTCAAACTGACAAGTGGTCTGTCTGACTGTATGCTTTGTGCTCAAGCGGCAATAATATTCATGTGAAACGAAGCAAGAAGTGCAAAACACCTTTCCACCATGCACATTTTCAGCAGGAACCATCCCACTGAAACTTCCATTGACAAATGGAAATTGCAGCCATTCATTCATTCGTTTTCTATACTGCTTGTCCTCATGAGGGTCAAGGGTGAGGCGGGGTACATCCTGGACTGGTCACATGTAATGTGGACAAACAACCATTCACACGGTGTAGTTTTCAATAAGCCAAGTGTACTCTCTTCCCTGACTGCGAGGCTGACATGATAAGCCACTCGGCCATGGTACAAACCATAATTGCAGATATTTTAATTAACTTTCCCTAAACTTTTCTAGCGAAATAGTTTCACTTGCCACGTGTTTTTTATCGGCTTCACATCTTTTTCCATCTAAAAGCTTGGCTTGGTTCATAGGTGAGGCAAAGGCGGCATGTGACGGGTTCTCCCTGCAGACAGCAGAGAATCGATCAACCAGACGCAATGACCACCTCTTTTGAGAGGCCAGTCTGGCTCTGTGCATTTCTCCTCTGTTTATCTCCCTGGCGTCATTTGCTGGCTTCATGCTCTTAATTAAACACCCCGCACGGCTATTAATTGTCAACCACATTCAATTTGTTCCCCAGGCACACAGTGAATGGGGCTCTCCTTCCAGAACAAAGGTGTCCGAGCAGCCATGTCACAGTTGGACAAAGGGCTGAAGGCATCACTTGTATCTCCCACAGCCTTAGCCACAGTTTACAGGCAGCCATTGAATGAGGTGTTATCCCAGCAGGCTTCCAGACAGGTACTCAGGAAATGTTCAGAAAAGAAAAAAAAAGTTTTGTCCTTTGCCACGCCACCTTTTTTATCTGTTGACATTTGAGTGGAAACAAAGTACTGCATTTAATTTACCTGCTTCACCTTTTCAAGCCACAATTAAGCATTCACCTGCATGAATACCCATTCTGTTAAATACGCTAGGCGATGGTTAGTATCTAATTAAGTTATATTGCCTTTACATGTAAATTGTTTTGAGAAATAGAGAAAACAAAACAGTCTATAGCCAATACAGTGACATGCGGTTAAAGCATCACCCTATTAAACTATGTTATAAAAAGTTAATATATGGTGAATGTTACAAATTGGTTTTAACATTAAAAACAAAATTGGTGAATTTGCACATTTTCTGATCAAATACAGAGCACACTGCTGAGATGAGGTTGCAGCGAATCTCTCTTCTCAGCTTAAGTGTGTGAGTTCACTGCACTAAGTTCACTGCGATCAGTGTACTAGATGGCGGATGGTGCATGCCCATTTCCATTTGTCAGCATAATGCCAATATAATGTTTGCGGAATGTTTGCTTCATTTGATCATAGTTTTTCCAAACTATATTGATAAATCATGGTGTTTCATGGTTAACTATAGTTAGTTAAAAAATGCATATTTTACATATTTCAAAAATACGCACATATGCCTAAATTAAGCATTTTCAGGCACAAAAATAGCTAAATGAATAATAATATATAAGGTATTAAAAATAACTAGTATTCTGGTCAATCGGTGTTAATGTTCGGTGAAACATACAAGTGCATAAAATAAAACATAAATTTATGATATTATATCTCTTAAATTGTAGTTTTAAACTCCTTAGATGGTGGTATGGTATAATATTGTTATAATTGACAAATATATTAATTTATTTTCAAAATGTATTTAAACAAATACAATTCCAAAAGTGAAAAGTTTACAAATACAATGCAATATTCAGGCAATGTTGAGGTACTATCTATAGGCTGATCCGTATGGTAATGGAAGCAGAAAATATAGCTGTAACAATGGTAAATGGAACATTTAACAACAGTCTGTTACCAGCAATAGATTTGATCTTTTTCTTTGCTGGCATTGTTTGGAGTGTCCTTCCTGTGCTTACTCTGTGGAAGCAACATGTACTGTATGCGCCGAAGTAATCCAAGTATAATAAAATGCCGACCGTGTACATTCGGTCTGCAGCTTGTCAACCTATTTTTTGGCAGTTATAAGTCAGGCAACCTGATTTGTACTACTCTTGTGCAAACTATGTGATATGTGAACTATTTTATGACAGTTATGACATATCGTCCACACGCATCAGGCAACCATGTTTGAACCACACATGTACACTATTAGACTTGCGTGTGGATATTCACAGAGCTTTTTCCTTATGTCGTTTTTGTTGACATATCCTGCACTATTGTGAGAACTAGTACCTGCTTGTGATTATTAAAGGACTTTTTAATTTGCACACAGCTACTGTGTCTCTGCATACCCCTGGTCAACCACTCGACAGTCACCACACATCGTGACACGCACGGCTTTATCATTTGTTGTATGTATTTTTTTTTTTCAGGTACAGCTTTATCAAGATTGTTAAACTTTCCCCATCAATTTGGTAATAAATTATTATGCACATTTGAACCATAACCATGATGAGGGATTACTGTGTATTCAAGCCCAACAGAAAATAAAGAAAACAAAGCATTAAAGCCTTTCTTGCAGAATAAATAGTGACATAAAAAAATAAATGGAATTGAGAAGTATTTGAAAACATTTTTAACAAAAGTGAATTATTCTTGCGTCTACCAGGTCTGTCCGGCATCTTTCCCCGCCATCTAATCCAACTCATCACCAGGTGGTGGTCAGTTGAGAGCTCAGCCCCTCTCTTCACAAGCGTGTACAGAACAGGACGCAGGTCTGATGATACGACCACAAAGTCGATCATAGAGCTGCGACCTCGGGTGTCCTGGTGCCAAGTGCACTTATGGAAATCCTTATGTGACAGCCGGACAGACCTGGTAGACCCAAACGCGTAGTGAGGGTTTGCTGGGAACGTAAGGCAGAGTCTCCCGTTCGTCGAGTCTTCAACTCTCATCTCCGGCAGAGCTTCGCCTGCATCTCGATGGAGGACCGGGATATTGAGTCCAAATGGGCCATATTCCGTGCCTCCATTGCTGAGGCAGCCAGTCGTACTTGCGGCTACAAGGTGGCCGGTGCCAGTCGTGGTGGCAAGCCCCGAACCTGATGGTGGACACCGGGGGTTAGGGCTGCTGTCAAGCTGAAGAAGGTGTCCTATCAAGCATGAATGGCTTGCGGGACTCCCGAAGCAGCTGACAGGTACCGGCAGGCCAAGCGGCACTCGCGGTTTCGGCGGGGGTCGAGGCAAAAACTCGGGTGTGGGAGGAGTTTGGTGAGGTTATGGAGCACGACTTTCGGTCTGGTAAACCGTCCGACACCTCAGAAAGGGGAAGCAGCCCCATAGTTCACACTGTTTACAGTGCGGACGGGGGCATGCTGACCTCGACTGTGGATATAGTTGGTCGGTGGAAGGAATACTTTGAGGCCCTTCTCAATCCCACTGACATACCTTCCGTAGAGGAAGCAGAGTCTGAGGATACATACGTGGACAGTTCTATCACCGTGGCTGAGGTAATTGGGGTAGTTAAATCACTCCCCAGTGGCAAGGCTCCGGGGCTAGACGGGTTCCGCCCGGAATTCCTCAAGGCTCTGGATGTTGGTGGACTGTGTTGGTGGACACGCCTCTACAACATTGCATGGAAGTCGGGAACAGTACCTCTGGACTGGCAGACCGGGGTGGTGGTCCCCATTTTTAAAAAGGGTGACCGGAGGATATGTTCCAACTATAGGGGCATCACACTCCTCAGCCTCCCTGGGAAAGTCTACTCCAGGGTGCTGGAGAGAAGGGTACGATCGTTAGTCAAACCTCGGTTACAGGAGTTGCAATGTGGTTTTTGTCGCGGTCGCTGGACCAGCTCTACACCCTTGCAAGGGTACTGGATGGTATGTGGGAATTTGCCTAACCGGTCTAAATGTGCTTTGTAGACTTGGAAAAGGCATTCGACCGTGTCCCTCGTGGTGTCCTGTGGGGGGTGCTCCGGGAGTACGGGATTGATGGTCCGCTTCTACGTGCCATTCGGTCCTTGTACAATCGAAGCAGGAGCCTGGTTCGCATTGCCAGCAGTAAGTCGAGCTTGTTTCCGGTGAACGTTGGCCTCCGCCAAGGCTGCCCTTTGTCACCGATTCTGTTCATAATCTTCATGGACAGAATTTCTAGGCGCAGTCAAGGTGTTGAGGGAGTCCAGCTTGGTGACCTTAGGATCTCGTCTCTGCTATTTGCAGACGATGTGGTCCTTATGGCCTCATCAGGCTGTGACCTTCAGCGTTTACTGGAGCGGTTTGCAGCTGAGTGTGAAGCTTCTGGGATGAGACTCAGCACCTCCAAATCCGAGGCCATTGTTCTCAGTCGGAAACGGGTGGACTGTACCCTCCGGGTTGGGAGTGAGGTCTTGCCTCAGGTGGAGGAGTTCAAGTATCTCGGGCTCTTGCTCACGAGTGAGGGAAGGTTGGAGTGTGAGATCGACAGACATATCGGTGCAGCATCCGCAGTAATGCAGTCACTGTACCGGAACATCGTGGTGAAGAAAAAGCTGAGCCAGGAGGCAAACCTCTCTGTTTACCAATTGATCTACGTTCCCAACCTCACCTATGGTCATGAGTTATGGGTCATGACCGAAAGAATGAGATTGCGGATACAAGCGGCGGAAATGAGTTTCCTTCGTAGGGTGGCTGGACTCACCCTAAGAGATAGGGTGAGGAGCTCAGCCATCCGGGAGGAGCTCAGAGTAGAGCCGCTGCTCCTTCACATCGAGAAGAGCCAGTTGAGGTGGCTCGGGCATCTAGTGCGGGCATCTAGTGCCTCCCTGGTGAGGCGTTTTGGGCATGCCCAGCCGAAAGAAGGCCCCAGGGAAGACCTAGGACACGCTGGAGGGACTATGTCTCACAGCTGGCCTGGGAACGCCTTGGTGTCCTCCTGGTGGAGCTGGAAGAGGTCGCTAGGGACCGGGAAGACTGAACTTCCCTACTGAAACTGTTGCCCCCACGACCCGGACCCGGATAAGCGGAGGAAAATGGAATAATTACATTCCATTTTCCTCCGCTCCTCTGCTTATCTCTTAATGAGCAACCTGTATTAACATGAAAAAAATCTCCAAAGGAGTCAGTGCTTCACCAGCCGTGAACCTCACCACATGTTACTGAACCAACACTGCTGAGATGAATCTAGTATTAAACAGCCGCCACAGCAAAATGTTATTCACAACTATGCATCAACATGACTCCATTCAGCAACAGGCTTCATTCAGGTACCAGCACATCCATTTTTTTGCAATTTCCTCATCTGTCCCACTTCTAGATTTGCAGAATTGTTGCTGTTGTAGTTGTCACCTCAGTAGTTGCTGCCTTGTCCTGATATCTTCGTGTCCTTTCACACCTGTCACGTGTGCCGCATTCTTTCCCATTATTCAGATTACACTACACCAATAACTAATAGATCAAAAATTGATTTGGGTGGTCTCAAAGAAGCTCAAACTGACTAGAGGGAAATAAGTGAGGTCATAGTAGCCTATAAGACAGGACTGAGACCTTGCAGGTTTTCTTTCCAGCTGGTAACTAAGCAGGTGATTTTAAGGATTATCAATTAAAGCACCTGCTGGAGAAACTGGTCTGTGAGAAAACCGGCTGTCTCGGCCCTCCATGGCACGAGTCTGACACGTATGTCTTTCACATTGTTAAAGGAGCATGTCCATTGTAGTAACACATAACACGTTTTTTTGTGTAGAGAGCATTGTGAACATTGTGGGATTGTAATGAGAGTTGAGCAAAAGTTCTGTAGCACATATAGAGGAGAACTTTTCCCTAGAGAGCCCGTGTGCTTGCCTTTTCAGCAATCCCAATATTTTGCTGCTGGTGAACTCACAGATATGTTGAAGAATTACTTATTTAAAAGATAAGGTTTCCACTATTGTCAGCGAAAAACGCCTTTTGTCCATAACAGGAGAAAAGCAATGTTGTGTGAAATCAAAGGTCAGCCAGAGACAAATAGCACTAACAGGCAGGAGCAAGGGTGACAAGCGCTCTCTCTCTACGCTCCCCAAATTAATTAAGAGTGCAGATTCAACATGACATCTCCAAACACAAAGATAAAGAATCGTAGTCCTTAGTGAAACTTGAAAAGAAAACAAACACACTGTGTTATTCTACTGCGATCACAAACATGTTCACAAACTACTTTCATTGAACACTTTTATGTCATGTTGGTAAGTCATTGATTTTAAACTCCACTCCGAGAATCCCCCATTTAGCAGGTTTCGGTGTCACAACTCAGCCTGTCTTCAGCACAGCTTGCTCAGGGTGCCATATTAAACACCTTAACCCCGGGCTGTCTGCTAATCTACAGAATTTGCAGGTGTCTGCCTGGCCCTGACCGCAAGATAAGCACAAAGCGAGACCAGATGGAACAATACAAACAAAGTGCATGTTACAGTGACTATGCATGCCTGGTGATGCAATGTTGAGGCTGAAAATGTATCATGTCCGAGTGTCTGCAATAGCTTGGCTGTAAATAAACAATGTGATCATTTATTGGTTTACCTATGTGATAAACATATGTTTATCATTCTTTAAAATTGTCCTATATATTAGGTTAGCATTAAGTCTTGGCACATTGTAATTCCCGTTATATAGCAATTCCGCCAAAACCAAATTAGTACAAAAAGTAGTCGAGGGCTCAGGCAGGAATGGTGTTTATATTTTCATTTTTAGCTAAAACTGTAGGTTTGGTCGCTTCAATTACTTATCATCAGCCAGTGGTTCTCAAATAGTGGTGCGGGGGAGGTGTCAGGGGGAGGTGCGAGAGACAGGGAGTACTTTCAATATTAGTGAAAACCTGCCAATATATCCATATTTTTTATACTGAACATGCCATTTGACTCTTGAATACACTTCACAGCTCTCCATTTTGTTGCATTTTCTGGTTTCAGTTTAAAGTTCAGTTTGTACAGTACAGATAAATAAATACATTATCTGATGTCGATAGTATTTCAAATGGGGGAGGGACATACAAACATGAACCCAAAATAGAAGATAAGCCTATACTTCAATATTGACCTTAATTGAAACAATTAGGTGTTTTTAAGTCTACTCCGGGGTGCTGGAGAGAAGGGTACGACCATTAATTGAACCTCGGTTACTGGAGCTGCAATGTGGTTTTCTTCCCGGTCACGGAACACTGGACCAGCTCCACCAGAGGGTATGTGGGAGTTTGCCCAACCGGTCTACATGTACTTTGTAGACTTGGAAAAGGCATTTGATCGTGTCCCTTGTGGTGTCCTGTGGGGGGTGCTACGGGAGTACAGGATTGGTGGTTGATTCTTGTACAATCGAAGCAGGAGCCTGTCACCGATTCTGTTCATAATCTTCATGGACAGAATTTCTATGTGCAGCCAAGGCGTTGAGGGAGTCCAGCTTGGTGACCTTAGGATCTCGTCTCTGCTTTTTGCAGACGCTGTGGTCCTTATGGCCTCATCCGGCCATGACCGTCAGCGTTTACTGGAGCAGTGTGAAGCTTCTGGGATGAGACTCAGCATCTCCAAAACCGAGGCCTTGTTGTGGATTGTACCCTCTGGGTTGGGAGTGAGGTCTTGCCACAGGTGGAGGAGTTCAATTGGGTGGCTGGACTCACCCTAAGCGAGAAGGTGAGTAGCTCAGCCATCCAAGAGTAGCTCAGAGTAGAGCCGCTGCTCCTTCACATCGAGAGGAGCAAGTTGAGGGCGCTTCCTGTTCCAGGAATGCCCAGCCGGGAGAAGGCCCAGGGAAAAACCTAGGACACGCTGGAGGGACTATGTCTCACAGCTGGCCTGGGAACGCCATGGTGTCCCCTCGGTGGAGATGGAAGAGGTTGCCGGAGACCGGGAAGTCTGGATTGCGAGCCAGACCCGGATGAGTAGAGGAAAATTGAATGGCAGGGTTTTTTAAATCTTTTATACACTTTAATCGAGTGTACACTGTTGAACTTTTTTTCGCTGATCTCTTTTTTAAATTAAATTGCCTTTGGTCTCACCTTTACTTGCAAATGAAGTCAATGCTCCTGTCCTTTCATTTTGAGATATAACCCCCCATTTTGTTGGGAGAGAAATGGAGATAGGGTGAGGAGCTCGGCCATCCGGGAGAAGCTCAGAGTAGAGCAGCTGCTCCTTCACATCAAGAGGAGCCAGTTGAGGTGGCTCGGGCATCTAGTCCGGATGACTCCAGGGCGCCTCCCTGGTGAGGTGTTTCAGGCATGCCCAGTCGGGAGAAGGCCCCCGGGAAGACCTAGGACACGCTGGAGGGACTATGTCTCACAGCTGGCCTGGGAACGCCTTGGTGTCCTCCCGATGGAGCTGGAAGAGGTCGCTGGAGACCGGGAAGTCTGGACTTCCCTACTGAAGCTGCTGCCCCCGCGACCCGGACCCGGATAAGCGGTGGAAAATGGACGGATGGAAGAAATGGAGTCAGTTTGTAACAGAAAAAGTTTGACTATCGCAGGGCTGCCTCAATTTCAACACTTACTGTATTGTTTTCCAGAAAGCCACACATAAGCAAATATAAATAGCCCTTTCCATGAAAAATTGTCAGAAAATAAATAATATCACAATTAATGAAATAAATAACACAATTTCTCAAATAAATAATAATCAAGTAACCCTCCCTGTGTTGTTCACAGAAAAAAAAACAAAAAAACTTGTGTTGGCCCTGTCTACACATAGCAGATGTTTTTAAAAATATCTCTCATTTGCAAGAACTACGGCTATGTGTAAACAGGGCCAGTCTCGTTCGTGTGGCCAGACTGAAAAAATAAATCATAATTCGTCTCTGGTATTGTTCAGGGGGCCGGGTCAAATGTGGAGGCGGGCCGTAGTTTGGGGACATAGTAGTAGTTTGCCGGCATGGCTGCGTAAGCAAATGCACGAGATCAGTCACGTGAAGTCTGGAGCTCCATGACGCTCAACTCAACACTGCCACATGCTGGTGCGGCACTGTACATACCAGATTCCAATGTGTGCACTTTTTAATGGCTTTTATGGTCGACAAGAAAGATTAAATGTCGCACACTTTTGTGAAATAATACAGCCTGTTAAACGTCAGTATATGTAGCACATGTGTGATAAAACGTATATTATTTGCGATGCAATGAGGCAACACCAATGTCTCTTGTGTGAAGCCACGGACCAATCACAGCCTGCCTGAATGGATGTGTGCGTGGTCGCCTGAAGCACCATGAGAGCGATGACTCAACGTGACGCTCGTAGCTGTGCTGCCTATGCACTTGAACAGGAAATATGAAAATTCTGCTATTTTACTGATTAAATCATTGAAATGATCGGATTGAAAAAGAAAATCAATGTAAAGCACGGACTATTTAACTAAAATGGACCAATTTAACGAAATCATATGTGGTTTTTTTACTATTCCGTATCCACATGCAGTGGAAAGGAAAGACCAACAGGTCAGTGCAGTGGTGAGGCTTTGCCTCACTTGCCAACCCTGACATCACGTTACTGACCAATAGCACTTATTATTTTTGATGTATGGTAAAGTCAGCTGACAGCCAGTGCAAGGAATATTAAACCTTATGTTTTTATGAAAACTATAATGCTCAGTTTTTATGTTAGAGAGACATATGGTGGCACACAACTGTACTGTGTAACTGTGCATCATACTGACAGTGTCCATCAAAACCAAGAAACATTAAGTATAAAGAGCTATTCTATTGGATTTTGTTAAATTGTGCAAATGGTCATAATGTATACATACAATGTATCAACAACAATAAACTTTGACCTTTTAATGACTATTTACAGTGTTTGCAGGAGATACCCCCTTATTGCAGCGGTTAAGTTCCAAGCCTACCCGCAATCTCCCAGTAAATCATATGCCCATAAATAAATATTTTTTTGACACACTTGCTACCTTGACACTAGCTTGATGTTGTCGTTCGCCTCCAATTCTAGATCAACATTTTATTATATATATCTATACACATTTTGAACACTGTGACGTGCGCCCATTGGAACGCGGCACTTACTTACCACAACAGCACATCTTATGTGCTGCATTATCTCCTCCTGAATGGAGCGATGGATCGGAGAGGTAAGGTAAAATTAATGTAGCACATATCGGTGAGATTAAGGTGTTCCTTGGAAACAAAACAGTAGTCTTGTGGATGATGAGTTGACCTACTTGAGAGACATGAGATTATGTTTTCTGAATGAGTTTAAAATAGCATTACTGTTTGTCAGACAGCTAAAATCCTGCTTACACACATGTTGTACTAAAACAATTATTGTTTCTGTAGCGTTGCTGCTTGTATTCTGGTTAAAACAGGCTGCAATAATTCCACCCTTTTATACGATTTTAGCCGGGGGCGGAACCTTTATCTAGGCTTACATCCACCAAGGTACCTTTTAGGTGGACCCCAGATGCAAATTCCGCGTTTGAGACACTTAAGAGCCTGTTCACCAAGGCACCTGTGCGTGTTCACCCTAACCCGTCTTCTCAATTTTTTGTCGAGGTCGACGCTTCGGACACACGGGCGTCGGAGCAGTTCTCTCCCAGCGCTCTGACTCCGATCACAAGCTGCACCCCTGTGCATTCTTCTCAAGACGCCTGACCCCCGCTGAGAGGAATTACGATATTGCCAACCGGGAGTTACTGGCAGTCGTATTGGCTCTTTCTCTTGGAGGCACTGGCTGGAGGGCTCCGAGATTCCTTTTTTAGTCCTCACAGACCACAAAAACCTGGTGTACATTCGAGCCGCTCAGAGACTGAATCCCAGGCAGGCACGCTGGGCCGTGTTTCTTACCCGATTTAACTTTACCCTCACTTACCGCCCCGGCTCCAAGAATGGCAAACCTGACGCTCTCTCCCGACTGTACTCTCCACCCTCGGAGGAGTCTTCTCCAGAGACCATCTTACCATTGTCCTGTGTTCTGGGGGCTCTACAGTGGGAGGTGGAACATCAAGTGACCGAGGCCGCCCGGAAGGCTTCCCCTCCGGTGAACTGCCCGGCCGGTCGTTTGTTTGTGGTGCCCGAACTTCACTCCATAGTTTTACGTTGGGCACACGAATCTAAGGTAGCCTGCCATCTGGGGGTAACACGGACCTGCTTCCTGCTATCTCAAAGGTTTTGGTGGCCCTCGTTCAGGACGGATGTCAGGGAGTTTGTGGCGGCCTGCGCGTCTGTGCCCGGAACAAGGCGCCCCATCGAGCTCCAGCAGGACTCCTCCACCCTCCACCCACTCCTTCCCGGCCTTGCTCGCATGTGGCCCTGGACTTTTTGACAGGTCTGCCGCCGTCCAAGGGTCACACCGTCGTCCTAACTATCGTAGATCGGTTCTCCAAGCCGGCTCATTTTGTGGCTCTGCCAAAGCTTCCTTCTGCCCTGGAGACGGCGGATATTCTCGTGCAGCACATGTTCCGCCTCCACGACATCATGCTGGACATCATCTCGGACCGGGGACCTCAGTTTTCGTCAGTGGTCTGGGAGGCCTTCTGCAAGGCGTTGAGGGTGTCACCCAGCTTGTCTTCTGGCTACCATCCCCAGTCCAATGGTCAGACGGAAAGGGTCAATCAAGACTTAGAGGCCGCCATCCGTTGCGTCTGCCACCAACAACCGGCCTCATGGGCTTACAACCTGCCTTGGATCGAGTACGCTCTCAACACCCTCGTCTGCTCGGCCATGGGACTGTCTCCTTTCCACGGAGCATACGGGTACCAGCCCCCGGCTTTCCCTTCTTTGGAGTTGGATTTTGCAGTGCCTTCAGTGGCGGCTCACTTACGTTGGGCGTACTTGGCCTGGCAGAACATTAGGGCGGCCTTGGCTCGCACCTCCGAGCGCAACCAGCGCCTGGCCAATCGACATCGCTCCGTGGCCCCGTACTATCAACCTGGACAGAGGGTGTGGCTTTCCACTCTGGACCTTCCGCTCCACACAGATTCCAAGAAATTACAACCCAGGTACATTGGTCCCTATCCTATTGAACATGTATTTAACTCCTCCTCTGTTCTGCTCCGCCTCCCGGACTCCCTCAGGATGCACCTGGCGTTCCATGTGTCCCACCTCAAGTCAGTTGCCTCCAGTAGTCTCAGTCCGCCAGAAGTGCCTCCGCTACCTCCTAGATTAATCGACGGTCACCCTGCTTTTTCTGTCAAGGCCATTTTAAACATGAGAAGAAGGGGCAGGCGTTTCCAGTACCTGGTCGACTGGGAGGGGTACGGCCCCGCGGACCGTTCCTGGGTCTCGCGCTCCCTTATTCTCAATCCCGCACTATTATCCGAGTTTTACAAACGGTATCGGAGAAGCCAGGTAAAACGCCAGGTGGCGCATGTTCTTGGGGGGGGTACTGTTATGTGCACAATCCTGTGTGTTGTTGTCCATGCCTTCTCCTGATCTTCTGTGCAGATGGCTTGCACCTGGCGGGAGGCGGAGCTACTGGTCGCACCTCTTCCCAGCCGACTATTTAGGCTTAGTGCATCAGGCTGCCAGACGCTGGATTATTCCCTTCTTTTCCCTCGGTCTACATCCTTCGCCAGCTCCTCTGCCAAACTGAACCCACGTCGTTTCGGTGCGCCAGTGGCCACCTGCCGCAGCCTTATTCTTTTCCTTGTGCCTTTTTTGCTATCGCCCGAACTATTAAAGGATTGTGTTTTCACTCACCTTGCCTCTCGCCTCTGCATCTGGGGTCCAGACCAGACCCACGACGTAACACACCCATTTCTATATCACTTGTCCTCACAGGGTCAAGGGTAAGCTGGAGTCTATCCCAGCTGAATGCAGCACAATACAAATGAAATTATTATGGTGATACAGCCTATCACCATATCGAGCTACTGTTACCATGCATTGGATCTACTACTGTGTTGTACAGTATCGTGGGGTACCCTGAGATTCCCAGCACTACCCCAACTACTCTTAATAGTTAATGCTGCCCAGCCCCAACCAGACCTTACCTCCAGCGGCCCCCAGATACATCCAGTTTGAGACCCCGTTAATATTTGTCTTATTTGTAGTCAGCCTGTCTTAATGCTGGGATTTATAAATGCACAGTGATCAACATAATGTAATATGTAATTTAGGCATAGTAATGTCTTAGTAAAGTAATTATTGCTCTCTTTCGAGTAAATAGTCTCTGATGGATACATTTATCTAGAAAAGCACCATCATGTAGTTTATGAGACCCAAATTCTTTGATTATCTAAAAAAAACCCAACAACAACTAGTCGTTCATTATTCAGTGAATTGAAATGAACATTTTATCAGGCATATGAGTTGTGTTTTCAGAATTTTGTTTTTACTATTTTCAGTAAAAAAAATCCCCAATTTTGGTTTGTTGACCAAAAATCTGTGAATTTGTGGGGTCGTAAATGCCGAATCCCAAATGTGCGGGATCCACTGAATATGCAATTGCCTGCAAACATCTACTGTAGCGTGTGTATAGTTTTTTCTCCACCCTGCGGGTGGCAGCACCACCCTGGCTTCACTACCTCCACCCTCTCATCCATCTCACCTCTTGTCTAATTACACATCGTTAACATTCATCCCAAGGTCTTATGCAGATGAGCACTGAGGGAATGTGGTGCACTGCACATTAAGACAACAACTTGGGGGGTGGCTTGGAAGCAAGGATGAGATTGGGCTGTATGTGAATTGAGACATGCTTGGATATCTCCGATTTGACCTCATTCATCAATTAATTACCACCATTAGTCGCAGGTGATGTGGAACCAAAGCTGAAATCAGTGCACCGTGGTGTCTCAGTTGCCAGTTTGTTGACCGTGTGGGTGTGTGTGTGTGTGAGAGAGAGAGGGGGGTGTGTGTGCGTGTGTGGGCAAACATGTTTGATGGACAGGTAGCCATTAAGCACAGAGACAGGTACATTTGAGTGTGTCTATATGTATGCGTAGCCACAGTATGACCAAGAAAGGCTGACAGAAAGACAAACTGACAGGCATCCAGCCAGGCTTCGCCATTGGTCTTTCCTCACCGAGCTGTGATCACAGCTCAAGTCTTGTCATGTGGCTGTCATTCTATCACTCACACACACACACACACACACACACACAGAAAACAAAACACACACCATACCACCACACCGCTTGTCAGACGTACTGCCACCTCTGATGGTGTGGTCCTAAAAAACAAACAATTTGTGTCTTCTCAAGCCCAAAGGCACCAACGGGGTTAAATGTTTTCCCACAAACTGATTGTTGCAAATTATCACCCAGTTAGCATGCAAAAACAATTTGGGAACAACAGACATCTGCTCAAGTCTGTGAGTGGCATTACCAGAATACCTTGCAGCAATAGAGGTGAGGAGGGTGTCAACATGTCAGCTCGTTATCTCCATAAGTATTTCATCCTCTGAGATGCAACACAAAAGCCGTAAAATGGCATTAGCTCTGCATGCATTGCACAAACCTGTTCTTCCAACAATTTAGTACAGTAGAATTTCTTACAAATAGCAAACGCCGAGTAATTTGCTGAAAGAAATTCTGCCTCACTGTAGATCAGAGCATCGAGGAGGTAGGTCCCACTTTATTTGGGTCTGTCATTTGCCTGGGTCATTGTGGGTTGGGTTTTGCTGCAACTATGTACCATAGCCATAGCCAAGCACACTTTAAAGTGATTGCCTAACCACATGATGAGACGCAAACAACAATTTTCAGGCCTGGAATGTTCCAGCCCAGAGGATCACTGCCTAGAGACAGTGAAATGTGAGGAAACTGAATCGTTTGAGCTAAGAGCTACTGATGAAAGACAAGGTGGACATTGTAGAAATTACATCAAATGGTGATGTGAATCATTCATAGAATCAACTAGAGAAAATTGACACAAAAGAGATGGTAGTCCCAGTAGTTTTAAAGTTTGTAAAGCTAGACACAACGCTAACAGAGGGGCTGCCAAAAGCAAACACACAGATCAGATCAAATTAGACATCAAAAACTGTGGAATGAGTCAACCAAACAAATAGGGTATTACAGAAAGAAAATACCAAAAGATGGAGCTCCTCTCAAAGACGGCAAACAATCAAAATAAAAAGGTCTCATGAAATTGAAGTGAAGAGTAGATGAGAAGGCGCAAAGCACACACATGAACAATGTGATTGTGACTGGATTACCACATTTGAAATTACGAAGACGACTCATCCAAGAGGTCACAAAAGACCAGCAAAGTCAGCTAGGATAGGCTCCAGCATGCCCGCGGCCCTAATGAAGTTAAGCGGTATGGAAAATGAATAAATGAATTAATGAAATTATTCAGATACTATAATAATGTCTCTCTTTGCACAGACTGTCAAGAACAGGATCAATAGAATGCTTGTTTACAATTCAGTGCAGACTTAAGTGGTATTGAGCAAACAACGCTGATATGCAGAAATATGAACTGATTCATACAGTTTCCTCTTTTTTAATTTTTTAAATTTTACACAAATCAGTTCAGTGTTTAAATTAATAGTATTGATAGTAGGCCTACACGTGTGGCCACACTTTTGTTTGTTGAATTGTGTTGTTCTAACAGGTAACATTACAAAATATTACAATTTTTAAACGTTTGAGTTTGGTTTGGCTTTGCAGCTCACGGACATTTTGTTTTACTGTAAGAGGAGACAAAATGGCTCTTTTGATGGAAAAGGTTGCTGACCCCTGTCGATGACCAAAACCACTGCTGAACAAAAACAACATTAAGGCTCGTTTCAACTTTGCCAGATAACATTATAATGATTCGTTGCTATACAGAAACTGACATCATATTAACAGTAAAATATGGTGGCGGTAGTGTGATGGTCTGGGGCTGTTTTGCTGCTTCAGGACCTGGAAGACTTTTTGTGATAAATGGCACCATGCATTCTGCTCTCTACCAAAAAATGCTGAAGGAGAATGTCCGGCCATCTGTTTGTAACTTCCAGCTGAAATAAACTTGGGTCATGCAGCAGGACAATGATCCAAAACACACCAGCAAGTCTACCCCTAAATGGTTAAAGTAAAACAAAAAGAAGACTTTGCAGTGGCCTTGTGAATGTTCTGACCTGAATCCTATTGAGATGATGTGGCATGACCTTAAAAGACAAATCATGCTTGAAATCCCCCCAATGCGGCCAAATTACAACAATTTTGCAAGGATGAGTCATCCAAAATTCCTTCCAGGCTCTGTAAGACTCATTGCAAGTTATCACAGACGCATGATTGCAGTTGTTGTTGCTAAGGGTGGCTCTGCCAGTTATTAGGTTTAGGGGACAATCACTTTTTCACAGCGGCACATGTAGGTTTGGATTTTTTTCTCCCTTAATTATCCCTTAATAAACATTTCATGCAAAAACTGCATTTTGTGGTCAGTTGTATTGTCATTGATTGGTATTTACATTTGTTTGATCTAGATGGGGGTCGCACGGTGGCTGAATGGGTAGCAGGTTGGCTTCACGGTCAGGAGGTTCCAATCTCTGTTGGGCATCTCTGTGTGGAGTTTGCATGTTCTCCCTGTGCGTGCGTGGGTTTTCTCGGGGTGCTCCCACATTCCAAAAACATGCATGTTAGGTTAATTGGCGACTCTAAATTGTCCATAGGTATGAATGTGAGTGTGAATGTTTGTTTGTCTATATGTGCCCTGTGATTGACTGGCGACCAGTCCAAGATCTACCCCGCCTCCCGGCCTAAGTCAGCTGGGATAGACTCCAGCATACCCCCTAATCCTAATGAGGGTAAGCGGTATAGAAAATGGATGAATGGATGAATGGATGAACTGAATGGCATTTCTGTTCAAATTGAGGACTGTGCTTTAACTCAGATTTCACTCTGAAAAGAGCTTTATATGCTTATATGTGTTTTCTCCTGGTACGGAGAAATTCTTAATCTCACTGGACTCACCATTAAAGGAAAATTGCATTTTTTGGGGAATTTTGCCCATCATGTACAATTCTTCTGTGAAACACAAACACATTTTTTCCACTTCTCGGTGCATTCCAAAAAAATAAAACACGTTTGCATGAGCCTAGGTAACATTGCACAATACGGGAGGCAGCTATTTAGACAATAAAGCCCTAAAAGAACCTGAAAAAATGGCAACAGTGTTACATTTACATAACTGTTATGTTTTGGCTTAGCTACCGAGTGAGCTGACCCCCAGGATGCAGAGACAAAGGCGGGTGTGCAAAATAAAAAGATATTTAATGAAGAAAAACTGGTACTCTCTTAGCAATGCAGGGTATGACACAAAGCGACAGAGGCAAACAACTCTGTGATGGTTCTTGGAAATCCAGTATGTAGAAACGAGGAAGATGAGGCTCTACGTTTCAGAACCAAGCAAGAATGAACAGGTAACACATGCAATGGACCAGCACTGTCACAGGGACGGGGCTGGGCTTATAAATGCCACTAATTGGAATTGGGCCCAGCTGTGCCCAATTCCACTGTGAAGCAGCAGCACACTACCAGCTGGGAATGCAACCCTCCAAGATAAGAGCCCAGGAGAGGAAGTGTCTTCTACCGTCCTGCGGAGCATGACAAACTGACCTGCATATTAACATAGCAATAGCTACGTTGTTATTGTAGCAGCTAAAAAAAAAACAATTATATTTATATCCAGGGAAGTAACACAATGCCTCGCCAGTCTCACAGCGCGACCCACGCCTCAAGCCACTGCAACGGGACAGATGGAGGAGTGGATACTACTGGCTCTCAATTTCGCTGTGAAAACTCAACAAGATGCTGGTTTGCTGTTTACCTGAGGACTGCAGCACAAGTCTTGTGTTGAAAGCCACAGCCCTCCCAATAAAACCGGACGTTGTGTTGTCGCTGTTTCTATGTTGCTGTTGTTGACGGAAGTAGTGTGAGCTCCTATGGGCTGTGTGAAAGCAATGCGCTCGGAAATAAGTTCTGGTATTGTTTTAAATAATCAAACTACGACAAGATACTGTAAGTAGTACATGCTACCATCAATGTAAATAAAACAATAAAGCATTGTTTGAGTTTTTTAGAAAGCTTTATAGTGGAAATAGTTGCCTTTCAATGACGCGCAATGTTAACTAGCTCATATTAACCCATTTTCAGCCTTTAAAACATACAATAAAGGGCAATGAATTGTGGGTGATGGGCAAACTTTTAAAAAAGTAGTTTTTCTTTACACATAGGTCTTATGTCACATAGGTCTAGTTGAGAACAGAAGAGAAGGATCAGACAAAATGGAAGTAGTTTCAAACGAGAGGATGTCAGCAACATCGATAGAAAATTACACTGTATGGCAGAAATAACAGTACCACACCAGTTATCATCATAAAGTTCACCAACAAACTAAACAAAATTGCATTGATGAATCAGAGAACCAAGCTTAAAGAAACAAACATCTACTTACTATACATGAGTACCTAACAAAACAGTGCTGACATTGCCAAGAAAGCGCATGACTTGGGAATAAAGTTAAAGACATAAGGAATTGAATAAATATTAAAGTTGACATCAGCTTGGCTCATCAACATTGAACAACAACCACATTGCAACACAAAGAATTGCTGAATAAGAAGGTTTGGAACTGGAAACTTAACATCACACGTAGGAGCAATAGAGAGGCACATTAAATTGACAATAAATGACCAATTACTTACCTAACAGCAGACGCTAGCAGATTCAACCAAAATAAACTATATAATGTAATAATAAATTATTGCTTCATTTCCATGCATAAAGTGTGGTTAGGTATGGCTAGAAAGATTTTGTTACACAGTGTTTCTGTCAGTTCTTTACTCCTGCATTTGTTATTTATTTATTCATCTTCAAACTCTTTGAAGTATTATTAATCTTCCATTCAATTATTCTACTTATTGTGTTAAATTATTCTTTCCGTTCTTTTCCTTTCTCCTTCATCACTGAATAAGTCTTTAAGTCTATAAGTATATCTGTTGCTATACGTTCTCCATCTCTTTTTCTCCCTATTGTTTCAATAAATGGACACCCAAACACAAGAAGTAAAGACATTTTCGTGTGTCATATGTCAACAAAGTAAACAAAAACTCAAGATTTTAATTACCTGGTGAGAATAAATGATCAGTAATAGCATGGATAAAGAGTACAACTGTGCGGGTGTGAAAGTGATAATCCTTCCCTTGTTCAGCATGTCCATAACAAAACCATTACCTTTGTCTTCAGTGCACATGCACACCAACTATGAATACTGGTGATAACTCCATCACAAGTGCGGTGATCATGCCTACATATACACCTGTCAGATTCAATCCCTTGCTGTAGGTTGACTTTCAAATTTCTATAGAGGGCCATTGTGAACACTTTTATGCTCCCGGGACTGTTGTCTCTCATTTATGTTCTCTTGTTTGTTTTTCCACAGAGTCACAGCGCAACCATGTTGTCTCTTTGTGGTTTTTAATAAAATTACCATTTCATTTTCCTCCAATGATCAAGGTCTAGGCCGTGGGGGCAGA
Source organism: Oostethus manadensis (assembly GCA_024372805.1). NCBI lineage: Eukaryota > Metazoa > Chordata > Actinopteri > Syngnathiformes > Syngnathidae > Oostethus > Oostethus manadensis. Next base: position 1,907,894 of record QODF01000023.1, on the reverse strand, counting down.
AGTTTCAGTAGGAAGCATGACATGTAGTATCGTTCAAAATGCAAGTACTTCAGAAAAAAAGTACTAAACTACACGCTTCAACACAGTTTTAGTGTTTGTCAATGTAACTTTCCAGTACATCAAAATGATCAACCGGACTAAAATTATGGAGAAGAACTGCCACAAGGTGTGGCAACAGTAACATTGTGAATGGACTGAAATGAAAGCACGTGGAATTATCCTGTTTAGACTCACCTTCAATGCTTGCCTCAAACCATCTCTCTGCACAGTATGGCTCCTACATGCACTTGTGCACACATGAATTAATATACCAGCACACATTAGTAATGCCAAGCTGTGTCCAAACACTGCACAGGGTGAGCTCACCACATGTGGGCCTTCGCAGAAAAAAAAAAAATATATATATATATATATATTCAGAGGGCCAGTGTCAAACAAGCATGCATGAAAGGCACAAAACACTCACTTTGCGAGGCATACACACAACAGCCAAGGTCAGTACAAATCCTCTTTCTACTGGCAAACAGTTGAATAACCTTCAAGAATCGACAGCTTTCATATGATGCTTTGTGTGTCTCTACAAATGCCTGCAACTTGAGTAACAGCTATTCAGTCAAAGAAAGTCAATTTAATTTCGTTTGACAATATCATAGCTGAAAGTAAAAGCAGGGGGCGCTGCGTAGACACCACTGTGGGGGTGAGCAGGCGGGCTCAGGAAACGATGATGAAGTGCAACATTAGTGTGGCGATTAACTCCTTCTCACACTCTTCCTCCTCTCATTCAGTGCCATTTCCTCCCACTGTGGGATGGGAGGAGGATCCTGATCAGTGTGAATCCCTTGACACAACGTCCATCCATGTGTGTGTGTGTTAGTGTGTGCCATCTTCACTAACACGCTGTAGAAATGTATCTGTCCATGTTGTATTTGTTGTCGTTATTTGACTTCAACTGACTGAGGCGATTCACTGTTTTGTTTTTTTTGTTTTTTGTGTGTGCATTGTCTGGTTCTCAGTTTCACCTTCATCGTCTGAGCTTGACTCCATTTGTACAAGAGGTTACATTTTAAGCTGACACAGTCCCAAACTTTTTTTTTCTTGTTGACTTGGCAAGAGATCTTCTGACAATCAGTGGCAATTGCACTAAGACTGCAAGGGAAGCTCAGCTGACTGGGGAGGTGTAGAGTGGGTTGTTGCATGAAACTGGACGGTCATTGAATAATGATGGTTTTTGTCCAGCCGATACATTCTACGGGGTAGTGGGCTGGCCCGGACGCTCAGATTTTGCATGACAATTAGATGATCTGTCTGAGGCAGAATCTTTTGATTGGCAGTGAAATGAGCAAACCAGCGAGTATAAAGTATAAACCTCCACCGGGAGCACTTTCTAAATTTTAATTCCGTTGTTCTCAACTGACCCAGAGACTTTATCGATCCCCAACGACTTTGTCTTTTCAAAAACGACTAGCGTTGCGTTTGGCAACTCTCTTAGAGACTTTCTTATTACGTCACTCTGCGGTTTCTTTCCCCAGCAAAGAGCGGAAAAGACGCCTAGTTTGTACAACAGTGTCAAAGATCATTGAAAAGGAACAGAAGGTAGAATTTACATATAAATAAGAGACTTTCGACGAACAAAGAGAAAGAATTATTTTAAAATGACCAGCAGCCGCCAAGGCTGACAATACTAGAACCAACTATTTGGGTGCCTTCCTGACTACACTTCATGAACACAGATCAGAACAGTTTTGCTGACACCCTCAGCTTTACCTCAAACAGGCAGAAGGTACATATTCCTTGAAATAACCTCTTACAAGTGCTGACGGCTGCTAACAAGCCAAGCTAACTGGCTAACGGCGGAAGTTCACAGCGGTCGCCTGGCAACAACGCCAAACACAAAGCAAAAAGATACCTGGAAATCCAAGACCCCGAGATACTTGAACTTCTCCACCTGGGGCCATGTTCGCAACCCTTAGGGTACTGGGAACCCGCATTCAAAATTAGGGTAAGTCTGGCTGTCGGAGGAGGAATACGCCTCAAATGAAATGAAGTTTTTTCTAAATAGCAAAACTTAACAATATTACACCTATTAAGGGAGGATATGAGAGAGATACTGTGCAAGAGTGAATTGCAGCACAAACAAAGAAAGAAGTTAAGAGTTTTTGCAATCACAAACTGCAAAATGTCAAGTGTCTCTAATCATACACTGAATATGCATTATCGCAGAACGGCGCTCATGGGGATGCATGATGAAGTCATGAACCTTAAGGAAGAAAATAGAGCACTGAGTAAGGACACAAAAGCACTAAAAGAAGATATCAAGGTATTACGGTAAGACGATAAGTCTGCCTTGCGAGCTGCTTTAAAGAAATATGACTACTGACTTTTTCTATCACCACTAGTATGTCTTCAGAAGACTGCATTGAGAGCTAATAATATTCTGCAGTGTAATCCAGTTTCACCTTGTTACAGATAATGTCCTGCTTCCTTGTTATTGTTCTCTTATGCAGACTGAAATGCATCAAGGTCTGCATTTAATAGGGAAAAAATGATTACACATATGTAATATATTTTCCAGCCTCTTGTATGCAATCTCTCAGCAAGTAATGGCATTGTCTCTGGACACAGGGCAGAGACCACAGCGCCACTTACAACTGTCATCTTGGAATGTTGTGGTAGTGAACATGTCTCAGAGAGTGAGCCATGCCTCTCATAAACACGCTCAGGCCCAGTCAGTCAGGCCCGATGGACTGTGCATCATGTTCAAACACCTTGTAAGGTATTTTGACACATTCTGATGCAAGCCACCGTCATAGTAAACTCATGCACTAATGCTCAACTAGAATTCCAAACTTTATCTCTTGTCAAGGCTGATGCTAAAGGTTTGTCCAAGAAGCTTACTTTCATGGAAGATATGCTCTCGGACCGGCAGTCAACCTTAATCACAACAGGATTCTTTGCACACATTTTGTAGACTTGCAACTGATATACTGTAACGCTCATTATTAAGTTCCCTTCTGTAACGGTGATCCCCACAGCAGGATGTATGTCTTTCCTTGTGTCTCTTCCATGCCCTTATAAATTCCCTGCAATTACACGCCAAAGCAAATTACAGTCTTCTCTTCTCTTGCGCTCATCCTGGCATCGTTCATCTATTATTTAGGTTTTAATTTAGCTATTTGAGGTTCACTTTCTCGTTTGGTGACAAGTAAGCCTCTGCTAAACAAGTACCTTATCCATTACACTAAATCTAGTACGCAGCAGTGAGCATGTGGGAATTGACCATTAGAGCGGTTATTGATATAGCCACCATTCCCTTTTGTCATTATCCCTGTAATTCAACTGTAATTTTGTCTCAGCATTTTGGAGATTTTCTCATCTTGGCTGTAATGTATTCATTCTTGAAACCTATCCAGGTTAAGATAGTTTACATAAAAAAGCAATTCATCACATTATGGAGTGGAGTATTTGCTCTAGGCTAAGCCAAATCTTCATTGGGGTCATTTTGTTCAAAGGCTTTTGTGATTATGACAAAGGTTTCCAAATTGCTGTCCGCTTTTAGCACTCAATTTCTGGCCATCGTTACACCGAGTCCGCCTGAGGCTCAAACTCCTGTAATCATATGCAATTGTATCCATGTAAAAAGACCGTCATGGTTCTATACTGCGATCTATGGTCCATTGTATCCTAAGTGTCACATGAGCTAAGGATCAATACCACTCAATAGTCTATTAATAGACTACCACAGTATCTGTTGAGACCAAAGCATTAGCCTGTCCACGGGCCAGGCATTCAGAAGAAGAGGGGCGCAATAGAAACCAATCCCGCATTTTCTCCCTCTTAATTATCTCGGTTTCCCATCGACATAGCCCTTGTTGCAGGGGCCCGTCTAGAGGAGATAGTTGGAGGGCCCCCTCCTCCTGTCCTAACCGCAGAGAGGATGACACTGTCTATTGAGGATGCTGGAAATAAGGTCAACAAGGTTGTCCATAGTAAGACTGTTGTGTATTTCTTGCCTGAACTGATTTGTGGATAATAACTACAAATTATTATTGTAATTATTATTACTACTAAATCCTACATGCTAGCTGCAGCTTGTCAGTAAAGCATCTTAATTATTCAGACTGAAACATATAAAATACAAAACCCTTTTGGCATTTAGATGGGATGAAAATAAGCTAAGTGATTACTGATAGGCACTTGAGCAAGCATAAGTGCATGTTCATCTTAAGTCTAAGTGGTCCACCTAATAGACCAGTTTGTGTTTATCTGAAGGACACATTCAGAATCAGACTTCAGTCAGGCAGACAAAAGACATCTAAGTAATATAAAACAAATATTGCTATTGATCTGCAGTCTTTAATTTTCTCCCACCTCTAATCACGTTGAAAACCAAATAAAGCTCCAGGCATCACACTATTTACCAACTTGCACAGATTGCTGCATCAATTCCGGTTGAAGAAGACGTAATGATGAATTCCTTTGCATTTAGTTTGGTTTGATATTTTGCCTATGCCTTAATCATGTGCTGAACTTTTTTTGTTTCAATCCCACTAGTTTAGTGAAATAAAGCCTCCCATCTCTCAGCTATATGCTGTTGAGGGATGAATGTTCGTAGGCGAGGGGTACTAAAATAGGATAATCCAGTAATCGTTCCTCTGATTCTGTCACAACCTTGGGGATCAGCCAGTAGGGTTGTGACTAAGAAGGGAAGGTGGTCAGTGTCACATGATGGCCCCTCGGTATTTGAGCACCCCCCCCTCCCCTTTTTTGCGGGAACGGGGCTGTCACATTCGTCTTTGTCATAGTGCGGCGTGCCACACATTCATCAGGCCTGCCAGCGTTGGCATCCCTTCCCTCTGTGTGCCCGGAGACTGGGCACGTCTGGGCCTGACTGCATCCCAGATAAACCAGACACTGATGGAATCTTTTATTAGGCCTTTCATTACCCAGGAGGCCAATGGTGAATCTCAATGTACTAAAAGCCACAGCAATACACAACTTTGCTGTTGCCCTTTCGGACCACAGTCCATCATGCACAGGCGCTCAGAAAACAGAATATTGATAGAGAATGCGTCTCATTGAGTGCTTGAGTCAATTGGATTACTAAAGTAAATGAGAAGAGATAGTTCACTTGCGTTTCACTACTTCTATCGTGTCTGTGTTGACTCACATTTTATCTGACAATGCACTCAAACGTGAAGGTGAATCTTTTTTGGTTTATTGCATGAACCATGTGTGCACAGTTGCCATAGGCTTCTAAACCATGGTTCTTTAAAAAAAATCTAATTTGCAAGGGAATGTCAGTAAATTCCAAAGCAATCAGGAGAAATCAAATAGCAGGTAAGAGGAGCGTGAGGATGGACTTCAACTGTGTTGGCAAAACTTAGTATTATTGATTGCCCTGCATGGTAAATTCAATATAGTCTAAAGAAGTTAGAACGGTGGCTCTACAAGCCAAGCAATTCAATAGCGTTCAACACATGCAATGCTGAGGATCTGGGCACTGCTTGATTCAATCTTGAAGGTCGTGATGAAGGCTGAAGTAATGGAAAAACCAACAAATGCAATACACTGCGTCTTCAGAGTGGAACACTTGCGTCAACATTTTCCATAGAGATACTTTACATTTGTGCAATATTTATTTTGAATTTGTACTTGTGTAAGATGAGCAGTTTATCCTAAAATTGTCACCTTTATTGCATTTAGCACCTAGTCAAACCTAAGTCCTAATTATGGCAAATCTACCCCATGTCTTTACTAAGTTTGCCTGTAATGATGGATGCTTAAACACAATGGCCTAAACAACATTTGTCAACAACAATGAATGCGGGGAGACATACTGTATTCTTGTAAAATATTTAAGTTTCACTCAGGGTGTTAATGCTCAACTTGTCTCTTCAGAGGTGGAGAAAGGGAGGTAGATAAAGTGTTTTTCTTACATTAAGAGAGGCTAATTTGAATAATATAGTTAAAACCCATCAATTCTATGAGTCTATGTGTTATTCAGGCACATACACAATGGCAACAAGATGTTCAGTTCACCTTGTACATTACAATCTTGCACAAATTACTACTGGCATAAATTAGCCATTGATAATGAAAAGCAATGCACAGGGAATGAAGGAGGGATGCGTTGCACACGACTCAAGAGGCAATGGTTCATTTTTATTCAATTAATAGTTTGAAGAATGTCAAATTCTGGCTATCACATTGTCCATTACAAAAGAACTCATTTGAATATCTTCTCAGTTCTCTTAGGATGACAAATCACATAACAAATGAGAGTAAGAAAGGAACAAGGTTAGAATATCTAAGCTCCTCAATATTTGTTTCCTGACGTGTGATCAACGACACTTGACCGTCATCCTCTGAATACAAAAAAGGGAGCGACAGGCATGCTAGGAACACCTAACTGCAAATTTAGCTGGGATGAGCCCTGAGTAACACAGGCACAGGTTGTAATCCTAACAATATGCTGCACAGTCAAGCAGCTAATAAAATAGGCTGATGAAGTCTGTGATCAGTCAGTGTTTCAAATATATTCAAAAGCTTTACATCGTATAAGTATAGTCCTAAAAAAATCCCGTTCTGGCTCATGTTTAAGCTGTCTCTCTCTCTTGTTTCTCTTTCTCTCAACTCAGTTATTCTCTCAGTCTCTCTCCTCTCCTTCAAGCTGTCCCCCTCGCTCCCCACAGAGTATCACAGCAAAATCTATTTGGCGCCGCTGCTGGGAGCAATTGAGCAGAAATGTTGAAAACGGCGTCCGTTATAAGAACAGCAACAGCACAAGCAACTAGTTAAATATCCACGTGCCTGGTCACTCGCAGCCTGCAGGTGTGCTCAGCTGGGATGCTCTCTTGCTCACTTGGAACGCCATCAGAAAAGCACACCAAATGTACTTGTGCTCTGCTCTATAGCAACATGGCATCACAAAGCTCAATTCTCCAAGTATCTGACAGGAGAGTGTTTGCTTACAGAAGCAACTTCACATATCTTTCAACTTACAAGTTGGTATCATGGAGCGCTATCACGTGGGGCAATAATCAGCAGCAAAGCAACTGTGCCTGAAGTGATGTCTCACTCTCTTTTGTATGACACACTCTCCTTTTTAGGTGTGCAGATGGCACAACGGGACAAAGCACCTTCCATTTGTTGGCATGAGATAATGTGACTTTCAGCTAAAGTACTCCGAACCTCAAATAGTATGTTCATCCCCATGCTTTGAATTCATTAGCCATCAGAGATAAGTCTCCTTTTCACTGGCTGAGCTCGATTTGTCAGTGTCACCATACAAAGGAGGGGGCCAACTTATTCATGCCAAACATGCCTTTTAGTTTCAGCATTTGGTCTCTCCTTTGAGCAGTGTTTTTTTTTAAATTAAAGGCACCCCCTTGTCCCCCTTTTTTCTATGATACCACTTTCCTCTGCTTAAAATAGACACGATAACATATCTTTCAATTACAGTCTTATTGTCACTACCATCCAGATGCCTTTCATGCTGCTTCCTCATGCAACTGCATACCTGCACAGGGACACACAGATTTGCACGGAAACACTTTATACTTGCTGGAATGGGGGAGCCAGCTTTTTATCTGGAGGCTGAGGGAACATGCGTTACCTGGAAAGAGGCTGTGGGGTGTTGACAGATAGTGTGGGAGCATTGGGAGTGAAATTCAGTGTAAAGTGATAGAATGAAGCTGACCCAGCTTCCCTCACCGGAGCCGCTTCCCCTCTTCACAATGACAGCCGCGTAGATTGAGGGCTAAGATTAGCCGCCACTTGCTCACAGAAGGCCAGGGAGATACAGTATTGAGAATGAATGGTCGCATCATGTTGTCAATACTGTAACCTTGGCAACAGATACAAAAGTATTTGTCTGTGAGCCACTGTGATGGTTGGCAAGACAAACTGAATTCTCCCTGCTTGTGCCGCTATTGTTCCCAAGCAGGCGGCACATATCAGAGTGTGTCACACAAGCCGGTCTTGTGCCTTCAATTAGCCAGTCCCTAAGTCAATGCTTACAAGCATTTATGTTTCAGGCATGTCAGCGGGGTAGGTGAGTCAGAATAAACAACAATGGCAATTTACTTTGAAAGTCAACACAGAGGGACGTTCATTCATAATCATCATTTATAAGCTCACAGCCCAGCTCAGTTTTCCTAGGGGATCACCAAGCACATCAGTTGATGGACAAAATGCACAACAGAGTTTTCCTGTTCTCACAACAGCAAAGGATGCATTTACATTTTGTAATTTGGTTATCTGGACCAGACTAAAGTAAAGATACGTGGAGTGTTTTGGCTCACACATTTGATCCTTAGTCACTGAGTGTTCATACTCTACTAAAAAATAAGCCTAAATGCATCCACAGCTATCTCATTCAACGCATGCACAACTCCAGAGGCTCCCTTTCCATGTCCCCACTCGTCCAATCACCAGCCACGACACATTTACGGCCTCACAGACACTCAGAAATAAAACCTCTTCAGGCAAGAACGAGCAAAAACACTAAAGGATACAGTAACCGTTCGCCACATCGCGCTTCGGATTTTGCAGCTTTGCACCATCACGCTATCGTTCAAAAATATATTAATAAATGGTGTTTGAATATGACCTCTTAAACAAAATGTAACATGTAATAGGGATGAGAGAGTCCACAATGATCTGTATATGTTGACCTACCAAATTATCTGTATCCCGATTTGTACTGTAGTGGGCAGGGTATAAATCGGAAGTCGGCGTGGATTAATCAGAAGCGAGCAGGGCTTAAACTGGTAGATTATTTTAAATCTGAAATTGACATGGATTGATCAAAAGTTGCTGTATTTATTGTTTATTTGAAAATTATTTACAGAACAGCCTAAAACTTAGTAAGTGATCCATAAACTTTATTGCGTGAAGTTGGGGATTCATGCAAACACCCAGTGATGGTAAAGAGAGAAAGAATCTGTCAGCATTGTTCACTATATTTTTTTCAAAGGCACCGCGTTCAGTACCGGGAATAAATTTTTCCAACTGACTTTATGTCTTCAGCAAAATTAGGAGCAAGCAGACGGGAAAAAAAACAGTGACCGATGGAACATGAGCTGTCTACAGCTCTGTCTTGTCCAATGCACCGCGTACGTTACAAAACAAATTCACCAACTAACTTTGGCTGTGGAAAACCTGAACAAAACTCACCCGGAGTGGAGCCAATGACCAACGTGACATGACAGTTTTCAACTCTGTCTTGTCAAAACTAGTTTACTAACAAACTTTTAGTGACATACAAACCAAAATAGAGTGAAATGGAGCAAAATACAGAGCGTGTGCTGGAGTCAAGCCATGCAAGCAGAGAGTCACAGTCTGTATTGTGTCTGTGTGTAAAAGAGTGAAAGGCATTGCTGGGTGTGACTGGCCAATCACAGAGCTTGATGAGTGAATACACATTGTAAGAAGTTACTCAAAGACAATTTTCCTTCATCACGATTATGGATAATGACGAGCTGTACTCGTTTACTGTACTGTACTGTATGTACAGTACACTGTACTGTACATACATACTGTACATTACTGTACATGATTTCTTATTTTCTTGCATGTTTGTCACACTTTTAATTGTTTCAGATCATCAAACACATTTCTATATTAGTCAATAACAACACAACTGAACACAAAACACAAAAATGTAAAATTAAACTTTGTTTTATTAAGGGTGAAAAAAAAATCAAACCTACACGGCACTGTGTGAAGACATGATTGCCCCCAAGTTAAAACCTAACTTAATTAATTGATTAATTAATTTGATTTTAGATTAATTGACATGTATCGGTCTGGAAAAGGCTATAAAGCAATTTCTAAAGCTTTGGGACTCCAGCAAAACCTTTATTTCTTCCTTAATAATCATTTTGTGGTCGGTTGTGTTGTCATTCACTCATATTTAATTTTTAAGCGCTAAAACATTGTGACAAGAGTGACAACCATGCAACAAAAAAAAAAGAGGAAGTAGGCAAACACATTTTCACACCACTGTAACACTAAATGTATAAAATATAGTAAACAAACTAATACAATTAATACACCATTGTATTTTCAATGTCCTTATTTATTTTAAATATTTACTTCAATCACCTGAAAATTAATTGATGCATCTTCTACAATAACTCAGCCCACAACAACCCAAACATGGCAGCTTGTGTGAGCTTTTCTAGTCAAGGGCAAACAGGCACAATCAATTTCACTCGTATGAAATAATTCTTAATTTGCTTTTCTGCTGTGATTATTTTCCAAGTAAAGTGAAGTCAAAGTGCTTTATTAAAATCTAATCTTCAAACACCAAGCTGGCTTCCAGTCATCAGCCACAGGCTATTCATCAATGCCATTACCTCACTACCACATTTTTTATCCACCTCCGCCTCCTCCATGCTGCCGGCCAGCTCTCCTTCTCTTTCCTCCATCTGACTGACCTCACCTTTCTTGCTCCATCCCAACTCCCCCCTTTGATTTACAGCCTCCCATTGCTTGCCAGTTTCCTCCCGGTTTTCCCCCGACTCATTCATTACTTCCCTCCACCTCTCCCCTCTCCCCCAGCATCATCTGAGCAGGCATTTTCCAGCTTTGCCCGAAGCACATGTTGCTACCGTGATTCACCTTCATGCATATGAAAGCTAAACATCTTTATTAGACTGTTATCTAATGTTCATGATCTCTCTAGGAACAGCATGCGGCGTTTGATGTGTCCAATGTTACTGCTTTTCAGTGGTTTATGAAGTAAATGGTAATCTAACATAAAAGTATAAGTAGCCAATGGACATGATGTACTAAATTTACACCAGCAAAACTAATGTTGCCACTACAGTAGTACAACTCAAACTGCATGAAAAAAGAACAGTGGTAGACGATACATTTTCAACCACAAATAATCTTATACTGTATCTAAAGATAATGAGACAATACTAAGGGATAAATATGCAGTTAATAATTGCGTTTTAATGTCTTAACAACAGGGGGCATCAAAGAGACAAAAAAATTAAAGTGTAAAAGTCAACACACACTGTGTTTAATTTAAACCTAGAAAGAAAAGCACAGTATTTTCAATTGACACTTACTGATTAATTGAAGTATTCACACTTTTTTTTCGCACAACAATAAAATAGAACATATATATTAAATCAAATCTACATAATCTGTTATTACAGCTTAGCAATGCAAAATGCAATACAGTGTTCCCTCGCTAAAACGCGGTTCACCTTTTGCGGACTCGTTTCGTGGAATTTTAGTTTTGTGCTTTTTTTTAACATAGTATTGCATTTAATTGCATTGTGTTGTGAATACTGATTGACTCAGGGATAACCCATGTGTTGTGTCTCCATGCTGATTGGCTAAAGGAGAACCCGCGTGTTGCGTCTGCGTCCTGATTGGCTGTGGGACCGTGGACCATTGTCATTGTCACGTGTCTTCCTGTGCCGTACAGAATGCGTTCGATTTGCTAAATTTACAAAAATTGCTAGCAGTGTGACCCTAAAGTGCTGTATGCTCGCAAGTTTTATCCCCGACAACACCCACAATGTCGACAAAACGTTCTGCACTATTAAAAGCACCCAAAACGCAGAGGAGGATGCTAATCATCACACAAAATGTCGGACTTCTGGACATGCAGAAGGAAAGAAGTTAAGCAGCTGTTGGGCGCCATTAGGCGCATTGTTTAGTGTTGAAACATTGTTGGTTGTTAATGTTACTGCTCAGTTGTGGATTCTGCTGCTGCGGCATTCGGACTAGATGCTCGAGCCACCTCAACTGGTTCCTCTCGATCCGAAGGAGCAGCATCTCTACTCTGAGCTCATCCCGGATGTCCCTAAATGCAACATTTAATAATAATAAAGACTTTTACCTCCACTTGGGTTCTCTCTCTCTGCATCTCCAGGGTGGATCCACTACGCCGCAAGCCAAAACGTGACAGTTATTTTTTTGAAATCTATTAATGTTTGAATTTAGCAAGTGTTTAAACAAGAGATACATGTGTGAAAATGTGAATGCCTATCTGAAAAGTACATCAAGTGCGTGGTGAGGGGTTTTACAGCCTAAAAACATATAGTATATAACAATTTTTCAATTGTCAAAAGTTGGCCATTTCGCAGATTTCACTTATTGCGGCTATTTTGGGAACCTATACCCCACAATAAACTAGGGAACTCTGTGATGCAATTACAGTGAAGTCATATTTAAGACCTGTATAGACAATACGACATATTATTAACATACATCAAAAATGAGGCTCTATGGCGGGCATTGTGGGTTATTAGGAAAGTTCTTGCCATTGGAGATGAGCATTTTTTTCAACAAGTCACAATGTGTGACAGTATTTAGCATCAATACATAAGAGTGTACCTACAGAGCTACATTTCTCCGCACTGGGACATATAGTTTGTAAATATTGCATTACTGGCTCCTATTTAGGCATATGCCTGTTTTACACTATGAGGCATTTTTGTGTCTCCTGATGAGAGGACTCTCTGACTGTGAGAAGACACCTCTTCCCTCCTTGTGCACACCCCCAGCAGGGGTCCCACTTTTTTGCCTCTGTGATGAAATAAAAATAGCACCACTTCAGGGCAATTTAGCTGCAAGTGCTTCTCCTTTCTTTTTTTGTCTGCGCCTGGAAATGCTCTGAGACAGGCTGACTGCTGAATCTGGAGGATTAGGGAGACGGCTCTTTGATCAGGGCTGGGTGAGCTTGGAGATCTCCTTCTCTCATTCGCCCATATTTCTCTCCATTCCCCCTGTCACACTCACCCACCCTCCCCCCATTTTATTTTTTATCCCCTCCATCTTCCCTATACACTATCTAACATTTGGCCAGCGCCTCTGCTCCCATACGGGTAGGGGCAGCGGGACACGGTTGAGACAAATGAGTGCAATGAGGATGGCACCCTGTGGGAGTACGCCGGGGTAAAAGTGAAGCAGGGGATAAGGACAGTGCACGAACTACACGCCCCTGCACAGATGACGTGGTGAATAAGTAATCCCGGGTCTGACTCAGCACTTGTTTCTGTCTCCCACATAGGAGATAAGTCTAATGAAATTGGAGCACTAGAAGTGCTGCATGGCCGCAGTTGGGGAATATTCTATTCTTGTCACGTTCCGTGTAACAGGTTAGACCTCTGGGTTTGTTTCCTTTTGTTTCTGCCATTATTTCTCATTTGAGATTCTTATTTCAGGTGATGTGTGGTCGTCTCCCATCCTTATGGTTGAGGGTTCTGTCTTCAGTCTCTCTGAGCTCCTGATGCTTCATCATCAGTAGACAAATAAAGTAACAGTGTTAAAGCGCTCGGAGTGCCATTAAGGTGGGAAAGGGCTCTATATCCCCTTGGCACTGTAGGCAGTGCCTTTAACTTTAGTAATCAGCATAGCAGTACCATTTAGCTCAGCTTGGGCTCTCTGCTGGTCAACGCATCTTTATGTGTTTGTATCATCGATGTCTTTGACAGTCATGCTTTGTCTTGCTTTTGCTTTTGTTGAACTGCTGTGTATTTGTTGATGCTGCATTCCAGTGAGCATTCCATTCTTTCCACCTGTCAAAGGGATTGCCAATACATGTTAGCCCAGCTTTTTGTATTTTGTAACTTGTATGTTTGTGTGCCTTACTGGTCATTGCGAGCGTTCCTTTTTCCCCCAATAAGGCTATTTTGACATCCAGGGGTAACAACAACAAATTAGAGCAGAATGCAAAAATTTTATTCAATTGTTACACATATTTGTTTGCTGTTTCTGCCCACTGTGTTGCGGGTTGCTGCTCCACTTTACATAAAGTTTAGCAAAGCGTGGGATAGGTTCCAAACACAGAACAGGCGGCTGCTGGGACCAAGCAGGTGCATCATCTCCTTTATATCAAAAACCTGTTCTGGGTTCGTGTAGTGGACCAAGTCCTGGGATTTCACAGATATAATAGTAATGGTAGAACTCTGCCAAGCCTTGAGCAGTTACACAGACAGCAGCACATCTGTGTGTCCATGAAATATTCAGCAGTGTGGCAGCTCTCCGAAGCAGAGTAAGCTGCAATTCCTCTACACCTCCTCCACTACGTTAATGATTTATCAATAAGTATCCTCCCACAGACCTCATGGAACGCAGGTTGCACCTTATTAGAAGCACGGACATCAAAAATAGATCTGTCTGAAATGTGGGAGTGGGTAGCATGTTGGCCTCACAGTCAGGAGGTTCTGGGTTCAAATCTCCGTTGGGCATCTCTGTGTAGAGTTTGCATGTTCTCCCCGTGCGTGCGTGGGCTTTCTCCGGGTACTCCGGTTTCCTCCCACATTCCAAAAACATGCATGTTAGGTTAATTGGCGACTCTAAATTGTCTCTAAAAGTGTGAATGCTTGTTTGTCTTTGTTTGTCTATACAGTATGTGCCCTGCGATTGACTGGCAACCAGTCCAGGGTGTACCCCGCCTCTCGCCCAAAGTCAGCTGGGATAGGCTCCAGCATACCCGCAACCCTAATGAAGATAAGCGGTATAGAAAATGAAGAATGAATGAATGAAATGTGGGAGGGGCGAAAGAAAAGGTAGGTCGGCCTTGCCTCAGCAGCTGCTTTACCACCTCAGATAAAGAGGTTTAGGAGCCTCTTGGATAGGGCTACACACTCCCTATCCCAACAAAGCTGGAATCCTGAATGTTGTAATGTTTACAAAAGGGTTTGAGTGTGTTTTGAGTCTGCAAAAACACAAAATAACTCTTTAGAGCGGACGTCAGATATTCTCTCCTTACTGTAAATGCCTCTGTACTGCCAAAGTAATTTTTCACGATCAAAGAAGGTCGCCTACATAAACCATTCATTTTTTCTCCAAAAACATCTTATGTATTTATCTAATCATGGCTGACTGGGTTTAGGATACCAAGGTGCCCAAGGGGGTAGTGAAAATGAGCAGGTAGGTTACAGTGAGTAGGCATAAAAGCAGCAGGTCAGCTCACAAGAAGAACAAAGGGAGTAGCATGAACAAAAAGTTCACAAGCATGGAGTGAAGCCTATTAACCTTGGCCAGTACTTTAAATGTCATTATTTTTAGCTGACACAACAGAAAACGCCTGCAAGAGCTGTTCTCGTAGCGATGTGCCATGTAAATCACTTTGGCAAAAAGGAAATTACTTCCCGCGGCCCGATGTTATTAATCTAAATTCTCTGGTTAGTCAAATTGTTTCACATAATAAATATGGAGCAGCTCGTGATGCTTATCTGCTGTGACATCCCATCTGACCAAACCCTTTTTTCTCCCTCATTTTCTTTTGGTGGCGTTTTAGAAAAAGACAGCTCTACTAAACACCACTAACATTGGACGACTCAGACGCTATACTGTAGAGAAAGAGAAGAAGGAGAAGGCAGCAGGGCTTGAGAAACACACTTCCACTCGCTCACAGACATCTTCTCGTGCCTTTCTTATTTGATGGCTGTCTTGGCTGGATTCACTCTCTTGCATGTCTTCATCTATTCATTGTCTCAGACTGTCTCGCTTGATGGCACACATACATACACGCACACACAGCTAAGCTCCAACCGTCTAGCTGGCAGCCACAGATCTGGTTGCCAATATAGAGCCTACCAGATAACTCATGACGCTGTCATATTAGAATAAGCAGCCTTACAGTAGAATCATTTGCATGCACCACATCGCCAAGTACAAATTCAGCTCCTGTTTTGTGCAGAGGCCAAAGACTCATACTTGAGACACTGTGACACAGAGAGAAGCGCAGCGCTGTTTTTCTTAGCATTATCCACTACAGAGTCTTTGGCATAGAGAGAACAGCACACTGATCTGTGAGCACTGGTGTCTAAACACCCCATTATAGCCAAAACAGTTTTACAGTGAGGCACCAGAAGCAGAAAATGCTGGCTTGGTAGTAACTTCATTCACCGGTAGGTAAATGTGTCTGGGAAAGCTAAATATTACAAAATTCAGACACTTCCAAAACCCACAATATCCATCTCAAGCACATCATATTTTAAGCTGTTAGCAATTTGCAAAGACATTGGTATTACAAAAAAAACATATTTTTTGCAGGGTTATGTTTTACTATTCATCCAGACGAATTTGCTGAATCTGTGTGCAGGTTCACAATTTCAGTGTCAGCTCATCCTGGATATATTCCATGGGGTGGAGTTCACAGGACTCTCAAGTTGCTCCACACTAAATTCATCCAAGCATGTCTTTATGGACATTGGAACACTAAAGGGCCTTGTTCCAACTGTTGGAAAATATTGTACTACTACTATTACTATCTTCTTTTCAATTTGAATTTTGTACTACTTGAGGGCTGGCGCCTTGCTTGCCCTTGGTTGGTTGCCCTCCAGTGGGGGGTCCAGCGGCTGGCGTCCCTGGCCTCCTAGGACCTTTGCTCGGCTGCTGTGGGCGTCTGGTAGGGTCTCCGGACTGGCTGTCGCCTCTTGGGAGGACAAGTTAGGCCCCCCTCTCTGAAGTGCCTGCTGGGGGGGCAGGCCCTGGGGTCTCTCTTGTTGGTCCCTGGCTCTTGGAGGGTGTGTGGTTCGGGTTGCATAGCTGCAAGCTGTTGCATCACTGATATCACCTCATTCTCTTTGCTTCACTCTGCCGCCGTTGTGTAGATTTGTTGCATGTATCATCGTTTATGAAGTTCTGTTTTTTTTCTATTTTTGTGTCTTGTTGCCCATTTTGCTCTGGTTGATAGTGTAGTTATCACCATGGTTATTATTGTTTAGAAGATCATTGGAACTATTTTTGTGGGGTTTCTCTGCACCTTTTCCTTCATTGCCCCAACCATCACCACTACCCCCAACCACCCTTTTCTTCCATGTCATGGTCTGGCATTAAAATGTGGATAAACAATATTTATAATAAGCACAGAAGAATATCAAGCCATCACCATGAAAGATAAAAAGGACATCATCAGAAGCTCATAGAGGAAAAACACCACCAGCTCTGTTCAACTGTGACTGTGCAAAGGATCGTATCACCATGTAAAATGAATTACTCTTAGGAAAGTGACAGTGATAACTAAGCAACCTAGTGGTGTTTTTATTGAGATGGAAATGTTTTTTTTGTTCTGGATGGAAGACCAGAATCAAAACTGTATACCAATGAGCCTTATGTTTATTCAGGAAGTCATGTGTTCTTTGTACAGTGTGAGTGACTTAGAAGTTAATTTAGGTTCAATTTAGGTATAATGCCACCTTGACACATGAACGAACTTTGCCTCCGCATGCAATCCGTGTTATTTAGATGATACGCCTGTGAAGACTAGCCTGTGCACTGTTTGAGTTCTGTTTAGGAATACGTTACACACTTAACACATGATTATTGACCAAAAATGGTTCACATTGGCACAAAACGCCACGCTACCACAAAATTTCTTTACACCTTCTTTACAGGACTCGTATGTAACCCGAGGACCACCTGCATACAGGTTGAATATACAGATGGATGTGCAACCAGATACAGCACTGTTCCATTGGCACAGCGGCATAAAAGCATGTGCAAAAACATAATAACCTGCTTTGATTGTTATGCGGAGAAAAAACAATTTTCTCTCGGAAAATAGTGAAGCCACGCTGTGTGACAAAGTCTCTGTACATGTGGTCAGACTGTTGGTGTTCCCCAGTGATTTAGTGGCAATGAGGCTGGGGATGCATATGCGTGTGCGCTTGGTTCTTGATTATGCAGGTACAATTGCAAAGAGGTGGAGAAAGCAGCGTTTCAAGGTCAGGGTGGTGCGGCTCATCAGCTGTAGCCTCTATCACTTTAATTAACTCCTCTGAGGGGCTTAGGAAAAGGCCCTTGTTAAAAATTCACCACAATGAAGCTGACAACTATTGTATTAGAAGGAAGGGCAACATGCTGGCTGCTAAAAATAACTCCTCATTGCCAAGCACCCAGCTACTTAGACAGCCCATTATGTAATTTTACAGCCATGGAAACTAGACCAAATTATGTTTGAGATTGTTGTATGTGACCGGGCCACATCTTAAAGAAAGAGGAATGTGCCACATTATATGGCCCTTATGGTTTTATGTACATGAATGGAATGACCAAAATGAATGTAAGAATCATCAGACCCAACCAAAGCAACAGAGAAAAGGGACCACCAAGGCCCTGTCCTCACATAGGCGAGTATCTCATAAAACCAATTTATTTTTCCACAATTTGGCACAATCGTACACACGAGCCCGCAGATATACGGCACTAAAAACTAAACTTTTCAAAACCTGAGGCCAAAGTTAAAGTTGTTCTGCAACACTTAAGTATTGACAACTGAATGAACTAAAATCACACAATAAAACACATGCTAGATGGCTACAGCAACAAACACCTAAAATACCCCTATAAAAATAAAAAATAATGTTCCACAAAGAAAATAATGTCTGGGCCAATTAAAAATGACTATAGGTATCCTAACATTTTAAAAGTCTGGGGGAAACAATGTTTTTGTATGGATTTCATAGTGAAGCAGTTTGGTTTCCTAGGCACAGATGCATTGAGGACTAGGATCTAGATTAATCAAATGACCATCCTAATGCCCATTCATTAAAATTTGGATCTAAGATATTATTTTTACTCAAGAATTATATTTGTTAATACAGTACTTAAGAATTAAAACCATGCGACACAAGATGACATTCCTTTGCCAAGCATGACAAATGTCTATCCATCCATCCATCCATTTTCTTCCGCTTATCCGAGGTCAGGTCGCGGGGGCAGCAACCTAAGCAGGGAAGCCCAGAGGTCCCTCTCCCCGGCCACTTCGCCTAGCTCTTCCCAGCGGATGCCGAGGCGTTTCCAGGCCAGCTGAGAGACATAGTCTCTCCAACGTGTCCTGGGTCTTTCCCGAGGCCTCCTACCGGTTGGACGTGCCCTGAACACCTCCCCAGGAAGGCGTTCGGGAGGCATCCTAGCCAGATGCCCGAGCCACCTCATCTGACTTCTCTCAATGCGGAGGAGGAGAGGTTCTACTCCGAGTCTCTCCCGGATGACAGTGCTTCTCACCCTATCTCTAAGAGAGAGCCCAGCCACCCTGCGGAGAAAACTCATTTCGGCCGCTTGTACCCGTGATCTTGTCCTTTCGGTCACTACCCAAAGCTCATGACCATAGGTCAGGGTAGGAACGTAGATCGACCGGTAAATCGAGAGCGCTGCCTTTTGGCTCAGCTGTCTTTTCACCACGACAGATCGGTGCAGAGTCCGCATCACTGCAGACGCTGCACCCAATCCGCCTGTCCATCTCACGTTCCAACCTTTCATCACTCGTGAACAAAGCCCCGAGGTACTTAAACTCCTCCACTTGAGGCAGGACCTCATCCCCGACCCGGAGATGGCACTCCAACCTTTCCCGGGCGAGAACCATGGACTCGTACTTGGAGGTGCTGATTCTCATTCAAGCCGCTTCACACTCAGCTGTGAACCAATCCAGTGAGAGTTGAAGGTCACTGCTCGATGAAGCCAACAGGACCACATCATCTGCAAAAAGCAGAGATCGAATCCTGCGGTCACCAAACTGGAACCCCTCAACGCCCTGGCTGCGCCTAGAAATTCTGTCCATGAAAGTAGTGAACAGAATCGGTGACAAAGTGCAGCTCTGGCGGAGTCAAACCCTCACTGGTAACGAGTCCGACCTTTTGCCTGCAATGCGAACCAAACTCTGACACCGGTCATACAGGGAACAAACCGCCCGGATTTGGTGGTCCAATACCTTATATTCCCGGAGCACTCCACACAGTATTCCCCGAGGAACACGGTCGAATGCCTTCTCCAAGTCCACAAAACACATGTAGACTGGTTGGACAAACTCACATGCAGCCTCAAGGACCCTGCCGAGAGTATAGAGTTGGTCCACAGTTCCACGACCAGGACGAAAACCACACTGCTCCACCTGAATTCGAGATTTGACTATCCGGCGGATCCTCCTCTCCAGAACCCCTGAATAGACCTTACCGGGAAGGCTGAGGAGTGTGATCCCATGATAGTTAGAACACACCCTCCGGTCCCACTTCTTGAAAAGCGGGACCACCACCCTGGTCTGCCAGTCCAGGGGCACCGATCCCGACGTACACGCAATGCTGCAGAGTCGTGTCAACCAAGACACGGCCACAGCATCCAGGGCCTTAAGGAACTACGGGTGGATCTCATCCACCCCCGGGGCCTTGCCACCAAGGAGCTTTTTGACCACCTCGGTCACCTAAGCCCCAGAGATAGGCAAACCCGACTCAGAGTCCCCAGACACTGCTTCCATGTTGGAAAGTGTGTCAGTGGGATTGAGGATGTCTTCAAAGTATTCCCTCCACCGGTCCACAACGTCTCAAGTCGAGTTCAGCAGCACACCGTCCCCACCATACACGGTGTTGACTGCGCACTGCTTCCCCCGTCGGAGACGGCAGATGGTGGTCCAGAATCTCTTTGAAGCCATCCGGAAGTCGTTTTCCATGGCCTCTCCGAACTCCTCCCATGTCCGGGTTTTTGCCTCAGCGCCCGCCAGAGCTGCAGACCGGTTGGGCGTCCGGTACCTGTCAGCTGCCTCCAGAGTCCCATGGGCCAAGACGGCCTGATCCACCATCGGGTTCTGGGTTTACCACCACGACAGGCACCAACCACCTTACGGCCACAGCTCCGATCGGCTGCATCGACAATGGAGGCACGTAACATCGCCCACGCTGATTCCATGTCCGCTCCCTCTTTCGGAACATGGTCAAAGCTCTCCCGTAGGTGGGAGTTTAAACTCCTTCTGACAGGGGACTCTGCCAGGCGTTCCCAGCAGACCCTCACAATGCGTTTGGGTCTGCCAGGTCTGACCGGCATCCTCCCCCACTATCGGAACCAACTCACCACCAGGTGGTGATCAGTTGACAGCTCCGCCCCTCTTCTCACCCGTGTGTCCAAAACATGTGGTTGCAAGTCCGACGACACTACCACAAAGTCAATCATCGAACTGCCGCCCAGGGTGTCCTGGTGCCAAGTGCACATGTGGACACCCTTATGCTTGAACATGGTGTTCGTTATAGACAATCCGTGACGAGCACAGAAGTCCAATAACCAGACACCGCTCGGGTTAAGATCAGGGGGGCCGTTCCTCCCAATCACACCTCTCCAGGTCTCACTGTCGTTGCCAACATGAGCGTTGAAGTCACCTAGCAGAACAAGGGAATCCCCCGAGGGAGCACTCTCTAGTACTTCCTCTATGGACTCCAAAAAGGGCGGGTATTCTGAACTGCCGTTTGGCGCACAAGCGCAAACATCAGTCAGGACCCGTCCCCCCACCCGAAGGCATAGGGAAACTACCCTCTCGTTTACCGGGGTTAACTCCAACGTGCAGGCTTGGAGCCGGGGCGCAACAAGAATTGCCACCCCTGCTCATCGCCTCCCATTGCCGGCAACACCAGAGTGGAATGAAGTCCAGCCCCTCTCAAGAGGACTGGTTCCAGAGCCCTTACCGTGCGTTGAGGTGAGTCCGACTATATCTAGCCGGAATTTCTCCACCTCACGCACCAGCTCAGGCTCCTTCCCCGCCAGAGAGGTGACATTCCACGTACCGACAACTAGCTTCTGTAGCCGAGGATCGAACCGCCAAGGCCCCTTGCCTCCGGCCGCCACCCAGCTCTCTTTGCACCCAACCCCTTTGGCCCATCCCACGAGTGGTGAGCTCATGGGAGGGGGGACCCACGTTACCTTTTCGGGCTGTGCCCGACCGGGCCCCATGGGTGCAGGCCCGGCCACCCGACGCTGGCCATCGTGCCGCGCTTCCAGGCCTGGCTCCAGAAGGGGGCCCCGGTGACCTGCGTCCGGGCGAGGGAAAACGAAGTCCAATTGTATTATTCATCATTAGGGTCTTTGACCCTAATGACAAATGTCACCAACCAAAAAAAAGTGGTCCCAGCTGCTTTCAGGTGGGAGTCAGTAGTAGAACTGAAATTCCCACCAATGTTCATGAACTTTGCCTCTTCTTGGATTTGAGTGCCTCACTTTCTGTTAACCTCCTTTTCACATTAAAAGAAGGGCTTCCATAGGGAAACCACCTTGCAATAAGGAGAATAACATTTTCAATTTCCACTGGGAAAGGTATGAACGACAGCCAGGAAAGTGTATTTAGGAGTCAATTTGCATACTGGTCGCGACAAATTCATACATATTGGCAGGTCTGCATTATTAATGAAAGTCCACCCTGCTTCTCACGCACCTCAACAGTTCACTATGTGAGAAGCACTGGTTACACGGTTAGTTTTATTTTGGCCCATTGGCTTGGCTGTTAAAGTTCTTCATTTTTTTGTGTCAACTGCTTTATCTTCTGACCATGTCTTTGCGATTTTCATATCCTCAAAGCATGAATTTAGCCATTTATTTTATTTCCATCAGATATTTTGGCTATTGGCTTTAAAAGAAGAATAAAATTCATTAACAAGTAAAAAAAAACCTTCATTTATTGTAAAGGCATTTCCGCATTTCTCTTGAGTCCTTTTGGGGGCCAATGTCTACTATCATCAGCTTGATATCAAAGTGGCAATGGCATCATTGTATTGCTTGGATCAGCATAAAAGAAATATCATTGATGCTTTTATTCAGTATTGTTTAACGGTCAAATAATCACATTTCTATTACATCATGGTGACCGCTGTAGCAAATCTTGTCTTGAAACACATTTTTTGCAATATTGTGAATATACCTACTGTAGGACTCACACGCATCTTGACTTTGGTGTCAAATACACTACCCGTCTCCTGTACACTACAATGACCGCTGTGCCAAGCCTTCAACCGCTGTAGCAGCCATAATGACATAAAAGTGAGGCAATCTAATGGATTGCAGCGTTGATGTCACGAAACAACCAAACTGTTGTTTTATGAGGTCATTATGGGATAGTTTTCACAATGAGATGTGTTCCTGAGGGTGGTAAAGGACAGATCTGTATCATGTTGTTTGTGGATCAATTTGAGGGCTTTAATTAGCCAG
This sequence comes from Oostethus manadensis, assembly GCA_024372805.1. Classification (NCBI taxonomy): domain Eukaryota; kingdom Metazoa; phylum Chordata; class Actinopteri; order Syngnathiformes; family Syngnathidae; genus Oostethus; species Oostethus manadensis. Next base: position 1,884,956 of record QODF01000023.1, on the reverse strand, counting down.
GGGGTCAGACCGGCCAGCGCAGCACAGCCAGGTAAAACTCATCAACAAGGGAGCTTACAGGTGCCTTCGGCCCTAATCTCTCCGCACATCTCGGTGAAATTAAAGCGGCAAATGGGAAATTGATTTCTAGGTCCCCCGTCCATGGCAATATCTCCTTTTGTCTTGCGGACATTAGGTGGGCTTGCACTTGCCAAAGCTGTTCTTTAAAACGTTCATTATTGATACAGAAGGGCGGTCTGGCAGACAGCCAGGGAAACCCAGAGAGGGTGAAGAGGAGGAGAGCTCTCTGAGCTGCTGCCTTTGTTATGGCAACAAGTCATTTATGCAACAATCCTCAAAACAAGCAGAGTGGAGAAAATGACTTTGACCTTGTTTCCTTCAGCATAGGCTGCTGCTGACATTGCACCCGCTGCAAGATTGAGGAGATTAGAGCCGTCCCAAAAGCCAGGTTCTACTCTTCAAGCAGAAAGTTTCAATACCATGCAGCCAATCTGTTCAATCAAATATGTGAAGAAGGCAGCCCTCGGAGATTGTCAGCGTTATGAAGCAACCCATGGAGAGTGCAGAGCTGTTGATGTATGGAGACATATTCACTTTCCTGCATGTCACTTCTGTCAGATCACACTTTGCGTTGTAACCTTGTTGATGTGTTTCACTTTATGGCAGAATGCTATTAGTCATTCTAATGAACTTCTGTGGGGGAAAAGCGTCCAAAAGATCGTTCGTCAAGATGTCAAGGAGCAAATAATGTAAAGTGTGAACCAGTTAATTCAAGTGGCCTTGCCCTCCAGGCAAGAGGCCTGCTTGTGTATCAGCTCTTAACAGGAACCATTCATGCATGTGAAAATTAAAGAGCGCCACCAAGCATTTAGGAATAACTTTATGTGCCAGTTCTCTTCCTTGGACAGTCAGCAATAAGAGTGCAGCCCTGTGTCCTTAACCAGCCCCGGGTTTTCTGGGAGGCCATAGCCAGATAAACAATGCAGCTTCATATATTATGTACCATGGAACAGCACAGTCCTGCTGCCCCATTACTCAAAGGCCAAAAAGCCCGTGGCCAGTGCTGCTGTAAAAGTAGATACAGTGTATGTTCAGCACAGTAGAGTTGCGGCAGGCGTTAGCCAGTCTGCTGTGTGTCTGCATGTGATAAATCTGCTGGTACGCCAGGGCGCTCTTCTCATTTGTTAGGCAGCCATGTGTGAAAATGTTAATGAAGGCCCATATAATCTTGGAAATACTCGCCATAAAAAATTCCTTCACGAAGACAACCATTCTGCTTACACACTGACTATTGTGGGCATCAATCCTTCCTCTGTCGTACTAATAATAGACCTAATTGCCTCAGTCGGCCCACTGGCTTCCTTGGCCCCTCCACGCATCTCAAAAGCAGCAGAGGGTGCTTTCATGACAAGCCCGTGTCATGAGGCAAGGAGTAAATCTGCCTAAAAATAACAAGGCGACACAAATATTAGGGGTACTCTGCACAGTGCCCATCGTATACCTCAACTCCATCATCTTACATTATAAAATATTTATCATCCAGAAGCCAAATATTTGTCAGTGCTCAGCCACAAAGTGTAGTGTGTATATTTTCCCTCCACTAACTTGTTCATTTTAAAGAGGATGGAAAAAACTGCTCACACAATGTCTCCTTCTGACCTCAAAGACCTTTCCCACTTGCAGCAGTTGTTTTGCTGGGGAAACGGACCTGTGAGAGCTAAACGGTATCTTGTTCAACCATCATCCTATTTTCTTATTGCCCCATCCTTGTACATATCATGTTGAATATGTTGAACTCTTTTAGATTTCCAGGTTGAATTAGCAGTCAAAGTGGCTTTTCTCCCATCTCGTCACCCTTTCCTCAGACGGGCAGCAGTGCGTAATTACTCTAAAAGGGAAGGGACAGGGAGAAAATTTGGCCATCTTATCTCAACAAGTATAGAGCCTCTTGAAGAAAGCAGTGACCGTTGGGCCAAAACATCCATAAACCTGCAGGGAGCAGCAAGCACATCCAAGCATGTTAGGCCGGCACTTTAAACACAGCCGCCAAGGTTGACAAAAACGCCTAATGCACCGAGTGATTCCAAAGGAGATTAACATGTAAAAGATGTTGTGCACTCTAAAAGTCTCAAAGGATATGAAAGCCACTCTCAGGATGGAAGATAAGAAAATTTGCTGTACACAGCTGAGGTTGAAAAAAGTATGTTCTTTCTCGTGCACAGGGGGGCCTAATTAGTTGTGGTAGTGCTACAACAGAAATGAAAGTATTGGAAATATTTTAAAGCAATACAATTGATCTTTGTATTAGAAGACCACTGAGAAGTTTTTTTCAAGATTACACAAGAACCTGGTGATAATCTCCTACAGTTAAACAAGTTTGGTAAAATCGTTGTATTATCATTAATGAATAGATTTCATCCATCCATTTGTTACTGCGTATCCTGTTCATGGTTGTGGGGAAACAGCGCCTACCCCAACTATGTGTTACTACAAGCTGGACTGTCGCAGGGCATATTTACTGTCGGGACAGACACGTATTCACGCTCACACCATCACCAAGTGGGAACTAAATCCAAACTGCCTGCACAAAAGTCAGACGAGTCAGCCACTCGGCAGTCAGTGACGAGACACCTGAATGTTTATACAGAGAAATGAAGACGCATACTGAAATTTGCAATGTACAGACAAACTGCCATATTTATTTGAAATGACCAATTAAAGGAAGACACCTTACTTCCTCCTCGACGAACCAACATTTGATTGTGATTTGAAGCTTATTCCGCCAGGATGTAATGTGCAGCATTTTTATTGTGAAGGCTGGAAGTGTGCTGTTTTGTCTTTAGGCTGTTGACGGAGGTGCGGTGTGACAATGAGATGAAGCTGCGTGCCAATCAAAAAAGGGCCTCTTGATATCTAATTAAAACCCTCAGTTACACATATTGTATATACTGTACTATCCAAAGGTGAAATTTGGAAATAATTCCTGACCACGGACATACTAAGCTAACAAGCTTGTTGCTGTCTGTAGCAGGTCGTCAGTTGCACGCCGATATCACTATTGGCAGAAAAATCAATGCCTTTATGAAACCGTATCTCATTTTTATGCCAATATCAGCTGACCGATGTTATCGGACATTCCAAAGCAGACATAAAGATAAACAACAAAGTGCCACTATTTTGAAAATTAGAATTTGTAGAAGGGGGTGCATATGTTGTTTACGTATGGCCTTCACTAAGTCCGCTAAAGAAGTGATCCTTGTTTGTATTTTATTCTCAGTCTAAACATACATTTATAGGATTGTGTGATATCTTATAATGTCAAATGTTTTTATTTTGGCACTGAAGTGTTTTAATTCTAATTTTAATTAAGCTAACACACACACACTTACACACTACCTCACGGCTCATTTGTTTTTTTTTGGGGGGGGGGAGGCCCCCACTGCAGGCACAGATTGAGTTAGGTGTGCTAACCCTGGAGCACGGAAGACAGCCCTCCACACTGACTTGCTGGGTAACACAGAATAGATCCCACTATATAATACTGTGTGTTTCTGCTGGACAGCCCTCCTGCTGCTTCATCTAAAACACTTTAAAATCTGTGTACATGAGCTGTGTAATAGCCCGATGTCCTCTGGGTCCATCTGGTATTAAGCAAAAGGGATATGCACTTTAGTTTGCAGACTGTACTTGACAGCGTGTGTGCCAGTGTGTTGATCTCTGCTGATACAATTTGGGTTGTGTTGGCGCGTGTGCACGTATCCTAACAAAACATTGACACTACTGTACTATACAAAATAGGTCACCATTAGATTATTTATATTTATATTGTTATTTTCTATTGCTTATTTTGTTTAGGGTCAAGGAGGAGGCTGGCTACTCCCTGGACTGGTCAATCTCCGGGCCATTAGATTTGTTGTTTTAGCAATGATAAAATGACTGCAGCTGTCTCTAGCAAGTTAATACTGCTTTATGAAGGATTCTGAGGGTGGAGTGTTCCGCTGATGCCAAGTCGAGTGAAAAGAAATTGCTGTTTTCACACGTAATTGTCTGTATTTACTAATTACAATGTAAAAATGATTCATTCATTCATTTCCACAGAAAAATTGAGTGCTGTCTTTTTTAAAAATATGTTTATAAATATTTGGTTGGAGTGTCACAGAATCTCGCAAGATTTTCGTGACAAGAGTTTTTTGGTCTGAAAAAATGTCTTGTGGGCACTAGCCCTGGGACAATAATAAAGCAATTCATTGCACAATAAATGAAAATTAACTTGATAATTTTGTTGCGCTGAATATATTGCCATGTGCAGGCATGTCTGTTTTCCTTGTCTCTTAAGTCCAAACAGGCAGGAAGAGGGCTTCCGCTGAACATTGGTATCAGCACCTTGGCGTGAATGGAGTGAGCCCTTTGTCAATCATACAGTTTATTTGTCTCAGTGGGTGGAGGTGGGGCCGCTAGCATACGCACAGAGTACATAGGAGTGTAATGTAGTAGACATTGAAGTATTTGATTGCAATATATTGTCAGATATTTTTAAATATTTTCTCATTGTACTTTTCTTAAAAGAAATGTTAAAATTTTCACGCATGCATGTTCACTGCACAAAAGGAAACCAACACTTGTAAGTCAATACCGTCATGTTCTGTTATTAAAAAATGTTCAAACATTAAACAAAAGCAACCCATGTAAGTCAATAATGTCACGTTCAGTAGTTAAATTAGGCTTAAAAATATGAGATAATGTTGCACATTTCTGACAAAAACCAAAAAGCTTTTTTTTTTGCCCACACACAAACACTGATTTTGTAGCAAAAGTATCAGAGTTAAAAAATTCTGCAACATGCACAGCGGTCACAGCATCAGGTTAATTCCCTGCCTTCAGCTTTCACAGGCTAACAAGCTTCTCACCCTGTGTGCGTCGCAATTATAAGCCCCCCTTTAACAATTGAACAAAAAAATGTATTCAGTGATAATAAGCAGGCTTTGATTTTGATTCACACATTTGTATCATGGGAAATTATGCAAATTACACGATGGCATGAGCTACCCAAACAACTCACCGCCAGACATGAAGTCTCGATGTACTGATAATGACTGGAGGTTTTGCTTTGAATTGCCTTAGTAGTGAGTGGAAGACATGCAAGAACATAAAACGAATGTGAACTTTTACTCTCATTTTTACAAGGTGACCATAAATCGCAACCTTATCAAAGTCATTTGTCTAAGGACTTGTTGAACATCACCAAAATGGGCTTTTGTGTGCACTTGATTGACACTGTTTTCTGAAAGGTTAATTGCTTCTGGCTGTGATAAAAGGCCATACATGGGGATGTGATTGACATAAATAGGGGGTGATCCTTCTTCCACTCCAGGTTTTCCACTACATCCATCCTTACTGCCAGGTCAGCTTCAGAGGCTTGTGATTTATTATTAATGACATGTCAGTGCACTTCCGGTGACATTCCTTTAACCGGGTTTTGTGCTTGGTTTTGTGGTTTTATGTGGCCCATCGAAGAGAAGCGCTTGTCCGCCAATGACACGCTTTTATTGCCTGAGAGGAAATGCATTTTCCAATGTCACAGATGCAGCCAACAACGGCTTATTTGATGCAAAAGATCAAATGAATAATTCTGCGATTTGTGCATGAGAATTTACTTTTAAGCACCAACAATATAAACAGCAGCATAATAAATCTTTCGCCTCTCCATGAGAAGATTACTCTCTGTCTGCACTGTATTGGACTTAACACGCAGTCAGGGACAGAGAGTTGACAGCATCATTTGCAAACACAGCCTGTTGTGACAAGAAAACAGAAGATCTATCGGGCACATGCAAGTTTTTTTTTTTTTTTAAAGATACAAATAAGAGGTAAATTCTCCAGGCCTTGAGGCCAAATTGTGATATCTCATTTGTATTCACTTCTCAGTGCACAAAGCTGCTGTGGGGTTAGGATATTGTTAAAGTTCATGAGAAGTGTGAGCATTAGACAGTGTAACTAGGGTAATTTGGAAGTAGTTTTAGACACCCTCAGATTTGTGGGCAGGGCATGAAGGTCATCCCGGCTGCTCTGTAACACTTTTGTGAAGACCCGACAGTATAGAAAACAAAATAAGCCATGCATGTCAATGGCCGCAGCTGAAGCAACATCAAGCTAGACACATTCAACGCCAATGGGCCAGAAGGAAGAAATAGATCATATGAAATGATAAATACTCTTAAAAGTGAATTTATGATGGGAAGAAAAATCAAGCAAAATGAAGAAAGCCAATCAGAGGGCTGTATGGAGCGGACTGAGAGGAAAATCTAAGTATGTAGGCATGGAAACCAGCAGTAACGGCGTATAGTACTTTTGAACTTCTGACTGTGATAGAACAAGCCTAACCTGGGGACGGATAGCCGCCATGCCTGTGGGTGCAGGCCGAGACCACTGGGAGGTGCTGTGACAGAGAAGGCTCTAACAATAAAAGCTCCTCTCACCAGCAACACATCTCATCAAGCAGAGTGCCGCTCCAGAGCACAGGCTGTTTCCTCACGGAGATGGAACTGTAACGATCCAAGCAGGTCCCATAAAAAAAAAACTTTTTGCTCACGTAACAAGAATGGATGGCGGTACAAGTTTCACATAGGCCCTCTTTTATCACCTTTTTGATATTTCTACCTGAGCCTATGAGGAGCCAACTACTGTATATTCACATAGCACACAATCATCAAGCTCATTTGTTTTTCCATTTGTAGTTTTTTTGATGTTCTTTTCTTATCTAATCTGCAAGAATATGAGTGTCATCATTGCACCAGTGAAAACAAAAAAGCACTCAGTCGGCGGGTTACACAAATCACATTTTTCATGTGCATGCACTAAATGAGCAAACAATCTGGTGTTTGCAATGGTACCTCAGTTACAGAATGTTCTATTTTCAAGCATACATGAGGATCACCCCTCCGTGAATCACCACCTTATCGTGGTGGAGGGGTTTGAGTGCCCGAGTGATCCTAGGAGCTATGTTGTCGGGGGCTTTATGCCACTGAAAGGGTCTCCCAAGGCAAACAGGTTCTCGGTGACGGGCCAGACTAAGAGTGATTCAGAAGACCCCTATGAAGAAAAACAAGAGGAGTGACCGCACCTCGTCCGGACGTGGGATACTGGGGCCTCACCCTCGATCCAGGCCTGGGGGAGGGGCTCGCAGGCAAGCGCCTGGTGGCCAGGCCTTCACCCGTGGGGCCTGGCCTAGCCCGAAGAGGCCACACGGGAACTCCCCCCCGCAGACCCACCACCTGCAGGGGCAAGCATAAAGGTTCGGTGCATTGTGATTTGAGCAGTGGTCGAGGGCGGGTGTTCTGGCGACCTGGTCTTCAGCAGCCAAATCTGGTTCTTGGGACATAGAATGTCACTTCTCTGGTGGGGAAGGAGCCCGAGATATTCCGACTAGATATAATTGGACTCACCTCAACCCACGGTTTGGGCCCCGGCTTGGTGCCTCTGTGCTGGAGTCATCCCCAGTAAACGAGAGGGTTATTTCCCTACGCCTTAGGGCTGGGGGTAGGGTCCTGACTGTGGTTTGTGCGTATGCGCCGAACAGCAGTTCAGAGTACCAAGCCTTCTTGGAGTCTATCAGAGGGGTTCTGGAGAGCACCCCAGCTGGTGACTCCATAGTTCTACTGGGAGACTTCAACGCCCATGTGGGCAATGACAGTGTGATTTGGAGGGGCGTGGTTGGGAGGAACGGCCTCCCTGACCTCAACCCGTGTGGTGTGTTGTTGCTGGACTTCTGTGCGAATCACAGTTTGTCCATAACAAACACCATGTTCGGACATAACGATGTCCATAAGTGCACTTGTCACCAGGACACCCTAGGTCTCAGGTCTATGATCAACTTTGTGGTCGTATCATCAGACCTGCGTCCGCATGTTCTGGAAACAGCTGGCCTGAGAACGCCTTGGTGTCCTCCCGGTGGAGCTGGAAGAGGTCGCCGGGGACCGGGAAGTCTGCACTTCCCTACTGAAACTGCTGCCCCCGCAACCCAAAACCGGATAAGCAGAGGAAAGTGGCATGGAATGGAATGGAATGGAACATGAGGATCATTTATTTATTTCTATGTTCATTAATTTGGGTACAAGACTCTGGGGCATTCAAATGTTATAAGATGTGATTTATGTTCTCTTGTTCTTATACTGTCGCACTGTATATTCAGTGCAGGTAAAAAAAGGCGGTGGGTGGGGGGGCTGGGTATTACACAATCACAATGTTGACAAAAAACGCATTTGCCCTCAGCAAGGTCCTACAGAGCATGATGGACCCTAAAACGGGGTCTACAGGGAGATTAGTGAGAAGGCAAGGCAAGAACCCGTCCAATAGGACTAGGTAGGCAAGAGCAGAGACATGAGGGGAGGAAGTAAACGACAGAGTCACAAAGGAAAATTAGAAAGGAAATTTTAAAAAATGAAAATACAAACAGAGCTGGGAGGATCAAGACAGAAATAGGATTTACAAACCACATTTGCCAGATGTTTGTTGAACAACAAAAGGTTCTCTTATTTATAAGTATTCTTTAAATTCCTTACAGTGTCGCTCTTAAGTTCATTTTCGTTACTTGATTATGATTGGGACATATTTGCTGCTGAATAACAATTTAGGCTCTTGTCAGGCTTTCCCACCAATGTTTATGAATCCAATTCCTTTAAAAAACCCTCAAATGTGATTCCACCACAGCAACATGCATACAAAGGCCTCACTATGATAGGTTCTAAGCATAAATGTGAGACCGACAAGGGTCACCCCAGACTGTGCAAGATTCAAGCGAGTGGAATAATAGCAGGCTTAGTGAGAGAGCCCTGTTCAATGTTTTGTAGAGGTTGAATTTATTTGTTCTATGTGATCCAACTAACCACATGTATTCTCATCCAATACATGGAAGATGAAAGGTATCATTTGTCAGAAACCCACTGGTCCATTGGCAAGAGCAAGGATTATGAAAAGGACTATGGTTCTGCATGTACTTGCCATAGCAACTGCATGTATCCCCTTTTCAGTTCAAAACTGCAGCCACTAAAATGAGAAATGGTATAGGCTTTTTGGAGAAAACAATCCCTCGACACTCTTTAAATTGGATTTCAACCTTTCCTTTCACCAGACCAATAAACTAAGCTGTGAAAGTGTAACAGAGAAAGATGCAAAGGAATACATTCAACCATTTCAATGCAATAAATAATGAATAATACCATCTTCTATATCATGATGGATGAGGAAAACAAACCTGAAGTTTTGTACTCAACGGTACATAAATTGACAGCAGATTCCCATCTAGGATAGAAGAAGAAATATATATTTGCTGTCCAAATAAACATCTGTAATGATTATTACTCGCCAAATACAATCTGGAAAGCAACATCTCCAGTTTGTACACAAAAGCCAATTTCTCTCTTAATATTGTTAACAAATCTGTGTCAGTGAGCCCTTCCCCTTTTGATAATCCATCTATGTCACATGAGTGGCATATCAAGATTATTGCACCGGTGTGCCTTAGGCTCCATCCATCCAGCCACAGTAAAAGGCCACTCCAAAATGTGACATTTTATCACACAGCACAATACCACAGATGTCATAAGTGTTGAGGGAGAGTGCAATAGCCATGCTCACCGCAGGAATGTTCACCAGACCTGTTGCCTGTGAATTTAATTGTTCATCCCTCTACCATAAGCCATCTCAAAAGGTGTTTTAAAGGCCTCACAACCACAGACCACATGTAACCACACCAATCCAAAACCTCCACATCCAGCTTTTTACTTTCAAGATAGTCTGAGACCAGTTGCTGCAACAATCAGTTTGCATAACCAAATCATTTATGTTTTCTCAGGGAAGCTGATCTGCATGCTCATCATCCTCATTGAAGTCTTGACCTGATTGCAGTTTACATTGGCCTTGTGTGTGCTCTGTCAAATGTGTCATATTTGAGAATATATTGTTAAAAATATCAACTCCATGGAGATGTGTTGCATTGTGTGAGGCAAATGGTGATCAAACCAGACACTAAGAGGTTTTTCACCCCCTCACACAGTAAAACTCCACAATTTGGAGTGGCCTTTTATTGTGGCCAGCCCTAAGGCACACCTTGTGCAATAGACATGCTGTCTAATTAGTGTAACCCCCTCATTTATCGCAGTTAGTTGGTTGCAGACCCCTACCATGAAGTGAATTTGCAAAACGTAGATTTCAATGTTAATAACTTTAATATTTTTGTAGTTAGAGCATTGAAAACTGTCTAAAATTGAGTTTTTTTAATCAATTGTTAGAGCCCTGTAGACATGAAATAACACCCGTTTACACCCCCCCTAACACTCCTATTATTCTTCTTATTCTACACCACATTCAACACAACACACTTATGCGCAAGCTACGGGATCATTGCAGGAACACAAGAGACGGTCAACGCTTTAAACATTAGCATATTACCTGTCACGATCTTGGTTTTGTATTTGTGACAGTTTTTGGTTTCGTTTTAGTTTCGTATGGTATTCCTGTGTTGTTGTTGTTTTCCTAGTTTCACATACTTTCTTTGCCTATGAGTTTTCTCCGTTGTTAATTACACGAACCTGTTCCTCGTTTGTTTGCCGTGTTATTTATGTTCAGGTGTGTGCGCCAGTCGGTGTCGGCTCATTGTCATTTGTGCTTTTCTTTCGCGTCGTGTACTTCCTTGTGTTTTCCGCTGCTTTGCAGCATCCTCAATTAAAGATTCCGGCAACCTTAGCTGCCTGTTGTTCAGCTCGCTCTGCATCTCAGGGGTCGTTCCACCATGCCACGACGAGATCTTAACAGAATGAGCCGACCAGAATACTACACCACGGAGAGCGACTGGGCCATCCTGTTTTTTAAGGCGATGGAGGAGGAGACGGCATGGTACTCACCGGAAGAGCTGGAGGAGATGATGTGTGGTCCAGGTGGCAAGCTGGTCCCTATAGCGTAGGTGTGGCCTGGAGCCGCCACACACGCGCCGGCCCGCCGGCGACAGAAAGACCCGGCGGTGTCGAGGCGGGGACGTCGAAGCAGTCTCGTGCCTTCCCCCAAGCCTCCCTCCACCCCACCCTGGTTCCTGTGGCGGACGAAGACGGCGGTAGGGATCCGCCTTCTGGAAAGGGGAGTGGGGTGTCTGGCCGGATAGTGGAGGACGTACGGCCGCTGACGGAAACCGCGCCGCGCAAGAGGACTCCGGCTACTCCACTCCGAGGCAGCTCTCGCCGGTTTTGGCATCCCAGACGCTGCCGATAGCCGCACCTCGCTGCAGGACTCAGCCCACTCCACGTCCGAGGCAGCTCTCGCCGGCTTCGCCAGCCCAGACGCTGCCGATACCGGCGCCGTGCTGCAGGACTCCGCCGGTTCCAGTGTCTCCTGTGGCGCCTCTCAGGGCGTCGGCCCCGGTCCCTCCGGTGGCGCCTCCCAGGGCGTCGGTCCCGGTCCCTCCTGTGGCGCCTCCCAGGGCGTCGGTCCCGGTCCCTCCTGTGGCGCCTCCCAGGGCGTCGGCTCCAGTGCCTCCTGTGGTGCCTTCCAGGGCGTCGGTCATTGTCCCTCCTGTGGCACATCCCAGGTCGTCAGCTCGGGTGCCTCCTGTGGCACCTCCCAGGGCGTCAGTCCAAGGCCCTCCGGTGGTGCCTCCCAGGGCGTCGGCTCCAGTGCCTCCTGTGGCGCCTCCCATTGCGTTCTCGTTGCGCCTCCCACGGTGCAGGGCGTTTCCGTTGTGTCTCCCACGGCTTTATTCCATTCCATTTATCCGGGTCCATGTCGTGGGGGCAGCAGTCTCAGTAGGAAAGTCCAAACTTCCCGGTCTCTGGCCACCTCTTCCAGTTCCACTGGGAGGACACCAAGGCGTTCCCAGGCCAGTTGTGAGACATAATCCCTCCAGCATGTCCTAGGTCTGCCTCGTGGCCTTCTTCCAGCTGGGCATGCCCAGCACACCTCACAAGGTAGCCGTCCGGGAGGCATCCGGACTAGATGCCCGAGCCACCTACACTGGCTCCTCTTGATATGAAGCCTCTTATCTTATGGTTTTTTGACTGTGGCTGTGTTGCTTTCCTTTTTCATTTGCTCTTTTGCATTCTTGTCTCTATAACAATTTCCGCTTCTGTTCCGGGAAAGTACAGTGCTCTTCTTGCCCTGGTAAATTGGTAACTGATTGATAGCTAGGTCTACTTAAGGAAGCCGCATATGTGCAGTGATTCGGGATTGGTTTCACCTGGCTTAAATAATCAGTACCTACTCATCCTGAGCTTTGTGCAGCCAATGAAGGCTAGACACTCTTGTTTTGGGTTGGCTTAGCTCAGGTCCAGTCCAGGATATCCAGGTCAGTCCTGGATATCTGAATCGTACTTTTGTTAACAGGCCCCAGGTCTTCCTATCCTATTCGAGTTGTACTGTGAGTGTCATGTAGATACACAGGTTTTTAATTCCAGTACTTAATTTCAGTACTTTTGTTGAGCAGGCCCTTGCAACAATAATATCAAATGTCAAATGTGTTTGAATGTCATCCTTCTAACTGTATGCTTCTATCTTTGTGGACTGTAGCCTCCATTTTTGCTATGCCATGGTAATATGGTCTTTAATATTTATGCAAATTGTTGATGTCAGCACTCTTGATGTTGTGCTCAGCACTCTTGCCTCTATTGGCCCTCCATTTATCGTTATGTAGATTTTGCTGTTGGTGCTCCAAGCGCTTTGTGTCTTTCCCTGCTTCCTAAAGTCTCGTGCTTTCTTGGCAATGTCCATCCATCCATCCATTTTCCACCGCTTATCCGGGTCTGGGTCGCGGGGGCAGCAGCTTCAGTAGGNGCAGCATCCTCAATTAAAGATTCCTGCAACCTTAGCTGCCTGTTGTTCAGCTCGCTCTGCATCTCAGGGGTCGTTCCACCATGCCACGACGAGATCATAACACTACCAAGCCAACTAGTTAGCCTCAAATGTATTTTTTCTAAAAATATGGTTTAATTTATTTTCTACAGTATTTTTTACAGTTTACACTGAAAGGTTTCATCTTACAATTCACTATTCCACATGTAGAAAAAGAATAGGAAGAAGCACATCTTATTTAATCCTATCCTGTCTGTGTTTAACATCAATAATGTGTTCAACATGCACAAATTTACTATTTAAATTATTATTCCATACACTCAAAACAGTCTTTATAATTCTTATTATTAGAACAAAACAAAACAAGTACTTCTTCCTTTTCCCATTGTTGTCTGGAACTACATCCAGGGGCCCGTTGCACAAAGCTAGGATAAGGGATTAAGCCGGAATATCTTGGGTAATTTATCCATGATCCGGGGGCACAAAAGTGGCATAGTAGAAAGTGGAAAATTATTGTGGAATTATAGTGGAATATGTTCTGACATGAGGTTTATCCTGTGGAGTTAACCTATTACAGACCAGCCTAAGTACCAGAATCTATTTTATCTCATGATGTAGATGATGTTGCAATCATTAGATCACTTATTAGACCATTTACATATACTATACATAAACATTTACAAATACACATCTAGAATACAATAAAGAGTTACACAGTCTGATGGCATTACCTTTACACAATTTCACTCACATCTGCAGTCAATTTCACCTACAAATTAAACGATTCATAATCACAGTGCAACTATGTTTTCACACACGTTTACTGCGTTGGTTAATGTGGATGTGTACTACATTACCCAGAAGGCTTAACGTTATTTTACACGCTGTTGAAGCCCCGAGTGAGTAATGGTAATGTGATGTGCTAAATATTTAATAGATATCTGGGTACGGCGTTGTTCTTGATTTGTTAAACAAGCAACAAACAACAATAATCAACTATTTGGATTTTAACTACGATGGTTTTAGCGGACCAGTGTGTATTTGTGCACTAAATACGCACAAAAGCTTTATTCCATTCCATTTATCCGGGTCCATGTCGTGGGGGCAGCAGTCTCAGTAGGAAAGTCCAAACTTCCCGGTCTCTGGTCACCTCTTCCAGTTCCACTGGGAGGACACCAAGGCGTTCCCAGGCCAGCTGTGAGACATAATCCCTCCAGCATGTCCTAGGTCTGCCTCGTGGCCTTCTTCCAGCTGGGCATGCCCAGCACACCTCACAAGGTAGCCGTCCGGGAGGCATCCGGACTAGATGCCCGAGCCACCTACACTGGCTCCTCTTGATATGAAGCCTCTTATCTTATGGTTTTATGACTGTGGCTGTGTTGCTTTCCTTTTTCATTTGCTCTTTTGCATTCTTGTCTCTATAACAATTTCCGCTTCTGTTCCGGGAAAGTACAGTGCTCTTCTTGCCCTGGTAAATTGCTAACTGATTGATAGCTAGGTCTACTTAAGGAAGCCGCATATGTGCAGTGATTCGGGATTGGTTTCACCTGGCTTAAATAATCAGTACCTACTCATCCTGAGCTTTGTGCAGCCAATGAAGGCTAGACACTCTTGTTTTGGGTTGGCTTAGCTCAGGTCCAGTCCAGGATATCCAGGTCAGTCCTGGATATCTGAATCGTACTTTTGTTAACAGGCCCCAGGTCTTCCTATCCTATTCGAGTTGTACTGTGAGTGTCATGTAGATACACAGGTTTTTAATTCCAGTACTTAATTTCAGTACTTTTGTTGAGCAGGCCCTTGCAACAATAATATCAAATGTCAAATGTGTTTGAATGTCATCCTTCTAACTGTATGCTTCTATCTTTGTGGACTGTAGCCTCCATTTTTGCTATGCCATGGTAATATGGTCTTTAATATTTATGCAAATTGTTGATGTCAGCACTCTTGATGTTGTGCTCAGCACTCTTGCCTCTATTGGCCCTCCATTTATCGTTATGTAGATTTTGCTGTTGGTGCTCCAAGCGCTTTGTGTCTTTCCCTGCTTCCTAAAGTCTCGTGCTTTCTTGGCAATGTCCATCCATCCATCCATTTTCCACCGCTTATCCGGGTCTGGGTCGCGGGGGCAGCAGCTTCAGTAGGGAAGTCCAGACTTCCCGGTCCCCAGCGACCTCTTCCAGCTCCATCGGGAGGACACCAAGGCGTTCCCAGGCCAGCTGTGAGACATAGTCCCTCCAGCGTGTCCTAGGTCTTCCCGGGGGCCTTCTCCCGACCGGGCATGCCCGAAACACCTCACCAGGGAGGCGCCCGGGAGGCATCCGGACTAGATGCCCGAGCCACCTCAACTGGCTCCTCTCGATGTGAAGGAGCAGCGGCTCTACTCTGAGCTCCTCCCGGATGGCCGAGCTCCTCACCCTATCTCTTAGGGTGAGTCCAGCCACCCTACGAAGGAAACTCATTTCCGCCGCTTGTATCCGCGATCTCATTCTTTCGGTCATGACCCATAACTCATGACCATAGGTGAGGGTGGGAACGTAGATCGATCGGTAAACAGAGAGCTTTGCCTTCCGGCTCAGCTCTCTCTTCACCACGACGGTCCGGTACAGCGACCGCATTACTGCAGACGCTGCACCGATCCGTCTGTCGATCTCACGCTCCAACCTTCCCTCACTCGTGAACAAGAACCCGAGATACTTGAACTCCTCCACCTGAGGCAAGACCTCACTCCCAACCCGGAGGGTACAGTCCACCCGTTTCCGACTGAGAACCATGGCCTCGGATTTGGAGGTGCTGAGTCTCATCCCAGAAGCTTCACACTCAGCTGCAAACCGCTCCAGTAAACGCTGAAGGTCACAGCCTGATGAGGCCATAAGGACCACATCGTCTGCAAATAGCAGAGACGAGATCCTAAGGTCACCAAGCTGGACTCCCTCAACACCTTGACTGCGCCTAGAAATTCTGTCCATGAAGATTATGAACAGAATCGGTGACAAAGGGCAGCCTTGGCGGAGGCCAACGTTCACCGGAAACAAGCTCGACTTACTGCTGGCAATGCGAACCAGGCTCCTGCTTCGATTGTACAAGGACCGAATGGCACGTAGAAGCGGACCATCAATCCCGTACTCCCGGAGCACCCCCCACAGGACACCACGAGGGACACGGTCGAATGCCTTTTCCAGGTCTACAAAGCACATGTAGACTGGTTGGGCAAACTCCCACATACCCTCGAGTACCCTTGCAAGGGTGTAGAGCTGGTCCAGTGTTCCGCGACCGGGACGAAAACCACATTGCAGCTCCTCTAACCGAGGTTCGACTAACGGTCGTACCCTTCTCTCCAGCACCCTGGAGTAGACTTTCCCAGGAAGGCTGAGGAGTGTGATCCCCCTATAGTTGGAACACACCCTCCGGTCACCCTTTTTAAAAATGGGGACCACCACCCCGGTCTGCCAGTCCAGAGGTACTGTTCCTGACTTCCATGCAATGTTGTAGAGGCGTGTCAACCAACACAGTCCTCCAACATCCAGAGCCTTGAGTCTTGGCAATGTCGTCGTCGCATTCTGTCAGATGGTATGTATGTAGATGTCTGTAACCTATAGCTTCTTTCTCTGTTTCAGCAGTGCTGTTTTTAATTCCATATTGGTGAACTTAATGGTGACAACAGGTGTGAAGTTGTTTCTGTTATACAGTACAGTGGGATTCTAGTATCAATGGTGTTGATATCTACATCCACCTTCTTTTGATTTTTGGAAATTGTAAATGTGTTGCTTTGTTTACATTTATTTATTCTAGTTCTCTGTTCTGGATTGACCTGGCTTTTGGGTGTAATTTTATAGTCAACCACAAACAGAGTGATGTTTGAATTGCAATGTGGTGAGGGACGACTGTATTTTTGTGTATATACAGGTGTTGCTCAATAAATTATAACATCATGTAAAAGTTGATTTATGCCAATAATTTCATTTAAATAGTGAAACTCTTCTGTTATATAGATGCATTGCACACAGACAGGTTCCAAGTATTTTATTTCTTTTAATTTTTATGATTATAACTGACAGCTAATGAAAATCCCAAAGTCATTAACTCAGAAAATTAGAATAATGTAAAAAGGTTCAATTATAAGGTCCCACTTAGTCTCCCATTCTAATCAACTACTCAAATCATCAGAATCAAAACAGCTGCAAAGGTTTTTAAATGGCTTCTCAGTCTAGGTCTGTAGGCTACACAATCATGGGGAAGACTGGTGACTTGACAGTTGCCCAAAAGACGATCATTGACACCTTACACAAAGAGGACAAGACACAAAACGTCATCGCTAAAGAAGCTGGCTGTTCTGTGTCTAAGCATATTACCAGAAAGTCGCAAGGAAAGTATGTGGTAAAAAAAAGTGTACAAGCAATAGGGATAACTGCACCCTGGTGAGAACTGTGAAACAAAACCCATTCAAAAATGTGGAGGGGATTCACAAAGAGTCGACTGCATCTGAAATCAGTGCTTCAAGAGCCACCACGCACAGATGTATGCAAGACAATGGTTTCAGCTGTCGTATTCCTTGTGTCAAGCCACTCTTGAACAAAAGACAGCGTCAGAACCATCTCACCCGGGCTACAAAAAGGACTGGACTGTTGCTGAGTTATGTCCAATGAAAGTCAATTTTGCATTTTGTTTGAAAATCAAAGTCCCAGAGTGTGGAGAAAGAGATAAGAGGCACATAATTCACATTGTTTGAGGTCCAAAGTCAGTGACTGTTTGGTGTGCCATGTCATCTGCTGGTGTTGGTCTACTATGTTTTCTAAGGTCCAAGGTCAGTGCAGCCGTCTGCCTGGAAGTTTTAGAGCACTTCCTGCTTCCCGCTGTTGAACAACTTTATGGAGATGCAAATTTCATTTTCAAATAGGACTTGGCACCTGCACACAGTGCCAAAAATACTTGTAAACCTGGTTTAAGAACCTTTGTTTACCCCAAAGAAAATCTATTGGGTATTGTCAAGAGTAAAAAGATATATACCAGAATCAACAATGCAGAAGAGCTGAAGACCACTGTCAGAGCAACCTGGGCTCTCATAATACCTGAGGAGTGCCACAGACTGATCCACTCCAAGCCACGCCGTATTGCCGACAAAATATTGAGAGCTGTACATGTTTATACTTTTTAATTGGCCAACATTTCTAAAATACTTTTTTTTACTGGTCATAAGTAATATTAAAATGTTACTGAATTTGGGATTGTCATTATTCTAATGATTATATATATATATATATCAAGTACTTATATTCCATGTAAAAACAGTGTAGTGTAATATTGTAAAAGTAATAGTTGTCTGAAGTTAAACTTAAACCAAGTCAAGCAATAGCAGCAACACTGTGCTGGTACCCCCTTTCCCGTTCAGCGTGATTCTTCCAGCCTCAAACAACTGTGCATTGAAAGCCTGCCCTTATGCTTCCCTTTGTCTCCCTTCAAGACTCCAAACCACTATCTGGCATGCTCAATCTGTCTCCTTCGCTCATGTAATGTGAGAGAAAGTGTCTTTGCATCCCTGCCAGCGAGCAGGCTGTCCAGTATGCTTGTTTAAAAAAGAAAAAAACAGCAAAAGTAAAGAATGAAGAGTAAACTGGGAAAGACAGGATGGAGGTCTATCTCTACATATTACTACTGCTGGATCGCTACAGTCAAATGTGATTTTTTTTTTTTTTTGCTTGTACACTGAGGCTCTCAATAGAGTCAACAGTGAATACTCCCGTCGTTCCACAAAGCTAACCTGAGTGCAACTGGATGTGTTGGTTGTTCAACACGTTCCACCTGTAATCCGAAAATCTTATTCAGTTCTTTATTGGCAGAGAAGAAGAAGGTCATTGTCATGTTCTGCTGGAGTTGCTCTGCTGCCGCCTATGTGCTTTCTCTTGCAGTGCATTGCTGGTCCTGCTGGGGCGGCTCCATCTGCGCATACCTGGGAGCTATTGTCATCAGGTTTTCATAAGCCATGCTTGGACACTCACTTGCTGGCTGTTTCTGGCTATGCCTATGCTCACTCCTTGCTCAACCCTTCCGCCTGGCCGTGGCTATTACAAGGCTCGCCCCACCATTCACACCTCACTACCCCTGTTCTTAAACGAGATGAGGAAACTATTTGACCCTTGAGTAAGGAGGAAGGAGGCAGGTAGTCCACTACTCATCTTTAAATATAAAAGACACTCGGTTGAAACTTATTCCACTGACTTAAGAGTTCTGCCTGCCGAAAGCAGATACAACAAAGTTGCCTTGCACAGCATTTTTCACAAGGGCCTCGAGGTTCCAGGACAAGCTGGCTTTGCGGGACAATACAGCTACCCTCGACAAACTCATCAACTTAGCCATCTGACTAGATAACTGTCTATGAGAGCGGGACAGAGAGTATGCAGAGAAAGGGCAACACACCACCGCCGCATTGACTTCCCAGGTGGTATCAGCTTCGATGACTATTGACATGGTCAGCAGCCTTCCTGAACTGACTCCTGTCAACCACCCAGCAGAGCCTGCAGAGGTGCCTATGTAGCTTTGGAGGACAACGCCTTACCTTTTTGGAGCAATTGCGTCATCAGAGACTGTCTTTGCCTGTCCTGCAGCCACCTGGACCACCAAGTGCCTGGCTAGACTGTCCCGACATCCTGGATCTCAGCCGAGCTCACGCCACCAATTCTGAACCGCTGGTGGGTGGTTCAGGAAGATACTTCAAAACACAGGGACTGTTTCTTGAGTGGGTGGTTATATCAGGATCTTGGAGCAGTTGATATCTTTTTGGACCCCAGCTTTGTTGAGAAGCATAAGCTTGCTAAGGTTAAGCTCCAGTTGCCTAAAGAGGTACACTCTTTAAATGGCTGCCTCCTGGCTGTGGTAACTCACCAAATTGAATTACTCTCTCTTCAACTTTTTGTTAATCAACATGATCAAATAATAATCAAATAATCAAATATTTAGCAAGGATCAGGGTCAGACTCTGGCCTTAGGACGGTGGCATTAAATTATTTCTGGATGCTCCATTACCCCACGCCAAACTTTATAACGTGTCTAGCCTGAAACAAGAGGCACTCAAGGATTCAATCTACATCTTCTCTGGCTGCTGGCCTCATTCAACCCTATTCTTTGCCGTTCGGGGCAGTTTTTTTTGTTATAGAGAAGAAAGATGAGTTGTTATGTCCATGCATTGACTATCGGGGCATTGATGAAATTACTATTAGGAGCTGTTATCTGTTTCTCCTTATGGACTGTGCATTCTCTTTCCTACTTCCTACTTTCTCTTTCCTATGTTCTCCAATTTGGATTTCTGCAATACATACCACTTGGTGAGAATTGGGTAGGTGGATTAGTGGAAAACCGTTTTTAACACTCTTTTATGTCACTGCGAATACCTGGTCATGCCATTTTGGTCTCACCAACATTCCGGTTGTTTATTTAAGACCTCTCATTGTGCGCCTGCTGGGTTTCTCTGGCCATTGCCCTTCATCACTGGCCTCCCTCCTTCTCGCGGCAATGTGGTTGACCAGTTCTCCAAAATGGCACACTCCTAAGATGCCATCGTCCCAGGAGACGGCTCAGCTGCTGGTGAAACACATCTTCTGCATTCATGTCATACTTTTGGACTTTGGTTTCTGACAGATGTCCCCAGTTTGTTTCCCAAATGTGGAGGGCCTTCTACAAAGCGTTGGATGCGTCTGCCAGCTTATCCTCGAGGTACCACCCTCAGACCAATGACCAAACGGAGTGGGCAAATCAGGACTTGAAGGCTGTGCTTTGATGCATTTGCCACTGACACCCTTCTTCCTGGGGCTCCCACCACCCCTGGGAGTAATACGCCCAGGGAGCACGCCTATTCTCACTACATGCTCAACCATTTCCTCATGTTGCGCTACCCAGCATGCTTCTTTTGTTTGTAGTTTGTGTGGCTTCGCCCAGATCTTTCGTTGTGCTCTCTTTTCCCTTTCGTATGAGCACACCATTTGTTATTAACCCTTTTTTGTTCACCATTCTGTCTTCTCTGATTTGGGGTCCAACCACTAGCTTCACGGAAATCTTAACAGCCGTACTTTTCTTAATCAGCAAAAAACAAAGAAAACATCCCATAAAAATCCAAGAAAGCTACATTTAATGACATGAACTAAAAATATTACTGCACAAAATAAATAATTTACTTACACATCCTAGCATTTTGTTTGATTTTAGTCACATTAGGTATGCCACATTATGCTTAACTGTATATAAAAGCAATACTGTATATGCTTTGTATAGAAATTGTTGACCTTATCAGAATAATTCTGAAAAAATCTTTCTTAGGAAGAGATACAAATCCTAATTTGTTAGCTGTTAAATGCATACTATTCAAAACTGAATTTGACATTTGACTGTTTGACTTTAGCTAGTTTGACCGTTTAGTGTCAAATATAATAGAAAATCTGCATGGTATTTGGACTGGACAGGAAGCAAATCCTCTCAAGTACTGCTGCTTTTTTAAGTACTAGTAGCCAGTGGGCATGAACATGAAGGTCTTAGAGAGGGTTGGGGGCAGCTAACAGTCTGCAAAAACACCCGAGTGCCAGCCTAAAATGTACGTGCACATCCTTACATACACACAGACATACCCTACTGAACAAATCATGGCTCAGCAGTCCAGACAGTCTCATTACATCCCCACACCTTACCACTACCACTGTGTTCTTGACCACTCTGTGTGTAGGCCCAGCCACACAGGGCTATGTGTTAGCATTCAACAGAGTGAGAAACAACACCACCAGTGGGCTCATATCATCATCATCCGCACAGTTCCCTGGGCTTGACATCTCTGCACGGTGCTATTGTTTCGCCTGACTGCTGCTCTCTTGCCCTTTTCCCTCCAATGCAACGTTCAGGAAAGGGCATACACAGTTGGGGTGGAGACAGAGGGGTCTTGTTTGGACAGCATAGGACCCCCTCAGACACTCAGAGGTAAACATCAAATGTGATTGGTCAAGGTAGGCAAAGAGGAGCTTGACAGAAAAACAGTCTGACAGTTAAAATGTGGAAGGTAGCGCAGTAGAAAAAAAATGTTTACCTGTTGCGGACAGCGATGGCCAAGAGGGATCCATAGACATGAAAATAAAAAGAAAGTGATTGTTAGTGTTAAGTGTCAAGACATGTATTGAGAATCCACAAAGGGACCGTTTCCAAAGGGATTCTAAACTATTTGTTCTCACAAAAAACAGACAAATGCAAACGACAGCTTGAAACATCTGTTCCTTTTCTTTTCATGAAGAGGAAGACAAAAGCACACTGTGTCACTTTTGGCTTAATTGCTGTAGTTCTCTGCCACTTGATTAAATGTCTCTGTCTAGCTGTTGTTTGATGTGAACTATCTCACGACAGAGAAGAAAAGTGTGCTTTGTGGTTGTTGTTTGTTTGTTGTTTTTCTGCACAAGAAGCATGGAGGAGTCCCTACTGAGAAAGATTCACACCCATTTTACCCCAAAACTGCTGATAAATTTAGATGTATGCATATTGCATTTCAATTACCCTTTTTCCATTGCAGCAAACTTTGTTGCTGATGCAGATTTAGTTCAGAGATGGAGTTGAACCGG
Source organism: Oostethus manadensis (assembly GCA_024372805.1). Lineage (NCBI taxonomy): Eukaryota > Metazoa > Chordata > Actinopteri > Syngnathiformes > Syngnathidae > Oostethus > Oostethus manadensis. The sequence continues at coordinate 1,862,547 of QODF01000023.1, read as the reverse complement.
TGATGGCCATTAACTGACAATTTTCGCTGCCCATTGCCCTGAGGAGCCCTGCCATGACGTAACTGTCGTTACAAAAGGGAGATCTACATGAGCCACACACTGCTATGACAAGGTGGTGTTTCTGAAACTTTCTGAAGACAACCACCTGTTGGCGTCACATGACTAGAAGTGAGCGGTTGTGTACTGCTGCCAAAAAGCCAGGACAATGTCTGAATGTTTCAACTGCATGACTCCCAGTTGAAATACATTAATGCTGATGGTTTTGCTCTGGCGGCCACTGAGGCAAAAATCCAGGCATGGGAGGAGTTTGGAGAGGCCACAGAAAACGACTTCCGGACAACTTCAAAAAGATTCTGGACCACCATCCGCCGTCTCGGGAGGGGGACGCAGTGCCCAGTCAACACCGTGTATGTTGGGGATGCTGTGCTACTGACCTTGACTCGAGATGTTGTGAACTGGTGGAGGGAACACTTTGAAGACCTCCTCAATCCCACAGACACGTCTTCCAACATGAAAGCAGTGCCTGGGGACTCTATCTCTGGGGGTAAGGTTACCGAGGTGGTCAAAAAGCTCCTCTGTGGCAAGGCCCGGGGATGGACGAAATCCTGAGTTCCTTAAGGCCCTGGATGCTGTGAGCATGTCTTGGTTGACACGACTCTGCAGCATCACGTGGACATCGAGGTCGGTGCCCCTGGGGATGGCAGACCGGGGTGGTGGTCCCGCTTTTCAAGAAGGGGGGCCGGAGGGTATGTTCTAACTATCGTGGGATCACATTCTTCAGCTTTCCAGGTAAGGTCTATTCTGGGGTTCTCCTCGTTGAATCTCGTTTTAGGAGGAGCAGTGTGGTTTTCGTCCTGGTTGTGGAACTATGAACCAACTCTATACTCTCGGCAGGATCCTTGAGGGTTCATGGAAATTTTCCCAACCAGTCTACATGTGTTTTGTAGACTTGGAGAAGGCATTCGACCGAGTTCCTCGGGGAACACTGTGGGGAGTGCTCCGGGAATATGGGGTATCGGACCACCTAATTCAAGGGGTTTGTTTCCTGTATGACCTGTGTCAGAGTTTAGCAAAAAGCCGGCAATAAGTCGGACCCGTTTCCAGTGAGGGTTGGACTCCGCCAGGGCTGCCCTTTGCAACAAATTATGCGGCTGGGATGAGAATCTGCACCTCCCAGTCCGAGTTCATGGTTCTCGCCCCGAAAAGGGTGGAGTGCTATCTCCGTTGGGGGATGAAGTTCTGCCTTAAGTGGAGGAGTTTAAGTACCTTGGGGTCATGTTCACGAGTGAGGGAAGGATGGAACGCGAGAACGACGTATTGGTGCGGTATCCGCTGTAATGCAAACTCTGCACCGGTCTGTCGTGGTGAAGAGAGAGCTGAGCTAAAAGGCAAATCTACAAGTCGAGCTACATTCCTACCCTCACCCATGATCCTGAGCTTTGGGTAGTGACTGAAAGGACAAGATCGCAGGTACAATCGGCCGAAATGAGTTTTCTCCACAGGGTGGCTGGGCTGTCGCTTAGAGATAGGGTGAGAAGCACTGTCATCCGAGAGAGACTCGGAGTAGAACCCGCCCTTCCTCCGGATTGAGAGAAGCCAGATGAGGTGGCTTGGGCATCTGGTTAGGATGCCTCCTGGACGCCTCCCTGGGGAGGTGTTCCATGCACATCTGACCGGGAAGACCCAGGACATGTTGGAGAGACTATGTCTCTCAACCAGCCTAGGAACGTTTCAGAATCCGCTGGGAGGAGCTGGAAGTAGTGGCCAGGGAGAGGGATGTCTGGGCTTCCTTGCTTAAGCCGCTGCCCCCGTGACCCCAATTCGGATAAGCGGAAGAAAATGGATTCAATCCTGCCCTGTCATTTATCTTTCTTTCAATAGTAAACAATCTACATATTTCAGACATAGTGTGACAAGGCAATTAATCATGATTAATGAATTTGAAAACCGTGATTCATTTGACTACAAATTTTAATCATTTGACAACCCTATAAAAACACAATTTAAATGTCACACAAGAAGGGATAAAATGAATAAGCATTGAATATAAATCAAGTTCTGCTATTTTGCTATTAAGTTTAAGATGAGTGGTGATTATATGTTTATATTTATAGTGTGTATGTGGTAGAAACAAAATCTTTTCTCTCTTAATAATAGTTATTCACTACATTGTTTGACCGACATTGTGGAAAGACAAATGCGGAATTCAAGGGTAAAAATTGGCAATTGCAGACTAACATAAAGTCTGTTCTGGCTCTAGTTTAAAAAACATGTCATGTTGAAATGGGGGTCACGGGCGAGTATTTACTTGATGTAACGCATCTTTCACTTTTTTTGCACAATTGTGCAAACGGTCCAGCACTTTTCCCAGCAAGCTTTTAGAGCCAGAGTTGAAAAAACAAAACAAAAAAAAAACAGTTCAGCACCCCTGTGGGGCCTTGACAATGAAAAACAGAAGGTCTGAAAACCTACTCCAAACCAGTGACAGTGAAAACGAGGTATAGATTCTTATGTCAGGAGCAGAGAGAAGGATTTTCCAAGCGTAACCGATTTTAAAGTGGAACACGGAATAAATATACATTGCATATGAAGTTCATATAAGCAGTATGCAATGCCGCTGATTTCCTTTCTGATCTGGTACAGAGATGGGTACCGAAATGGTATTTTTATAGGCACTGACTCAAAAAGGTAGTATGTTTAGGTACTAAAATGGCAGTCCTTGGAGTGTCATGGCGCCACTCCTAACAACAACCAATTCACAAGCAAACCAGATAAAGCCCAATGGAGGGGACACATTTACACCAACAAAAAGACAAATTAAAACCACATAATCTGAAATAAGTTATATTTTAAAGTATAGAGGGTTTATCGGGCTATGTCACTCAAGGCCACTCCTCGCTGTACTGCGCGTGTCGCCTGCAGAAAGAGGAGCGACCATGTCATGTTGTGCTGTTGGTTGTATAAACAGTTTTGATAAAAACAAAACGTGGAAATTTTACAGAATTCCATCAACACGCACCCATTTCAAAGCAAACAAGAGGCAATTAGAAAGGTAAATATAATCCCGTCCTTGTGCGTTGTAATTTAAACAACCAGTATGACTCCACTATATCGGGTTCTTGTAATAAAGCTGACCCAATAAAGTTAAAAAGCTTACTATATACAAGACAGCTTCAATTTAGTTTATTTAATCTACCCAATGACGATTTCTGTCTTACGTCTCCCAGGAGCGCCACAACCACATGAACCAAAGCAGATGTCATTTAAACACACATTAAAACATTTATTATCCGTCAGACTAATGGCCTTGGCAAGGAAAGCTTCTCAGAAGTGACCCGCGGCTCGATACTCAAATATTGATACTTTTATGTATTTTGTGCTCTAAAACAAATTCCAAAATCAAAATATCAATCATTTGAGGTAATGCTTGTCTGAGACGATGACCGATTGTAAGCCAAGCCGTGTGTGAATTGTGAATAAACTTTTTTTTTACAAGTAGTTCTTAAAAATTAATCACTTATTTGAATGGTTTTATTATGTCACTTTTTTTTATTGTTTAAAATGTTATTATATTCTGTTATTTGGTTGTTGTATGTTAGCTTGGCTACATTCCAAATCATCCTGCTACTGCAATATGCTTCTGGGTTTAAAGTAAATAAATAAATACATAATTTAAAATTATATTTTAATTTTGAATTAAGTAATTATTAATGTAAATAACATATTTCAATTAATCATTTTATTTACTTATATTTATTATTAAATGAATACCTTTATTAAACGTCTTGTATTCTTTATGCTATGTTATGAAATGCTGTCAAGACTGCGCATAATCGTGAAACATTTAACCACGGGCAGGTGCTGGTACTCACACAAGCAAGAGGGGCAGGAGATGCATAACAGCTAAGCAAATGGGAATTGACAGCAGACAAAGGATTAACAATGAAAGCATTATCTATGAAAGAAACCATCTAATTACCAATGCACACTGGCGTCAAGAGTTCCGTATTTGGACTCAATATATCACTGGAAACAAATGGTAAAATAGGAGCACAAAACTGGAAAAAATGAAAATTTATAATACTAAACCAAAACAAGATCCAAACTGTCCCGTGAAGCACAAGTATTCATCCGTGTATATTTTACGTGACTGGATATGACATTTGCGTCTGTGGTGCATCAGTCTTGGTGAAGAAAGGCAATAAACACATCCACATGTGAGCAAAGTATTTTAGAGTCATTAAAAAAACATTACAAATACGAACTATGGTTATTGACCAGGCCGTACGGCGGCTGAGTGGTTAGCACATTGGCCACACAGTCAGGAGATCTGGAAGACCTGGGTTCAAATCTCCGTTGGGCATCTCTGTGTGGAGTTTGCATGTTCGTCCGTGGGTTTTCTCCGGGTACTCCGGTTTCCTCCCACATTACAAAAACATGCATGTTAGGTTAATTGGTGACTCTAAATTGTCCATAGGTATGAATGTGAGTGTGACTGGTTGATGGTCTATATGTGCCCTGCGGTTGACTGGCGACCAGTCCAGGGTGTACCCCGCCTCTCGCCCAAAGCCAGCTGGGATAGGCTCCAGCATCCCCGTGACCCTAATGAGGATAAGCGGCATAGAAAATGGATGGATGGATGGGTTATTGACCAGTTTTCTCCGGGTACTCCGGTTTCCTCCCACATTCCAAAAGCATGAATGTTAGGTTAATTGGCGACTCTAAATCGTCCATAGGTATGAATGTGAGTATGAAGGCTTGTTTGTCTGCCCTGCGGTTGACTGGCGACCAGTCCAGGGTGTACCCCGCCTCCCACCCAAAGTCAGCTGGGATAGGCTCCAGCGTACTCGTGACCCTAATGAGGATAAGTGGTATAGATGGGCAGATGCATGGGTTTTTTACCGTTTATGTTTATACATGTACTACACTACCACAGCACTAAAGGATTGTGTTTCTGGTATGGTTCGTGTTGTGACTAAGTGACTCACTGGCGACAATCGTCCCCTAGTGTCCGTAGTAGAGTAGTTCACGGTTTTCTTCACTTTCATTAGGAGTTTCTATTAGAGTACTTCAATTTGTAAAATATTATAACTGTTTATATATTTTATATCTTTTTTTATTTTACAAGTATTTATTTTTACTCCACTCTCTTTTGCTCACTAGTTTTAGACGTAGTTGTCCTCCATGGACCCCATAACACATTTTTTTTCAGGGAGGAAAGGGAAGGAATAGAAACACACAGAGCTGGGTAGTAGATGTAGTTACAGATTTTCATGTTTCATGCAAACAGCTGGATGTTGCTTTGATATATCCGTTAAAGGTTAGAAATGTTTTAGATAAATATCTTAAATTTTTTTAAAAAAGTAAATTGGCACATAAAAACAGACAAAAGTACCAAAAATTGGTTACCGTTTCAGTATATCAGTACTGTATCGGTTTTAATTTGAAAGTACCCATCCCTATTTGATACTGAGTAAAGTTCTGCCTGGTTCTGGCAAAACTCATCCAATACAGATACTTTGTGCAAATACACCTAATGTGTCCATGGTAATGTTTAAAAGTAGTGTATTTCAAATCATAGCATAACTCATTGCATAAATAATACAAGACATTTGAGTAATTTATTAACTTACTTTAAACATTGAAGTATATTGAGCTAATTCAGTATGGCCAAGCTAATATACAGTAGAACAACAGAAGAACAATAACTAAGTAAAATAGTATATATACACAGTATATATATATAATGTTTTCCCCCCTCCAAATCAACTTTTTAATCAAAGTACGCTGTTTTTCTAAACAATGTCTTGAACGGCCCATTTTCCTCAGGCTTTCAAAGAGAAACGCATGTTTAACAAGTGCTGGTTTCATCCTCAAATAGGGGCCACTTCACACTTTTTTTTCACAAAACTGATCACTGATCACTGATAGAATGCCCCACATCCTTTTCAACTAATTGCTCAATTGCACAGCCTTAAGAGTGTGCATATCATGAACGCTGGGTCTTGTTTGTTTTCACCTACTGGTAACTTTTTTGCCATGTAGCAATAAAAATATACTAACAACAATACGTAATCTGGTTAGTCACATTGTGCTGCTATTATTTTGAACACTACTGTTTGTCATGCTCCCAAATGCAAAGCGCTAATACTGACATAAGAACCTCGACAATTCCCTGCGGTCGACCACTATGCACATTAAACCCTCACGGATTTTTACATTCTGTGTGAAACGAGCCTAAAAAACTGTGTCACACAATCAACGCAGGCTGGTGATGCAAAACCCCTTGTCTCGCTATGATCATGTTTGTGCAATGTTGTAACATTGCTTTCTTTTGGTTCTCTCCTTTTGCATTTGTATGAAAAAATAAATAATTGATTTCTTCTTTGCAAGTCACACAATGCGTGATGAAGAAACTAGCAAGGACATTTGCTGTGCTGTCTTTCCTAAGACAGGAGAACCACTGAATTTCATGAATAAATGAATGAATTAAAAGCCAACTAATCATACTTCAGGAATCCCCCCACACCCTTTGCACATCTTCTTTCTTCTCCTCTCCTCTGTTGACTCACAGTCTCTTGCTGCAAGACTTCCAAGTGAACAACCTCTGACAGCATTTCTATTTACAAACACACATCTATAATCTTGGAGTGCACAAACATTCGGGTGTGGTGGTGGATTCACGATAGCAAGTGCCTGCCTAACCGTTTGCAATATGTCTAAGCCTTTTCATTAGGATTCGTGAATCAGTGAAAACAAGTCTTTGTCTCTCAGTTGGTAACAGTGTGAATTAAGTTTGCAAACAATATGATGAAAGATGATTGTTTCTACTTTTGGTTGCAAGGTGGTAACATACAGTGTATCTGCTACAATGTCTACTTCAAGTGGTTTGCATTGTTGAATTAAACATTTCCCTTTGCCCTTTTTCCAGCATTTCTTATTTACAAATATGACTTAAATGGATCTTGAAGCTGCAAACCGGGCCTGGCACATTAGCATATACTGTACATGAAGAGACACGCAAAACATGAAACAAATTATTTGCTTGGAGGGAGGTCATGAGTGAGGTTGCAGATTGAGTTTTTATGCAAAGATTTCATTATCTCTCTCACATATATTGCATTTGCTATAATCTGATTCACGAACGGATGATGGGCTATACCTTGTGGAAGCTGCAAAAACACCCTTAATGCTGAGTGAGGCCTGAGCCAAGCAAGTCATTATTGCTACTTAGTGTCGGAGCAAAGATTTTCCCAAACTTTGCCATTTGAGCAAGGGCAGCCGAGCTTTAGGTTAGTATACTTCCTTCTCGACAGCTCAACAGTAGCAAGCTGTTTCAAAATGAGTCTGGAGACGTATACTCTAATTGATATGACCTTTAATTGCTTATTCAGGGCGGAGGAAAGAAGAGGAAGACATCAAGCTAGTCCACTGTGGCTCAGGCTAAAGAGGCACTGTGTAGATTGGCCTATACACACTGGCCCTGTGGACATAATTAAACTTGAATAACAAACACTTACACAAGTGGCCTACTCTCTTCAACACGATTCTCAAAACATCCAAGACACCAGCTAACTGCTCTCTTAGTTGCTTTCTTAATCAGAGCTGATTTGCTCCAAAATTGGGATTATAATTTTAACCTGGACTACTACGCACAACCAGACCACACAAATTATTATCACTAGATAAATGATCAAACAATAGAAATGGAGGATGAATTTTCCCCAAAACAAAAATAGGATGTTTACATTGTGAGTAACATGTGTCATAAAGAAACAAAAAACCTTACTCACAAAAAAAAAACACTACCAGATGGAAATGACTGCATGCTCCCACAGCAGGTGAATTCACATCCCAAATTCTCCTCAGGCACAACAGATGTACAAACTCTAAATAGCACATCTGCATTGTGCTCTTTAGCATTTACATAAAGCCGATCTGCATTTTGCACATCAGTAGTCTGCAGGGACACATTCACTATGCACAAGCCTACGCTGAGCAACTAGACCTTTGCATAGAATTAGACGTCATTAATTAATTTACACTGAAGCCGGCAAGCCTTGTTTGAGTGAGTGCTCAGTTTCAGGTTGTACAGGTTCAAGTTGTCCGTCTGGGCTGCAGCAGAGGTGAGTTTAACTACTATGTATGCAGACCTGCAAACTGCTGGTCACCGCATGATCCACCTGCTGGGTTTTTCCGCTGGCCTTTAACAGACCTCCATCATCTCCACCTGCTTATACCCCAGAGAGCTCCAACTAGAAGAGCTATGAAGGCAGGTGCTGGATGTCTAGACAAGGGGCTCATTAGCTTTCCACCGGCTCACCAGCTAGTGATTGCAGGGACGTATGCTGACTTGCCTGCAGGGTGGGGGCAGTCCTGATTGAGAGCGTGCTTTATTACAGGGGCTTAGGCGTGGGGGCTCCAGGATTAACACATAAGTCTTCCACCTCCATGGGTGCAAAGAGTACTTGTAGTGCTCAGTGCTGCTGCAAAATGCTTTTCTGTCTTTGCAGTGATAGACTGGCCAGAGGCTTAACACACATGTCCTGGATGGATTTTTCTTGCTTATGGCAGTCAACCTAAAGTAAACCTAAAGTACACCTCAAATGGCTCTATGACCCTTAGTTACTTAAAATAGCTTTGGCCTCATGATAACAACCAGCATGCATTTGTGTGTCTGAAATCTTCAGATAAAGCAATGGGAAAGATCTCGCTGCAGACTGTAATTGTTTCAGTTTTTTTTTTTTTTTTTTTTTCAACAGGTGAGAGCCCGCCAGCGAGTGGCAGCCTGTGCCCTTTCCGCTTACAGGTCTCCTTAATGTGGGCACACCTGAAGCTAAACTACCCTTCAAACTGATGCCTGGGAGGCTGCAGGTGTGCAGCACTGATACAGCTTAACATTTTGCAAAAATCTACAAACTTCTATGACAAAAGACAATAAAGAACATGGATATTTGTGAGGTTAGTTTTGTTTTTTGAATGAATTCAATTTCAAAATCTGGGTCATTAGTATACTGTGCATAATACTAGTGTAATTTTCATTACTGTTTTCAAGCCAAATGTTTGATACAGGATTGTATCTCTCTATACATCACACCAAACATCTTGACTTTGATTCCTATTTCTTGATCATCCAATAGCCGAACAAGCTTTTCTCTACTCAGTCGTTTGCATAATTATAACGCCTAAGGGCAAACTGATTCGCTGAAAAATAGTCCACACAGGGGGAGGGAAACCTAAAATAGCAGCCTTTGATTGTCAGACAAATGGCTCAGGGTGCCATGTACAGCTGCGCTCTGAGCGTGTCAGTCCATCATTTAGCTGATTGCTGCAAGACTGCCAACCTATCAGGTGCATCATCTCAACCTACCCTTTCAGAAACATCGGGTCAAACACTGTGCATATAGAGGGCCCGGTGTGCTACTGTGTACAACAGATCAGAATGTTGTTGATTAGGCAGACACCAGTGGCAGAGTTTAAAGTGTGGATTATTTGCAGCTGCATACAGAAGTGAACACCAACAGAAAGCTTCTAGGAGCTTCTTGTTCCTGTGATACGTTGCTTACCTATGTACTGCATGTGGGTTTTTGTTGTCATTGTACACAGAGCTGACATGCAAATATAGATTTTTACACTGACAAAGTGTACTGAGAAACAAAAAAACAGACAATATTGGGTGACAACAGGCTAATGTTTTTTTTTACATTTTCACAGGATTTGTCACAAGACACCCAACTCACAAGATGATGCATGAGACTGGGTCCACAAGATGAGATTTTAACAATAATTATAAAAAAAAAGCACAATGAGAAATTATGACTGGACAAACTGTTACTTAACAGGGTCACAAAACAATGCAACAACAACAACAACAACAACAAAGGTGTTTTTTTTATGTTTATTGTCCCACAATTTCATCTTAAAGGGAAATTATTGTCAGCATTTTTTAGACCAAATAAATATGTGTGTCACGAGATACCCGATTCACAAGACAAGGCAATACACAAGATCAGGTCTACAAGAACAAGAAAGGACGAGATTTTAACATCACAACAAAGAAGAGTACAATGAAAAAATATTTAATATATCTGACAAAATGTTGCGATTTACTACTTTAATTTCTACTACTTTAAACTTGTCTGCTCTCTGTGTGTATGATAGCAGCCATGCCTCCACCCACCAAGACAAGGAGACTGTTTGAAGGACAAAGAATTCACTCCATTCATGCCGTTTTTCGATGGAACCAATGAATGCGCACAGGTGCTGAAACCAATTTGATAAAAAAACGTCCTGTCTGTTTGGAGATGAGAGTCGAGGAAAACGAACACACATGCACATGGCAATGTCTTGAAGCCGGCGAAATTATCAAGTTTATCTTTACTTATTATGTGATTAATTAATTATTATTGTCCCACGCCTTGTGCCCACGCCTTGTGCCCACGAGAAATCTGAACGAGAAATCTTGTCACGTTTTAATCTTGCGGGATCTTGTGGTACAAGATTGTGTGACACCCCTTGTTTGTAGTAATGATTCTGATTGTGCCTTGTTAGTTAAGATATTGTGCACATCTCATTTGACTGTGTAAATTATTGTATTGTCAAAGTTTTCTTTATTTTAATTAGTTTAATTGTGCATATGATATATGTAACCCCGGGTCATCAGTGTACATAATAATGACTATCTATGTTGCTCTCAGCTAGGCAGCAAAAAAGTTGCACTGATATACAGTGAAACCTCGGTCTTTGTGATTTATATGTTCCCGAAGCAAGAAAAGAGTTGCACGGATTAGACACTGTTACTGTGATATGACTTATTTCTTGGACTCAATAGTGTTTCTCACTTTATTTATCAAAGCACTGGTACTCAGCCATGATCAGTACAAAAGCAGACACTTTTTCTTCGTTGCCCGTGTAACATTTAGTAATTGATTTTTCTTTTCATGAATTGGAATTGGCATTAGTAATGGTTTAATTTTATTTGTGACATTGTGACATTGGAATACATCACTTAACTCACTTGACAGTTCTACATGTCTAAAAGGAGTAGGAAGAAGCAAAGCTTATTAAATCCTACCCCCGTAGGCTCTCCCCTATTTCAATACATTTGTGAACTTCCTGCAGTTACTAAGTGTGTATGCATAAGTAAATGACAGTATGTTAGATAGTAGTCCTTACCATGGTTAGTAAATTATACTGCCGTCCTGATGAATGATATTCGTAATAAATAATGATAATAGTGAAATACAGTAGTGATGAGTGGTGTATAACAATTGTAACATAACGTGTTATTGTACAGCCAATGTTCTCACTAGGATGAAAAGTTCCTAGTACAGATATAAGGTGATGTAACAAACATAGCATGGACAGTCAACAGACAGAAAATTGACTCTCCAAAGAATGAAGTAATATGGCCTTGGATGTACACAATATTTCACGAGTCTTCTTCTTTGTATTTTGTAAACATCAACTGTTTGTAATGTTTCTTGAAATCTCTGTATACATTAACTGTAGGGACTATAGTCAATGCAAGGCACCACGGGAGTAGGAGAGACTCCATGGAAAGAAAAAAAAATTAAAAGGTCAGTAAAAAGTGATGAAGTGAAGCATGAAAAACTGATGAAGATGTGTCCCATTGTAAAAAAAAACCAAAAATGACTGGTTTATTCCATTTTCTTCAGCTTATCCGGGTCCGGGTCGCGGGGCCAGCAGTCTCAGTAGGAAAGTCCAGACTTCCCGGTCTCCGCCAACCTATTCCAGCTCCACCAGGAGGACACCAAGGCGTTCCCAGGCCAGCTGTGAGACATATTCCCTCCAACGTGTCCTAGGTCTTCCCCGGGGCCTTCTCCCGGCTGGGCATGCTTGAAACACCTCACCAGGGAGGTGCCCAGGAGGCATCCGGAAGAGATGCTCGAGCCACCTCAACCTGCTGTGAAGAAGAAGCGGCTCTACTCTGAGCTCCTCCTGGATGGCCGAGCTCCTCAACCTATTTCTTAGGGTGAGTCCAGCCACCCTATGGAGGAAACACATTTTCGCCGCTTGTATCCGCGATCTCGTTCTTTCGGTCATGACCCACAACTCATGACCGTTGAATGTAGATCGATCGGTAAACAGAGAGCTTTGCCTTCCGGTTTAGCTCTCTCTTCACCACGATACAGCGACCGCATTACTGCGGACGCTGCACCAATCCGTCCTCACGCTCCAACCATTCCTTCACTCGTGAACCAGACCCCGAGATACTTGAATTCCTCCACCTGAGGCAAGACCCCACTCCCAACCCGGAGGGTACAGTCCACTCGTTTCTGACTGAGAACCATTGACTCGGATTTGGAGGTGCTGAGTCTTATCCCAGAAGCTTCACACTCAGCTGCAAACTGCTCCAGTAAACGCTGAAGGTCACAGCGTGATGAGGCCATAAAGACCACATCATCTGCAAATAGCAGAAACGAGATCCTAAGGTCACAAAGCTGGACTCCTCCAACGCCTTGACTGTGCCTAGAAATTCTGTTCATGAAAATTATGAACATAATCGGTGACAAAGGGCATCCTTGGCGTACGCCAACGTTCTCTGAAACATGCTCGACTTACTGCTGGCAATGCGAACCAGGCTTCGGCTTTGATTGTACAAGGGCCGAATGGCACGTAGTAGCGGGCCACCAATCCCGTACTCCCCGAGTACCCCCCACAGGACACCACGAGGGACACGGTCAAATGCCTTTTCCAAGTCTACAAAGCACATGTAGACCAGTTGGGCAATCTCCCACATACCCTCCAGTTCCCTTGGAAGGGTGTGGAGCTGGTCCAGTGTGCCGCGACCGGGACGAAAACCACATTGCAACTCCTGTACCGAGGTTCGACTAACGGTCGTACCCTTCACACTGTGAAACAGTGTGAACTGGTAGGCTGCTGCCCCTTTCTGAGGTGTCAGATGGGCTGCCAGAATCTCTTTGAGGCTGATCGAAAGTCGTGCTCCATAGCCTCACCGAACTCCTCCCACATCTGAGTGTTTTGCCTTGACCACCGCCAAAGCCACATGCCGCTTGGCCTGCCGGTACCTGTCAGCTGCTTCGGGAGTCCGGCAAGCCATCCATGCTTTATAGGAATCCTTCTTCAGTTTGAAAGCAGCTCTAACCCCCGGTGTCCACTATCAGGTATGGGGCTTGCCGCCACGATTGGCACCGACCACCTTGCGGCCGCAACTACAACGGGCTGTCTCAGCAATGGAGGCACGGAATACGGCCCATTCGGACTCAATATCCCGGTCCTCCCTCGAAATGCAGGCGAAGCTCTACCGGAGATGAGAGTTGAAGACTTGATGAACGGAAGACTTTGACAGACGTTCCAAGCTCACCCCCACTATGCGTTTGGTTCTACCAGGTCTGTCCGCCATCTTTTCCCGCCATTTAATCCAACTCACCACCAGGTGGTGGTCAGTTGACAGCTCAGCCCCTCACTTCACCCGCGTGTCCAGAACATGCGGATTCAGGTCTGATGATATAAAAATAATATTAATGCCTTACACTTGTTATGCGCTTTACAAAGACTCTCAAACCGCTTACACTGAGGTCATTATTCATTCACTCCACACTTGGTGATGGTAAGCCACTTTTGTAGCCACAGCTGCCCTGGGGCAGACTGATGGAAGCGAGGCTGCCAGTGTGCGCCATCGGCCCCTCCGACCACCACCAACACTCACACACACACACACCACTTTCATACTAGGCAATGTGGGTGAAGTGCCTTGCCTAAGGACACAAGGAAAGTTTATTTTCTCCCACTATATGAGGGACACTATATGACTCACTATATATCACTATATGACTCAAGTCGGTCTCAAGTCCATCATAGACTTGAGACATAGGGTGTCCTGTTGCCATGTGCACTTATGGGCATCCTAATGTTCGAACATGGTGTTTGTTATGGACAAACTTTGATTCTCACAGAAGTCCAGCAACAACACACCACACTGGTTAGGATCTGGGAGGCCATTCCTCCCGACCACGCCCCTCCAAGTCACACTGTCATTGCCCACATGGGCGTTGAAGTCTCCCAGTAGAACAATAGAGTCACCAGCTGGGGTTGTCCCCAGAACCCCTCTGATAGACTCCGCTTGGTACTCTGAACTGCCGTTCGGCGCGTACGCACAAACCACGGTCAGGACCCTTTCCCCAGCCCGAAGGCGAAGGGAAATAACCCTCTCGTTCACCGAGGATGACTCCAGCACAGAGGCACCAAGCCGAGGGGCTATTAATAAGCCCACACCAGCTCGCCGCCTCTCCCCTGCAGCAACTCCAGAGAAGAACAAGGTTCAGCCCCTCTCAAGGAATTTGGTTTCAGAGCCCAAACTGTGGGTTGAGGTGAGTCCAACTCGATCTAGTCGGAATGTCTCCGCCTCTTCCACAAGCTCGGGCTCCTTCCCCACTACAGAAGTGACATTCCATGTCCCAAGAACCAGATTTGGCCGCCGAAGACCAGGTCGCCCGGATACCCGCTCTCGACCACTGCCTAAATTGCCATCCTCCGGACCCTTATGCTTGCCCCTGCAGGTGGTGGGTCTGCAGGGGTGCATATACTTCAGTGTTTACAACGGAAACAAAACAGATACAAAAATTGAGTGGGAAAAGTTTCTTGAGTTTTATTCAGAGTGGACCTGAAATACAGAAATATTAAAACAGTCCTTAGCAGTAAACATGGTTTCGATGTAAGTGACAGACACCTAAAAAAGTTTAGCAGCTAACAAGGGCCACAAGCACACCGGTGTGGTATAACCGAGTTACATTGTGCTGGAGTGCTTTCATTTTGATGACCGGGCTGTAGCGGATATAGAAAGTGTTATGCTGAGTTGGCACAAGTTTTGCTGACCGGAACTGGTTGTTGCACTGAGTCGTGAATAAAGAAAGCTGTGAGCATGTTGACAGGCATGTCTGTTATTAATAACGGGGCAAGACTGAGTCACAAACACGTGGAATTCTTTGTTTGGATACTCAAATCAAAAGGCAAACGGACTAGTTTGTGTAACATTCCAATTTGAGTTAGCCAACTGAATAAGCCTTCCGAGATGTTGTAGTATTGTGTCAACTAAGTACTGTGAGCTTTGGTGTTGGGTTTGTGATCCAGAATGGCTGCATAAACAAGCAATGCTGTCAGTAGTCCGTCCACATCTTTATCAAAACCACAAGATTCATTTATCATTATTGACACGCTTGAAATTATGGCGATAATCTCGACATGCCACATATCTGCTCCTTCCTCCATTGATAAAAAGGAGCAGCAGATAAAGCGGGTGTCATGAGTTTCATTAACAGGGAATCATGTCTACATGTTCACAGTATTTTCTCTGTTCTGAAGTCAGTAAGCCAGTCAGTGTGGCGCTGAGCCGTCCCTTGGCAGGTTGACTGAGCGTGTGCTAATGAAAACAGAGGAATGGAAGGCGGGTGAGGAGAAATAGAGTTCTGTGGGTTTCAATTAGCCATGGGAACAGTCAAGGTCATTGTGAAGAAAATAAAACAAAACATGTAATTGAGAAATAGTCATCCTTCAGAAATTTGTGGCGAAAGCTTTTCACGCTTATTCTTAGATATCCTGGGTACTTTGAAACATTACTTTGAAACATTGATATATCATGGAGTTCTAGCCACTAAATCATTATTTAATTCTATAGTTAACATACCATTTAAGTGCAGAGGATTACATGGGCTTTGCGGCAATAAAACAAAGCAGCAGAACAATAAAAAGCAGGCACTGTATCCTACCAGGCAAACAAATAAATGGACATTGTTTCACTTTTACGACCATTACTTTATCAATAACAAATCAGACTTTTTGATAGCTCAGCACTCAAAGTAATAGGCAACAGAGCAGTCCATGGAGCATGCTGAGACGGGGCAAGGAAAATAGGCTGTGGCTGCAGAGCCGTGCAGGAGGGAGGAGAAATAGGACAAGGCCTGTCATGAGGATGTCAGAAACTAGACTGCTCAAGAAATGCTCATGTGTGGACGTACACTCAGGCCTGATGTTATAGCAAACCTATTATCTCCCGCTCTGTCACTTTGGCTTTTCAGCAGCAAACTTTGGAGCCAAATTCAATTTAAGCATCGCAGAAGTCTAATTCTTTCCAACCATCACAAGAGAAGCTGCCCTCACCTTTGCTAAATGGACAGACTTCGGGCCAGGCTTTTTTGATCAGCCTTGCTGCAGATCAAACACTTCCATTGAACACAAGAAACAATGTGCAGCATGCAAATGTAAAAACAGAAATTGAAAACTTTTCAGGGTCATTCTGCTTTTCAAAGACATATGTTGAAGTGTGTGTTATACAGTATACTTCTGGCGAAGTGCATTGAAGGTGACAATTTCTACTTGAGCTCATCATTAAAATTCCATCAAAGATATGACACCAGGGGGCGGCGGGAGAAACACCCTCGATCTAAGGACGAAAGGCCTTGTATCACAGCCCCAGCAACGTGAGCTCAATCCTCTGCTTTTTATTTTTACCTGGATGAAACTATCGCCTAGAGATAGACCCGTCAGCTGTGGAGAGCAAACTTTTGATGCGATGGCTGTCAATCTGCTCTTTGTACACACAGGCCACTTGTTTGCCATTCAAAAATTAAAGAAAGGTCTCTGACGTTGAAAGACACTGACTGCAAAACATCAAAATCCTCTCAACCAGAGTGAATGAATTTGCAATTGCAATCCAGCCAATGAATTATAATTGGCCGTCTCAAAGGTTTGTTTTTACTGTTCTCCCACCTGCTTTCTTGCTTCAATATTTCACTCAGTCAGGATCTTATCAAGAGAAATGCAGGGTAACTATTAGACTCAAAGGCATGCATCAAATACTAAATGTTACTGAGATCAATCCTGAGAACTACTGGGCTTCTTACACCAGTCAACACCAAAGTGGCAAATGAAAGGCAAATGAACACATACAAATAAACATCGACATCACAGCTGTGGCAGAACCTTCATACTAGGAAACTGCTAAGCAGCTGCTACTGAGGCTGCCTGCGAAAATATATGTTCAGTTAGTCTGTCAATATATTGCATAGAGCAATTATGTCAAGCTGCGTACTAAATGTATGTATCTGCAGATGAATGCTTATTGACTTATAAATAGGCCAGGTCTCACTAAAAGTGGACACTACGGATTTCACAGAACCTGTGACATGCACTGGTACATTTTGTTTCAAAGGTAGCTCCTTCAGGTATATCAAATGTCCCTTTGGAGTGTGCAAACCCATAACAAGACTCAATAAAAGCTCTTTTTGTGTTTCTCAGCTGGTGTGGCCAATTAGTGTGAAATTTACTGACAGAACACCAGAGGAGCTAGGCCAGTCCTTTTGCAACTATTGATTTAAGTTTACTTGCCGACTTGGCTATATGATGGCAGGAGACAACAGTGCCTAATTAATAACAACATAATCTGATGTTATCAAAGTAGTAGAGGCGTTTTGATCACACTATAGACTGCATGCTGCTCCTTGCACCATAATTGCAAATCTAGAGCTTGGTCACCATTAGAGCGGAAGACGCCCTTATTTTCCTCTTTGTTACAGCGTCTCCTAGACCCCAAATCATTCTTGCTTTCTTTCTTGACACATTGGCATACAGCCGCTAATCCATTGGACTGTGGGTTTTGAAGGGGGCTCATAGAATGCCGTAAGAAAGAAAACAGAAGAGATTGTACGCAATGACGACAGAATAAATATAAAGGTAGTTAGTAGCTAGTTCAATTTAGGAAAATGGGTGCTAACTAAGGGTGTCACTAGACAACCAACTAACAAGATGAAACAAAATGAAACTACACAAGATATGGTTCACAGAGCCACCATTCTATGAAGCGTTTAGGTCACATGTCTGACGAATTTACCATGTGATTAATTTATCATAGATAAACTGTTTTTCTTTCTGAACAAGAAAACTTGTCACGTGCTCTTGCGAGACACCCCTATGATACACCCCTATTGTACAAATAGTGTTACAACTTATCTACATTAATCTAGGGAGCACAATAAGGGTTGGCTCAAAGTACCTCTCTATGCAGGTTGCTTTCAAGATGTTCAAACTATTCATTCATGCTGAAAGAAGGGGCAAGTGATCTAATACTAAAACCTCAATTATCCTCATCCCTAACCTGAATGAAATTCATAGTGTAGGAGTCCAGAGAACTACGCAGGAAGAAGAGCAAAGTCCTCAGAGATAGAACATCTCATTGGACACAGTGGGGAACACAAACATACACTGAGAGAAAGGCATAAAGTTCATGCTGGAATAGCGTCAAACTCCGGTTCTGCACTGTATCTCTGAAGAATGCTAACCAGCATCTTTCCCTTTTCAACCTCTCTGTGGGATTTCTTCTAACCAATCGCTCTGGGATGGCTCCTTTGCAGCACTTCGACCAGAAATACACATAATATTTGTCAGACGAACAGGAGAGTTGCACAGAAAGAACGGGGAGCAATTTGTGGTGTCTTTGATAAAGCACTGTTTTTGAAGCAGAAAGCGTTTAGCTTCAACAGGGCAAGAGTAAATAAAGGATGGGAAAGTGTGTCTCGGGACAGTGCTCCACATCAATACACAACGCAGATACCTGCATGTGTCCCACACAGAGGGAAACCTCCAAAGCCGGCCCTCCTCTCTTGAAATTTATGTTCTTTGATCGTCTACCTCTTGAATGATCAAGTGCCTGCACCACAGAGAGTTCAAGCACCCGACGACCTCCACCTTATTTACCCAGCGCACTATCTGCACAATTTGCTACCGCTTAGAAAACTTTTGAAAGAGGGCGACATAACTTCTCCCGAGCAGCAGATTGTCATGTTCACTTTTACGGCAAGACAGCGTGTGCATGGCTATGCTGTTGTGAGTCAATAAATGAGTTGGTCAAAGGTTTGCTAGCACCATTTAGCACCAAATGATCACTTTTCTGTCCGCACCAATTCCCTTCCACCAACGTTTTTCATCTTTCACTAGCAATGGCAGAGACAACATAGTGTGTTTTTTCATGATTTACTTGGCATAGGCCAATTAATGAAGCAGCATCAGTCAATGGCTAAATGAGACCCGAGGTACCAGTAAGATCCAACACGAGTCTTTACTGATGGATTCAATCTCTCCTCCTGCCCACTTTTGTTAAATCTATTGTAATTACTCCCCTAGACCTTTGTTTTCATTCATTCTAATGCACTCACTGCACAGGAAACCTCACAGTGTAGTGTGTGCCTTCCATTACATATACATACTTCAATGAAGTGAACTGTTTCTACCAACTGAACGATTGTTCTAGTCTTTGCTCGTTTTGTCTTATGCGTTTTTCACCAATTTCAAAAATGTGTGGAATGCTGAGTCACCACATTGTTTTGGCCACATTTAAAATTTGATGTAAATGTTGTTGACATGTTTGAGTTTGATTCTACTATGTGTTCAGCAGCAGAAAACATCATCTTTGGGAAAGCTGTGTCGTCTAAACACTGATACATGGTGGAATGGTTTTACCGTTCTCAGCCAATTGATGGTGGGCGACAGTTCAGGCTCTCTGTTCCCGTGAGAAAAGAAAGTGTTAACACAGCAATGACTCCAGCATTGCTGAGTGGCACTAAGAGCTCAGAGGGAGGGGTTGGGCAGTTTCCTTTAGTTTCTCCTCATTGTGCCAAAAAAAAAAAAAAGGGGTTGTCATAGAGGCACATAATGTGCGTCGGGATAATGTTCCACTTTTAGCTGGACCTGTAATATTCCTGTTGCAGTCATACAGTGCAAGCGTCAGCCAGTGTCCCCCACATTATTTATTTTATGGCTGGCCAGCAAGAGCACAAACTGTATGCTGTTATAGCGCAAATCTGGATCCATTCAAACCACCATTTTGCCTTGGCATAATTGTGTTTCATTTGGGGGAATGTCACTATAAACTCTAGGGGTGTACCAGTGTTCTCTCTAATGAATGTTCAATTAAAAAGAGAACACCAACAAGGCAAACTGGGCCCATAAAATGTAAATCCTAAACGCATTTCAATTGACACAGTCACTTCTGGAAATACCTCTGAAATTCCTAAATTGTTTGTAAAAAATTATTATATACTCTATATATAATGTTCTCTTTTACTTCCAGTTTGGACTATGACTGCATTACAAGTATTTGCATACAAGTATTACAAAGCAGATTAACAACGAGGATGCTCCAATTCAGCGCCGAATAACTCAAATATATGTGTGCTGTATGGAAAAACAATATCTCCATCCATCCATCTTCCATCCATTTTCTTCAGTAAAGTCGCGGGTATGCTGTAGCCTAACCAAACTGTCCTTGGGCAAAAGGAGGGGACCTAACCCTGAACTGGTTGCCAGCCAACTGCAGGACACATAGACAAACAAACCATTCACACTCACATTCACCTCTGTGGAAAGTTTCCAGTTAACCTGGCATGCATATTTTTGGACTGTGTGAGGGGAAGCCGGAGTCCTCGGAGAGAACCCATGCACACGCAAGGAGAACATGCATACTCCACACATGATGTTCCAACAGAACCCACAATTTCCTGACTGTGAAGCCAACATGCTAACATGCCATTGTGTGGCCAAAATGAGAATACCCCCCCCCCCCCCCCCCCCCCCCCCCCCCCCCCAGCAAATTACACAATTTTGTGCATTCAAAAAGGAAAGAAAAAATGATTTAACTTAAAATAATTAATGCTGAAACGTTCCCATCTCTCCCAAATGTATGGTCTATTTTTTCCCTAATGTTGCTTCCTTCTCTTTCTTGTAAAACAATCAAGCAAATTTGGTTAATCAAAAGACGCCATGACTTTGACCTGCAGCCACAGTGTCAGGGGCATCAGTTTCACCTTTTGTGTCAATAAGAATGAAGCTTGTAAAACATAGTCACATAATTGTGCCATTATGTACAGTTAGGTAACTGAGTGAGGAGAGGAGCAAGAGGAGATGTGGACACCGTCATCACCTCTGACAAACATGCAGTTGTGTTTAATTATTAAGTGTTTACTCTCCTGCCCAGTACGCCAATCTTACAGAGCCCCAAAATTGGACACACTGTGGCCCCACACTATTAACTAGAGTCAACAGTGCAATGATCTGTGCCTGGCGTGGCTGTCTCATGGTGGGTGAGGAACTGCAACTCCACCCCCGCCGCTCCACACGCCGACTTGCCTGCTGGAGTTAATTTATCCATGTGATAAGCAGGTGGACAAGGAGAGGAGAAGCCCTCAGACCGAGCTGCACTGTCAGACCTGGCAGACTGAGTGACAATGCTAATAGCCCAGTCCCATTAACTTCACCACACGCGTCGCCTTTATCTACCACATGAAAGACTGTTTGTTTGCTTGTGGGATGTTAATATTTGGCCAGTGATCTGACAGCCTCCAGACATGACAGAAAAATGGGTGCATTTTGAAAAGTTGTTACTAGGAAAAAAAGATTGTGCTCTTCTCAGCTCCAGTCGTTGATAAAGGGTAATGCTGTTCGACTAAACTAAAAAATTGAAGTAAAAAAGTGACATATAAATAACACATCTTGTTTCCCCTTTTTTTACCTTTAAAAGAACAATGTATTGCCTCCCATTATACCACCAAGCTGTTGGCTTATCACTATACAACACAGTTCAGCCTGATAAAACATAATGTAACACTGTGTTACATCAGTGCATTTAGGCTATTTATTCTTATCTTGGGGCTATGCTGCCGTTATAAAGAAATGGTGTTTGTGTGTGGACAAGCCCTGTGGTGAGAGCGCAACGCTCTGGTGCAAGGCACAAGACTGAGAGATGTTGCTTTAATTGGAGAGTTACTGATCCTGCAAGGCATTTGGGTGCCAGACGTTGGCGTCAATGCCTCTCCCTGGATTCTGCTGAGCAATCACAAAAATGATATTGGGGGACAGCAGGTGATCCATAAAAGCTGTGTTTTAAAGCCTTGTTAATTATTCCTTCAGAAGTCTAATGAACAATGCGGATAAAACGTTGTGCGTGGCAAATCTATCCCAGGAAGGAGATGAGGATCTAGTGAGATGCAGCGTCGTTAGCCAATCTCATCTGTCAACATGAGGCTATTATTATTTATCTCTCACACATGCACTGATCATGCCTATGCACACATATGGTGCAATATTTACTAGTCATGTGCACTATGATGCATGGTTGCACAATATACAGATAAAAATCCCATGCGTAATGAATCCCAACATTCAATACTTTGATGCAGAAGTAAAATCAGCATAGATTATAGTATCTCCCAACTTGATTTAGCTGGTGGTGTCTGAGTGCATAATGTGTACAGCACATCTCTGATGTACAATGAGACCTCTGAATCCTTGAATTGTGTTTCAGTATATTTATCATACTTTTCTGTGTGGATCACACATCATATTCTGTCTTTGGCTGGGGAGGGCTTAATACACGCCACGCCTGCCAGCTCTTTCGCTCCGCAAAAGAAATGAGAAGAAAGCGATTAGCTCAGCTACCCATCCATGACCTTGATATTATGATGAAGACAGATAAGAGCTTTCTTCCTCCACCTGCCCAAAGCCTGTGAGGCTGTTTAAACAGCAGGCTGGGCAGTCACAGTCCATTCAAAAGCAAATCTTTTCTACCGAGGCTCAATTTTTCACTCACATCTTTTAATATCCTGAATCAATTTATGATGTCATAATTGTAAAAATCTAAAGTAAATATTTGCCATGCATTACATTCCTCATGGAGATTATGCCATGTTTATAAGTTTAAGTTTTAATGTTATTAATATAATATTAGTAGTCTTATTATATAAAATATAATAATTACATTCTTTAGCTAAATATTAAATACAGTTCTACATTCTGTAGACTAGTATCCTTGGGCAATATACTCATCCCCCAGTTGCTCCTGATGCTGTCATCAGTAGGTAAATGTGGAACCAGTGTCAATGTGCTTTCAGTGCCTGAAAGGTGGAAAAGTGCTATACAAGTGAGAGCCCATTTACCATTTCAATTTATGATGTGGAAATTGTTCTTATATGGAATATCACCAGGCTATAGCACTGTAGAAGGTACATCATGTGAACCTAAGAAAGACCAACTATTAGAACTAATGAGCAGGGCAGAAATAATCTGTATTTCATCTTCGCTCAACAAAGAGATTAAAAATTCAACGTGAAGCTGGAAAACAGTGTAAACAGTTTATATTTTTTTCATTTTGAATTACATACTATCTACATTGACGTTCTGTAGTAAGAAATTTGCAACAGCATCAGTTTGTTGTTCCCACTTATTTCTGATAAAGTTGCCCAATTATGTAGTTATTTAAACACCGTTTTCTGAATAAAAGCATGATGACCCTTGTCAATTTTTTCCCCAGTTAGTCTGAAGTAATAGTCATATTTAGCGTAATATCCATAATGTTGGGTAAGATCCAGCTATGTTCTGTCAATTACAGAGCACATTTAGACAAAAAACATTCACCCCGGGCTGCCTGAAATTAACCTCAGTCTTGGATAAGTAAAATCCATAAAATTATATGATTACAGAATAATTTCTTCCACATGTAGTTACATTTCTGTTGCTGTTTTGAATGAAATGGTTTTACTGAATCTACAATACAGGCTAAAAGTTTGGAGACAAACAACACAACTGATGGTTCCAACCCCATCAATCAAGACAAGAAATTCCACTAAGTAACACTGAAAAGGCACACCTGAAGTGAAAACCATTTCAGGTGACTACCTCATGGAGCTCATAGGGAGAAAACCAAGGGTTTGCAAAGCTATCAAAAATGTATGCCAACAAATATTTAGAGTTTTGTACACAAGTCCACATGTGTTCATTCATAGTTTGGGGAATCTACAATGTAAATAGTCATTAACATTAAGAAAATGCATTGAATGAGAAGTTGTGTCCAAACTTGTGGCCTGTACTGTATATTCTCAAAACCTGATATCAGTTGAGTTCAAGAAAAAAAGCGAACATGGACGGATGGACTTAGAGCCTGGAGCAGACTTAAGTGTTTGCAAGAAGGTTGTGCTTAATGCCTTATGAGACCTGATTATTTAAGTCCTGGGATTTGGCTGATAAAGCTGGAAATGCCCTACGACCACGAAATGAACTTAATTTATTTTTAGAATGACTAGTGATTCATAGGCTGTAACTCACTATGGGGCCAGAGGAAGAGAAGAAATTTAGGACAAGAAAGGGGAGTGAGTTTGTGAGTTTGGGGGAGGGGGGGACTGCTAAGTAAAAAGAAGGTGATGTGTTGAATAAAGAAGGTTGAGAATGCACACTGAAAAAACTTTGATTGCAATAAAGCTCCAACGTGGAGGATAAATGCATAAAATGTAACGTAATGAAGGTAATAAGGTAAGCACCAGCATGTGGTGAGCAGTAAGCATGCCACTTATCCTCGCTAGGGTATGCTGGAGCCTAATCCAGCTGACTTCAGGCAAGAGGCGGGGTACACCCTGGACTGGCTGCCCGTCAATCGCAGGGCACATACTGTACTGTATAGGCTATTTTCACACTGCAGGTCAATTCCAATTTCTTTGCCCATATACGACCTGTATCTGATTATTTCATGTCGGTGTGAAAAGCACAATTCCGATTTTTTCAAGTGCGACTCAGGTCTCATTCGTATGTGGATATAAATCGGATATGTATGCGATGCGACTGCACTGTGATTGCTCATGTGGAATATATCCGACAAATATGTCATGGAAAGGCGTGTTTTGCTGTGCTTACCGAGACTTTAAAGGTCGGCAGTCATGGAAAGATGTAGTTTATTGTGCAAGACTTAAATAAATGTACTCACCCATGTAGGCAAAAGTTATTCTCATCCAAGAAAATTGCAGAGAAAAATTACAGAGCGCTGCCGAAGCAGCAATGTCTCGCCACTCCACCCACACGCACCTTGGAGCAGATGTGGCAACAAGTTGTCTGCAAACCTGCATACCAACGTCCTTGCCATCTTTATTCTTATTTTCCCACACGGAATCATTTGGTTGCAAAAATATTGACTCTTGTTGCACAAAATCCGTGAAACTGCCGCAAACGCGTTAAGGTGCGCATGGTAGTAATGCGCAAATCGATACTGAAATGTCGATATCCCCGATACCAGTGCTTCATGCGCTAAAGTCGAGCCCTAATACCTCAATATACTTTAGGGTTTCATATAAATCAATAAATGACCATGATGTTTTGTATTCTTTATGCTATGATTTGAAATATTAAACACTGCGTTTTAAATTTTACCAGAGACATTAGGTGAATTGGTATCGCCGATACCAGCATGAATTTTATCCAGTATCGAATGAGAAAAGAAATCAATGGTATCGCACATGACTGGATCGCACACCTCTGCAGTCGTTACTTCTGTAAACACACGGAAATCCGAACAATGTCACGCTTCAGCGCATGCACGTCTCTTTCCAGGCGCGTTGCGTTCACATTACAAGTCGCATTTTTTTGCTAATATGAACGACCACATAGATTTCCTGACTGTGTGGCCAACATGCTAACCGCTCGGCCACCGTGCAGCCCAATGACAATACCCCCATGTCACATCTGGTCATGTGTTGGCAACAGGGCGGTGACGTCATTGTTTTCAGAAAGCAGCGGTTTGCTTGTCTACATGGCAACAATAAGCCGGAATTTTCAGATTTTCCTACACTAGAGGCCATTTTCAAAAACACCATTTCAGGGCACCCAGAGCGCCATTTCAATGTAGATGGAAAGCTAAAATGCTAAAATACTTTGCCGCAATGACCTGAAATGCTCCGTGTGGACAGCCCCACCAATGACTTATGAATGTGCACACAGTTGCGGCATTGTGCCTCATGCTTGGTTCAGTGAGAAATAAATGCGGAATCTAATGTTTGTGATTCACCAATTTTGCAGGATTTCTGAAAGAAGTAACGGAAAGACGATGAGTCATATTTAAAAGAAAACAAAAGGGGAGATTATTGAAGACCAACTACAACATAGGAAACAAGGAAACATTTTTGCCAAGCATGATTTTGATGCCAATTTGAATCAACATTACTGGGCAAAAGTTATTAAGTAAAGCAAAGTAATGTTCCGTACAGGTGGTATGGCATTAGTACACAATGTGTAACAATGAAAGACAAGGTAACAGATGTCAAAAGCCTTCTAACAAATCAGTGTGGTTGTGTGTTCTGTGCAGAGAGAAAATATTCAGAATTTATTCGATGGCTTGGATTTTTTGTTTCTACCAGAGAGACATCCAAAAAGACAAATATGTCAGGCATAATTATTAACTTAATGCTTCCAAAGTAATATCACTCGGGGACAAAGCTGAAGGAAATTGCAGCTCCTCAGTAAAAGTACCACTCAAGATATGGCTGCATCTTGGGCAACGCGTTCTCAGATAGTATCATTATTCAGTGAACCATCTAAAACGGCTGCAATGGAAATGTACCATCAGTTTTTCTTTCACCTTTTCTAGTATGCCTTCTCTTGACTGTGTGATCTCATACTATAACAAGCAGACAAAGTCCAGTGGGATCCTTGCTGCCACCCCCTTTTATCGCCAGCTCCTTCCCCCTCTCCCAGCTGACTGGTCCATCTCAGTGAAATCTGGGTTGACTATAAGGCTATCTATTTATTTGATGGCCAGCGTTTGCACTCACTGACAAAAAGGAGAACCCAAACATCATTGTACATTCACACATACACACACAATGCCTTATGAGGACTCTGGGGTGAAGGGCACAACCCAGTAGTTCAACAATAAACCCTAATTAGCAGAAAGCTCTGACCTTGACAAGCGATCCTTTCTCTTGGATCAAGAGACAGCTGATGGCACAGTGCAACACACACTGGGAGAAAAACAACGCAACCCCTCAGCAACTTGCTGGGACTTGTGGCACGCTTATTTCAAACAACAGAGTACCGCTACCTGACAATGCGAAACTCAAATAAGTAAGCACTGTATGTCCGTGACTTTATCTTATTCTGCCTGATTTGCATAGAAATCAGCAATTGCTGCTACTGTATAATTTACAAAACTGACTTTAACAAGGAATTCCATACCGGATAGGACGTGGCCCGGGTTAACAACGTCCGCCACCGACAGGGTGCCGGTGGGACCTGGATTACTGTTGGTCGAAGAAGGAGAGGAGGAAGGTGTGTCCGTAGGAGGAGAGACAATAGGAATGCTAAGAGTTTAGAACTAAGAGTTGGGACTTTAAATGTTGGAACTATTACAGGAAAAGGTAGAGAATTAGTTGACATGATGCAGAGGAGGAAGATAGACATATTGCGTGTCCAGGAGACCAAGTGGAACGGTAGCAAGGCTAGAAGCTTAGGAGCAGGGTTCAAGCTGTTCTATCATGGTGTAGATAGTAAGAGAAATGGAGTAGGAGTGATTTTGACGGAGGAGTTTGCTAGCAATGTCCTGGAAGTAAAAAGAGTGTCAGATAGAGTGATGACCCTGAAGCTAGAAACCGAACATGTGATGTTCTATGTTGTTAGTGGGTATGCGCCAAAGGTAGGATGTGAGACGGAGGAGAAAGAGAAATTCTGGTCAAACCTGGATGAAGTGATGCAGAACATCCCAGAAGTGAGAGTTGTCATTGGTGCGGACTTCAATGGACATGTTGGTGCAGGAAACAGAGATGATGATGAGGTGATGGGCAAGTTTGGTATCCAGGAGAGGAACGCAGAAGGACAGATGGTGGTCGACTTTGCAAAAATGATGGAAATGGCTGTAGTGAATACTTTTTTCCAAAAGAGACAGGAACATAGGGTGACCTAAAAGAGTGGCGGTAGGAGCACACAGGTAGGTAGACTACATGTTGTGTAGAAGGTGTAACATGAAGGAGGTCAGTGACTGCAAAGCAGTGGTAGGTGAGAGTGTAGCCAGACAGCATAAGATGGTGGTGTGTAGGATGACTCTAGTGGTGAGAAGAATGAAGAGGGTAAAGGCAGAGCAGAGGACGAAAACCTGAAAAAGGTGAAGTGTTGCGTGACTTTTAAGAAGGAGTTGAAAAAGGCTGTGGGTGGCCAGGAAGTCTTGCCAGATGACTGGACAACTACAGCTACTGAGTTCAGGGAGCCAAGTAGGAGAGTACTTGGTGTGTCATCTGGAAGGAAAGTAGATAAGGAGACTTGGTAGTGAAATGAGGAGGTGCAGGACTGTATACAGAGTAAGAGGTTAGCTAAGAAGAAGTGGGACAATAAAAGGACTGAAGAGAGTAGATAGGAGTACAGAGAGATGCAGCATAAGGTAAAAGTAAAGGTGGCAAAGGCCAAACAAGGGGCTTGGACAGCAAGGAGGGAGAGAAAGATCTATACAGGTTGGCAAGGCAGAGAGAAAGAGATGGGAAAGACGTGCTGCAGGTTAGGGTGATGAAGGATAGGGATGGAAGGGTATCAACAGGTGCCAGTAGTGTCATGGGAAGATGGAAAGAGTACTTTGAAGAGTTGATGAATGAGGAGAATGAGAGAGAACAAAGAGTAGAAAAGGTGACTGTTGTGGACCAGGAAGTAGCAAAGATTAGTAAGGAAGAAGTGAGGAGGGCATTGAAGAGGGTGAAAAATGGAAATGCACTCGGTCCTGATGATATACCTGTGGAGGTATGGAAGTGCCTAGGAGAGGTGGCAGTAGAGTTCCTGAGCGGGTTGTTTAACAAGATCTTAGATAATGAGAAGATACCTGGGGATCGGAGGAGAAGTGTGCTGGTGCCCATTTTTAAGAACAACCGAGATTTGCAGAATTGTGGCAACTACAGAGGAATAAAGCTGATGAGCCATACAATGAAGTTATGGGAAAGAGTAGTTGAAGCTAGACTAAGGGCAAATGTGAGCATTTGTGAGCAGCAGTACGGTTTAATGCCAAAAAAGAGTACAACAGATGCAGTATTTGCTTTGAGGATGTTGATTGAAAAGTACAGGGAAGATCAGAGGGAGCTGCATTGTGTTTTTGTAGATCTGGAGAAGGCTTATGACAGGGTGCCCAGA
>QODF01000023.1:1822031-1832304 GCA_024372805.1 Oostethus manadensis | reverse complement strand
TGCGTGCGTGTGTGTGTATATACAGTGTGTATATATATACACAGTATATATAGTGTCTGCCAATACAAATTCTGGCCCTTGTAATTGTAATTGAGGACCACTGTTCTACAGTGTAACCCAACTGCTCACCCTAAGTCATCTGGGATAGGATGGATGTTGTGAATCGCCCAGTTGTATTTTATTTATTTACTACTGCAGAGTTTCAAGCTCTAAGCCATGCATTGTTTTAGTTCCTTTGTAGATTTTAGCATTTCACTGTGAAGTCTGCAGTCACTTATACATGCTGTTTCATTACTATCGTGTACACAGAAGCAGTGCATCATCAGAAATTAATATAAACTGCTGCTTAAATAGTGCTGTGATAGTTGCTTTAACTTCCCATTGGTTTCCAATTTCATCATACATAAACTAACCTGAGTAGTGTTGACAAGAGTGTTGTGTGAAGTAGGTTTTGTGAGTAGGCACATAGCAGTGGCATGAGGCAGCTCCGTCGTCTGGATGGACTGAGAGGGGAATCAAACACTGATGGCAAAGCATTATGATGAGCATGAGACGTGCGTGTAGGTGTTGGGGTCATTGTCCAGTCACAGGGTTAATAATTACCAGGAGGGCGAGGCCATCACGTAGTGTGACATTTCCCAATCTGAAGAGCATAGTCTGGGAGGAGGGTATTCATTCCAATAGATAATGGGTATGAACACAGGAATAAAATTTATCATGCATATTAAACCACAAGCCTGGCTTCTGAAAATACAGAGTGCATAAAAGGATGAATAGAACGTGGTGGGGAAACACAAAAAGGCACAGAAGCCACAGAGACGAAAGCCTGGGCTCAAGCCAGCCCTCCCCCATCTGAGAGATAAAGATATGTGCTCCACTTCCACCCCAATCTTTATAATGCGAGGGAAGGCAAGTATAGGAGCAAAGAGAATGGAGAGGGAATTGGCGGTGCAGCTACAATTTCACTCTTTACCAGGTTTATCTCAGTTGCAATGCAGGCATTGCACACTCCTCATCATTTTCCCAGTCTCTCCCTCACATGCTTATAGTGGCAAACAAACACCAACTTCAGATCCCTGGGCAGATGTGTTTCCCAGTGTTACGCACTGAAAACAGATTGTTCAAATGCAGAATAATTACCATGATAATCATCTCCATTCCACCATGGTCTAAAAATGCATTACTGACATCTGACATTCAGTACCCATGGCTCCGCTCTAAATCTGCATAATCGCATTCTTACCTAATTTCCATGCATGTGTTTGGGGAAAGATACTGTGTTTTTTGTTGTGATTCTTAGTTTGTTTTTGTTCTTTGCAGTATAGTTGGGGTTTGCCCAGAGTAAAATCCATAAAATCAAAAAGTTATGAAACTTTGAGAAAATTGTGTTAAGGCCCTACAGGTATCATATAGTGCTCTGATTGTCAAGACACATGTCAATTTATGTCCTAAGTCATAAAATATGACCCATTAAGGGGAAGTAAGACTCACCCGTAGGGGTACATAGACAGGGACACTGTTACATGCCCAGTACCTGAAGGGTGAAAAAATATTATTTGCTATCGCAGAATTTAACTTTACACCATTGTGGGGGCAGCAATCTCAGTAGGGTAGTCCAGACTTCTCGGCTAGAAGTCTGCCCCGGTGCTTTGTTATGGCTGGGCATACCTGGAACACCTTAGGGAGGCATCAAGGAGGCATCCGTACCTCAGATGGCTTCTCTCAATGTGAAGGAGCAGCGACTCTACTCTACACTCCTCCCAAGTTCCTCACCACGACTTACTTCTGGCAATGCGAACCAGCCTCCTGCACAAAGACCGAATGGCACGTACTAGTGTGCCACCAACCCTTTACTTCTGGAACAACCCCCACAGGACACCCTGAGAGACACGGTCAAATGCCGTTTAGCTAGCACTATTGCAGCCCACAGTGATCAATTTGGTGCAGTGTTGTATCTTTACCTAACTAACATCTTTGGCAGCGTCGTCTTCCCACTTTCCCGTCCCATAAAACCAGTTCCACACGGCAGCCATGTTTGTTATGGACTTGTTTTGAACACGTCACAAATGGGTTTACGCGGGTAGGACGTTAAACAAGACAATCGACAAACTATGGTGAGTTTTCCAGGCTCACGGTGTGATCATCATTCAAACAGCAGCCACGTGGCTAACACTCACGTATATGTGTTTGACATTCAGAAGGCTAAGCTAATAACCCGAAAAATAATTAAAATAACTGGACAAGATGATCAATGTTTCACAGCAGTGACGTTCCACCAAGGTACTTTCACATCCAGAGTCTCTTTACAGAAGTTACAGAAAGTGTGTCATCTTGTGGAAGTCCAGCATGCAGTGATAATATTTTGTCTTCAAAAAGTAAGTCCAATATCTATGTCTAAATAATAAGGTGATTTTGTGGTATCTTTATTCATATATCGTATAGTCGGCAACAGGCGTGCAGGCAGCAATTCTGGGTCCCATGACGCCCCCAAAATGTATTAATTGATTAATAATTGTATTGGTGTTTACAGATTTTTTGGGGTTCCCTGGCAGTCAAGGGATATTTATACGGCACCACTGGCCAATAGCACTCATTATAAATAAAATGTAAAAAAACAAAACATATCGGAATCGATAATGGAGAGTTGGACAATATTGGCATATTGCA
This sequence comes from Oostethus manadensis, assembly GCA_024372805.1. Taxonomy (NCBI): domain Eukaryota; kingdom Metazoa; phylum Chordata; class Actinopteri; order Syngnathiformes; family Syngnathidae; genus Oostethus; species Oostethus manadensis. The sequence goes on along the minus strand of QODF01000023.1, from coordinate 1,829,637 downwards.
GACAGACACAGTGATTGTTTTTAAGTGCTGCAATATAATTTGATGTAGGGGTTTGCAGAGGTGAAAATGTTTAAAAGTTTAGCATATGTGATATATGTTTAGTCTCCAATTCGCTGGTATCCAGCTCAGGATGTACACCACCTGCCCAAGTCAGCTGGGATAGGCTCCAGCATAACCTCGTGATGCTATATTGAATGAATATATGTTTAGTATAGTTTTTTTTGTTTAATTATGACAGAGGCCTGATGATATTTCCCGCAAATTCATTGTTAAGTCCCATAAGTCATTTTGACCTCCAACCTGACTCATGTGCAAATCTGAGATTAAGTTTAACCTGCTCGACTAGCAAGGTGTATTGTGGGCCAGAACATCTATGGGGACTGAAAGAGGTCAAGGTGACCTTCACTGGCACAATACCAAAAACTACACTGTGAAGTTGTTCCCCGGGGTCAGACTGTACTGTACTGGCAACAGGATGGACTTTCTCATCTTTGAATGCCTGCTCACAATGTACTCTGCGCATGCATATTTTGGGTCGCAGCAGCACAACTGTCATACTGCAACTGCTCCACTGACCCATTTTGTGTCCCTACAGCCTCACAAAGACATTCCGTTGCTAGTAGCCTTAGTAATGTTGGGAGAAAAATAGTTATTTAGTTTTAATTGATCGGTGGGAGTTCTTGCCATTGTTTACAACATTCCCACAGTGCATGGCCCACTGTTGTATTAAAAGAGCATAGCAGTTTCACTTCACTCTCACTGAATCATGCTGTGATGGGAGAACAGTGCGACCTCTCATTTTCTCACAAAAGCACGGTCACTGACACAAAGCTTGACTGGCAGCCAGATCCTATTGTAGCTTTTTGTAGTTTCCACCTGAGAGAAAAGTCTTTCAATTGTGATGGCCACTCATTCCCTTGAAAGCCTAATGCAGCCTTTATAACAGAGTGGCTCGAGCAAAGTGTCACTCCACAGAGGATGATCCCATGTGGTTTACTGTGGAACGCATGTGTTTCAGATATCACACGGTGTGAACAAAACAATGAAACCTCTGCTCAAACCACACAATTTTGTCTTTCAGTACTGAGCTAAAACGTATTTTGGGGCATTTTTTTCTGCCCTCACCCTTTTAACAACCTGAGGAGGATTTTAACATGCTATTACCCTTTGACACAGTGCTAGGATAAAGAGTAAAGGTGTTGTGAGGGAAGGGAAATGGAAGGCAGCAAAAGAGCTGCAAAAAGAGATGGCGAGGGAGCCTGGGGCAGCAGGGGTGGAAGGCCCCGGTCTCTGCCCTGTCCACTGCAACCTGCCAGACACAGCCTGAATCCCATTTACTCCCAATGACCTTAAATAAAATGGTGGCTACCCCTGTGGGCCCCATGTGGGGCCTAAACCAAATGGGCTATGCTCTCTACTCTTTCTACCCCACTGCTAAGGAAAATGAGCTTTATCAGTGGGGGAACTCGAGGTTATGTGACAAAATGCCCCTTTCCCTGCATGTGTTTCTTCACAAACATTTTGCAGGTAATCTGTTTAGCTGTCACCATTTAATTACAGTATTTTTGTATTGTGTATTGTGTGTTTTAGTAATGTGGGGATGATTGGATTCATTGTGCAAAGTTGCCAGTATGATATCGCCATTGCACTAGAATGATTTTCTGAATGTACAAGTATTATCTTTTTTTACCTGTAATGTTTTTGGTTGTTTATTAGTCAGAATTTCTCTGAACATTGGGGAATTACATGAACATCAGAAACTTCTTCCCAAGCTGAGAAAGATGAATATGAATATGAAGGACGACTTTAATCAGACTGCAGAATGGTGCTGTTCAAGAGCCCACTATCTGTCCATGCACAAACAAAGTCCGCAAAAAAAATCCTAATTAAAGTTTAGTCAATCACAAATTGCTGTACTAGGTCACAATTGCGGCATATGTTAAGAATAAATGACTAATTAGCAGTACAGGCGGTGAGACGAGGCCTATGCTGCTTGCGAAATCTCTGCACGTTACTAATATATGAAAAGGTATAAACAAACAGCAATCTGGTTGTTTAGCGCCTCCATCCCACTTACAAGGATCCAATTATGGCAGATCCCCGGAGCCGCAAATACAATCAGGCAAAAGCGAGTCTGCGTTATTATTAAGTGAGAGGGCCAAACTACTCTCTTTGGCTGCTCCAGCTAGACAACAGGCCTCCCATGACTGGGTTGGTTGTGTGGCTCAGTGAGTCCCAGGGCTACACTCCCACAACAGGCCAGAGAGTGCACAACACAACAGGACAAAAAATACAGCCCAAAACACAGCTACTGAATTAGATGATGTAATATGCACAAACTAATTCATTGAGTGGTTTCTCATTATAGGATTCCCCATTGAGTGCAGTATTACACACAATTAGCACTGCAAATTCCTTGAACAATTCTTTTGGTTCTGGTGTGTCTGGGGAGCCCACCTGTTCCACTCAAAGCACCTAATGACTGAGAACAAGCTTGTTTTTTTTTCTTTAATTCCAAAAGGACAAATGCAGCCTATAAAAATTAAGATAATCCTCACTGACAAGATGTTGTTATGTAAGCATGTTCCATCAAGTCATTTTCCACTGATGCATTTTCCAAGTCTAAAAGAAATAAGCCTGCTGGAATATAGTTTCAACTAACTTTGACCAGCCAATTCCAGGTCAATTTAATTAATCAATTGAATTTGCACAATATATAAATGTCAATATAAGCATGCTGTACTTGTTGACAAATTACTTGAGTTACATAGATTGGACTCCCATCAAGTGAACATGGAAAATACCAGAAGTCTTTGCAAACACATCAGCTGCTAAACATGGTTAAAACTACATTCACGCGACACAAGCTTCTGAAAACTGGACATTCTTTGTAAAGTTGGAACCTTTGCAAATTATCCTGACATATTATGTATTATTGCACAACAAACTGGAAGTGAATCGTTCCATCCATCCAGGTTGGAGCCTATCCCAGATTACTTTGGGTGAGAGGCGGGGTACATGTTGGACTGGTCGCCAGTCAATCGCAGCACAGACAATCATTCACACTCACATTCATACCTATGGACAATTTCAGGCCACCAATTAACTTAACATACATGTTTTTGGACTGTAGGAGGAAACCAGAGTACCAGAAAAAACCCACGCACGCACGGGTAGAATATCGGCCACTGTGAGGCCCCTGAACCGGTCCTTATTAATTTATTCTATTTTCATATTTTTATTTTCTTACCTCTACTGTTTTGCCTTGGTTGTTTTATTTTGTGATCCAGTTTATTATGACATATTTGGAGAGCTGTTCAAAATGTGAATGTCTTCTTTGGAGATTAAAGGGACCTATTATACTAATTTTCGGGCCCTTGTATTGAGTTCTGTACTTCTATAGGGCAGCTACACACACTATCCCGCATAAAACGCGTTCAAGATCTTAGAGACTCTGCCGTTTTTTTTTTGCAGTGTATCTTGAGGATTTCCTTCTCCAGATACGCCTCCCGCCAAGCCAACTCTGCTGTGATTGGTCACACACAAGATCTCCCAAGGACTACCAGACTGCTGCGGAAACCCACTTTCCAGGAGGTAAAAGATTTGATAGTAAACTGCGATTTATCTTTTTAAAATGTTCGCTTTTAACAGCTATTAGGAGCTCAAGATATTGGTGAGCTTGTAATTTCCATGCATGCAGGTAACACTCCCTCCGCTCCCTGTATGCACACTTTCTAATGCTACACAGACAACCTCTTTTGTCCGATTACTCAAACAAAACACACTTATGACACTGATAAACTGTTACTTACAGCTTGCTCTTCTGACAATTCAACACGACCAAGTAATGTTTGAGGGGCGTTGGTCTTCAGCAACAGTTTGGCACACTGTCCAGCATTGTATTACTAAAAAAAATAGCTTTCCCTGACACCCAAAAAACATTTCCTGGGAACCATTGCTCAACGTTGCCCGTATACTGAAGACTCGATGTTAAAATAAATCCAAACACAGCGTGCAGATCCATCCAAAACTGCTTTCAGTACTCACTTTCAAATGTGCAAACCTCATTATCTGACATATTGCCATTGTTTAACATGAGAATACAACATTGGAACAACATTCTTAGGTCAGAAAAGAGTAAACACGTAATAGGTACGCCTTAATAAAGTATTTATCTATTTTCTTTTAGAGTTGGGCCATTACAGTGCAGTTTCTGAACAGGGGCTTAGGGCTGTCCAAGTTATAAAAGTGTCCTTTAATAGCACTAACTTTGTTGACCCGCAATTATTGTGCGCACATCCTGTTCGACTCTCACCCACACCGTTGTTTGAATAACCGCAGCAGCGGCATTTTTGCGTGGAACTAGAACCTGGAACAAATGTTTAGCAGAAATGGGCAAAGAAAAGGGTATTTTGAAAGGCAAAATTAGCTTCAAAGCCCTGGAAGACAGCTCTCACAAGACCAAAGTTATTTGAGGTGCTGTCACTCGAGTTGTCACAAAGTACGTCACTTCTGGGAGAAGAGGTAAGTTACTGGCGCACTGCAGATAGTGTTTTTTATTTATACAGTGGTACCTTGGCATAAAGTGTCATAACTAAAATGTTTTTTAGGCTTGGATGCTACAAGGATGCATAGCCAATCAGAGCTATTTGGAAAGCTAGCTAATGGTATGCCTTTGACACTAGCATTATAGCAGTCGTACTTACTGTACATTATAGTGATCTAGTTTATCTTATTTAGTGTGACTTGTGCAAAACTATGACAGGAACAACATCAAATTAAAAGCACTAAATGAATACAGTGTTTTGCAGGGACGTTGTGTACCACAAATATGCACATTAGCACTTAATGCACTGCATTCCCACTTAGTATCAGCATTTTGGACCAAATAGGTGAAATAAAAAATACAGTATAGTAGTGTGAGAGCAGCATGTGAGAACAAAGAAGGTTCAAGGACTGTCAAATGGTGGGACAAATTACCGCTCGCATTAAACATTCAAAAACTGGAAGCTTTCTAACTGTATATTATTTTTTAAATAAAATAATATTTATTTAGCTCCCCCTAGAGCTCCCAGCAAACACTGCCTCCTCTTGTTGCCACTTTCAACATCCTACATGTTATTTCAGTCAGACCATTCCTCCTCATAACCAGCTCACCTCTACAAACACAGCGAGCATCATTTATATTGAATGTCATGGTCCCTTCCAAGAATATTCCTATCCCCCCCATCATAACTACCAGGCCCCTCCACCTACAAATCAAAAATGGAAAACCTGTCAAGCAATTACCATGAAACCTCTTTCTGCTCCCCAGAATCTCACAACATTGAGCACAGCACCACATCCTTAAGTTTGCTCTTCAAAACACCCGCTCCCTCAACAATAAACCAGTTATACTTCATGATTTCATCATGGACAATGGACTGGATTTCCTCTTATCACTGAAACCTGGCACATCCACCTGCAGTATTTCTCCCTCAACCAGCCCAACCCCTCTCGATATAAGTACATTGGTTAACCTCACCTCACTGGTTGAGGCGGTGGTGTTGCTGCTGTTTTCAAGAACCACCACAAAATCAAACCCATTTCCACTCCCTAGCATCAACCTCCACATCTCCAACCACCTAGTCATAGTTTTCGATATCCACCAGCCCACTCCTATTCCCAAGGAAAAATGCACCATATTCTTCGAAAACATAAAATCTATACTGCGCCAGGAATTCTCCGCATCATTCAACAATACCATCTTTTCTTCACACAACAGACAACGCCCTCACCTGGCTGACATCCTATGTCACAGAACGGAAACAGTTAATCTTTTTCAATAACTGCTCCTCCTCTACTTCCCCCCTCTCCCAAGGCATCCCTCAAGGTTTGGTGCCTGGTCCTCTCCTCTACATCCTCAACTTCCTCCTCCGTGGTCAGATGATCCATCTCCAGGATCTCAGTTTCTACTGTTAGGCCGATGACATCCAACTTTACATAACCACTAAATTCATCAACCCACAGACCCATACTAACTGTTTTTCTGATAATAGCTTTTGAATGCAAACTAATTTCAACTAGACAAATCCAACATCAATATAATAGGTCCCACCATTCTCACCTCTACAGCCAATCACTTCCGACTCTCCTTTGACAGCTTCACCCTTTTACCCCAACCAACTTTGGGAGTCATCTTTGACAGTAAACTCACTTTCTCCCAAAAATTAAAGCAGTCACTCAAACATCTTTTCACCACCTGAATGTAACAGCATTCTTTATGGCACACCCACCAGTCTTCTCAACAAACACCAATACATTCAAAGCTCTGCCGCCCACCTTCACACCCACTCCCGTTCAAAAGACCACATCACCCCTGTCCTTCAAAAACTTCACTGGCTCCTTATTACAGGTGTGTTTTAGGCTGGCTACAATAAAAGGCCTCTCAAAAATCATGTCATGGTCAATGTAAAAAAAACAACATTAAAGGAATAAGCTACAGTATTTGAAGCAAATGGCAGTGAACACTGTTGCAGTAACTGCCTTTTCTACATACAGTAAGTGGCTGTGAGTTGAAACTTAGCCAAAGAGGAAAAGAGAATCTTATTCTCACAATTTGTGGTTATTTTCTGTTCAAATTATACTGCTTGTGTACACTCCCTGCTGACCCATCAAGAGAATTAAATGCCCCAGTAGACTCTTACGCTGCTTAACAAAAGCTCCATGATGTTGTTTTAAAATTATATTGTTAAGCGGCACTGGCCAGCTCCTCAGTACCCACTCACACCCACCCTCCTAATAAATAGAAAAGGAGCTACAGGCACAAAAAGGAAGATCAAGATTTCACATTTGTATTTAAGTTAATTACAGCATTTCTGGAAAAAAAAGTTCCTAAACATAGTTATTCCAGAATGTGATGGATCTACATGAAGGATGGGCAACTTCGGTGATGACGGGGGCCAATCAAACGTCAACGACAGTGACCAAGGGTAGGGCGACACATTACAGCCAACAAAATTTTTTTTAATAAATTTCAATTCATTTTCACACTTAACACTTAATGGATGAACATGTATCATCTTTGGAACAAGAATAGCATAGCAATAGCATAACATAGTAATAACATAGTGAAAAAGTCACTTTTGTTGCAAATGTTGATGAGAAATCTGAAAATGCATTCGCGAAGGTGGGCTGTATGCCCTCTGAAAGAGTCATATACACACAGAAAATAATGTACTATAAGCTGACCATCACAGCCTTTATGGTCTGTATTGCTGCAACGCACGGTTAGATTTTTTTGGAGGTCCACTTCAAATTGCGCAGGAGAGTTTGCAGGGGGAGGAGGGAGGCAATGAATTCAATCTGCCAGGGATTAATCACTGGCAGATTAATCACTGGCATCATATGTTGGCTTTCCGAAAATTCTGCACAGTCAAATACAAGAGCTGTAGCGAAATTAATGCATTTACAAATATAAGGGGCAGTTTTGATTCAAAGTCAGAGAGGCCTGTTTATTGTTACTGTATAGTTTGCAGCATTGTAGAGCAGTACTGTATATTGCAAGCTTTAACTTACTTTATTTAGCTACACAGGAGGGGCAAAATATATATATATATATATATAT
>QODF01000023.1:1766302-1821808 GCA_024372805.1 Oostethus manadensis | reverse complement strand
GGGTGGGGTGAGGGATATAAGAAAGGGTGCAGAAGAACCTCACAAACATATTTCAACCATATTATAAACAACTGTGATAATCAAGATTTCAGCAACAACCAGAACAGTCACAGAGCAAAATGAGCAAAAATACAGGGGAAATAAGAAAAAAATAATAATGATAATAATAATAATACTAATATTCATGTACACACATTCATACACATATATATACATATACACACACACAAACATATATACACATACATACATATACATACACACACACATATATATACATGTATATATACACACACATATATACATATATATATGCACATATTCGTGCACGTATACATAAACATACTGTGCACATACACATATCCATGCAGTACATACATACATACACACACATACGGTGTGCATATATATGTATACACACATACATACATACATATTTACTAATAATGATAAACATACAAGAAAAACATCGAGAAAAGAAACAGAACCTCTTGAACAATGACCATCCAAATGACACGTGCAACAAATCTACATTAAATCTACATTGGTCTGCAGTGACAGGACAACCGCATCAGAGCGAAACAGAGAACGAGGAGATGCCCGTGGTGAACTCCGCCGAGCATCCCAAACCACACTCCCTCCAAAAGCGAGGGCCCGACCAGGAAGACGCCGGAGCACGGCCCCCCAGCAGGCTCCCCACAGAGGGGAAGGCCCGACCCCGCCACCCCAAGAGGCAACCACGAGTCCACTCCGAAGAGGTGCAAGGGAAACCCGGCCCGACGCCGCCCGGCAGCCGAGCAGGGGCCACAGGGGGGGCCCGGCCGCCAACCGCCGGAACACCCGCCGGAGGCCGGTCAGCTTCGGGCAAGCAGGACAACCGCTCCCGAGCCCCCGGGCCCAGGAGGCACAAAATATTAACAACTCCATTGTACAGTTCTGTTCTACACCGCAGCAAACTACAACCACAGTTAATGTATTGAGTTAATACCCAATGACATTTAAACAATTAAGTTAAATTTTTCTTAAATACTTGTTTTTACTCCTTTATTAGATATCACTCAGCTACAGAAGGTAGCTCTGGGTACGTGGAGATGTTCCGGCTATATATAGTCGGACTCACCTAGAGGCACTCTGGAACCCTTTGGCTCTGGAACCAGTCCTCTCGAGAGGGGCTGGACCTTATTCCACTCTGGCGTTGCCGGCACTGAAAGGCAGCTGACGGGTACCGGCAGTCCAAGTTGTCTGCGGCTCTGGCAGTCACTGAGGCAAAAACTCGGACAAAGGAAGAGTTCATAAAAGCTGTGGAAAATGACTTCTGGGAGGCTTCAAAGAGATTCTGGACCAACATCCACTGTCTCAGGAGGCGGAAGCAGTGCACAATCAACCCGGGTGTGGATGAGATCCTCCCAGAGTTCCTTAAGGTACTGGATGCTGTGGCCGTGTCTTGGTTGACACGACTCTGCAGCATTGCACGGGAATTGGGAGTGGTGGTGGGGTGGCAGACAGAGGTATGTGGTCCCGCTTTTAGGCTTTGTTCCACTATTGTGAGATCACACTCCTCAGCTTTCCTGGTAAGATTTCTTTGGGGGTTCTGAAGAGAAGGATCCGCCGGGTAGTTGAATTGAGTCGGATTCAGGAAAAGCAGTGTGGTTTTCGTCCTGGTCATGGAACTGTGGATCAACTCTTTACTTTCAGCAGGGTCTTTGAGAGGGCATTGGAGTTTGCCCATGTGTTTTGTGGACTTGGAGAAGGCATTTAGGGATGTTCCTCGGGGAATACTGTGGGGGAGTACTCAGGGAATATGGGGTATCCGACCACCTAATTTAGGCGGTTCATTCCTTGTATGACCGCTGACAGAGTTTGGTTCGCATTGCTGGCAATAAGTCGGACCCGTTTCCAGTGAGGGTTGGACTCCGCAGGGGCATCCCTTCGTCATTGATTCTATTCATTACTTTTATGGACAGAATTTCTAGACACAGCCACACCGTCGAGGGTTCCGGTTTGGTGGCCGCAGTATTGGGTCTCTCTCTTTTGCGGATGTGGTCCTGTTGACTTCATTGAGCTGTGACCTTCAATTCTCACTGAATCGGTTCACAGCTAGGTGAGATGAGGCTGGATTGACAATCAGCAACCCCAAGTCTGAGTCCATGGTCCTCGGACATAAAAGGGTGCAGTTCCATCACCGGGTTGGGGATGAGATTATGCCCCAAGTTGAGGAGTTTAAGTTTCCTGGGGTCTTGTTCTTGTGTGAGCGCAAGATACAATCATTCTATGGGGCTGTACCAGTGTAAACACATCAGCCAAACGTGCCAGACTTAAAGTCGAAAGTGGGGCCAGATCATGTACAAGTGGTCTGTGAGTATAACCAAAGAGTCATTACATACACAAACACATGGACACAGCATGCACAGTATAAAAAAGGCGACGTTGCTGCAACTGGGCTACCAAGGCCAGTGTGGGGGAAGAGGCTCCAGTTTCAAAGCCTTTCTTTGGTGAAAATGCCTAAAACAAACGAGAATGGTGCTTATACAGCTTATACAGCAAAATTGCTGCTAGATGGAGCAGAAAGTGCACAAATTTTCTATGACACCCCAGTAATGAGGTTTTATATTGACCCAGCCACAATGAGTGGTAGGGCTGGCTGCTCTTCAGTCAGCTCTATCCTCGTGCAAGACATCCAGAACAGTAAGTAGGAGTGAAAGGACACATAGCTAAAATGGTATTCAGTACAGTGCAGATTTAAGCCAAGGCTGAATAAACCTAAACATATCCATCTGACTCAATCGAAAAATTAACATTACATAGGTTTAGTAATCCTGCTAAATCGCAAATCAAACAAACAACATATAACCACAACTAACACATATCCTCTCATTTCACAGAGTTACAGGCAATGTTTCAAGTGTGTGAGCATGCACACAAATGACTTGAGCATCACCCGTTCTGATCGCCTTCAGACATGCACACTTGTGTTGTCACACCTGTCCAAAACCTGAGAACTTGAGGTACTCCATCTTCCATCGTTATTTTGTAAACGAGTGGGTTCACAAGGTCAGCAAGTGTATCTCACTATGTATCTTTCTTTTTTGTCCGCCTCCGACAAAACAAGCCGTGGACCTATCTCATCCAATTAGTGATTGGAAACACCTATTTTATCATTTAATTTTCCATTTCTTTTCTACTTTACCATTTATTTTGTTAATTACAGTATGTATACTTTTTTTTTCCTTTCTGTGTTGCAGCAGCTTCTTCAGCCACTATTTCATTATGGAAATGTACTTGAAAGTGAAGCCACATTTGCTGTATGTGTTTACTTTTGTTTCAATAAATGAAAAAAAACCAACCACCCTCCGATCCCTTTGACATTGCAGTGAGGCATCAGCGCAAACAACTCTTCCATTGTTTTTTGTAGTACTCTTTTTCTCTTGAATTCATGTAAAAATATTGATTTGGAAAACAGAATAAATGCTCCAAAAGAAAGTACTGAAAGTACAAAATCTGCAACACTTTGTTTTATTTAATTAAAATCAATGAAAGACTGCTTGACATCACCAAAAACGTCCCTGCAGATTAACCACATTCCATTGAAAGTGTGTATTAGGCTTTATTCTAATCCTATTCCAGAGCCTATATTTTACTATTAGGTCTCCACACCTCCAGAGGAGAACAATTTTCTCCATGGAGAAGCCAGTTGGAGTGCTCCTCCTGGGCCATTAAACTGATTCTAATGGAGATGAGAGAAGTTGATGTGATTAGGTATGAGTGAAGCTTGTACCAGCTGTAGATGGTGGAACAAGTAACCCACTGATATACACTGTATTAACCTGTCAATTCAGAACTATCTCCGTTTTTACAGGTATGATGGCATGTTGTGATTTTTTTAAATTCATGTTTAGAATTCTAAACAAAAGTATCTTTCATTATTTTGTTATCTTTCAAACAATTGTCCCTCCCAAAGTACAGAGGTATAGAAACTCTCTCGCTGAATCCAACAGTATGTGCCTTAGGCAGTGGTCCAGGATGCACAACTCTATATCCTGGAGCAGGAGCAACTAAAGTTCAGCATCAGACCAGTTACTGTTTTCATACAGCAGCATATGTGTGGTATCCAGCACGAATGCCCTCGGAGCAGAATGAAGGAAGCAAAGGGGTAAGCTAAAAGCAATACCTCACTTTGTGTGTCATCCGAGATGTAAGTGAGGGAGACTAGTAGTGTATATGGGGAAAAGCAGCACTGAACACATGCCCCAAACTCTCATTAGCAACATTTTGCATGTCCATCAGGGCAGTACACTAGCAAGCTACTTTAAGCAACTCCACAGGGCGTTCCAAAGTTTGCCGTTTTCTGATGAATTAAAAATGTATGCTTCGATGGAACTAATTATTGCATGTAGATTAAGTACAGTATTACCTCGAAGGGAACTTGTAATTTGTAATTAGATCTTTTGAAAGGTAAAAAGAGTGGTATCTTATCAACACCTAGTTGGCCTGTTAGTATAATCTGTCTGAAATCTCAAGATTTACTGTGCTTTCTGACAAACGTAAGCCTTAAAGGACACTCACAATGCATTAAAAATGTTTTCTTTTTGACAGTCATCAAAATGTGACCTTTAAATGATTCTTGTTATCAGGAAAGCTGAACAAAAAAATCAATAAAATGTAGCTGGGGAGGAGAGATTAATGCTGGGTAAATTGATCATTCCATTTCATCTTGATTTGATGTGCCCGCCTTACACACCAGGCCTAACCACAAACTGCATTTAACCCTTCCCACTAGCAACTGGCAGGAAAAAACAAGCCTTTCTGTTACAAAAAATATATCAGAAGCCTTTACTGACAGTTAACCTTAATAATAGTCAGTTTTTCTTTTCATCACTGCACCACACTTTTCATTGCATTCCTTAGTGCTTCTGCCTCTGTTCACCACAGGGAATACACAATGGCAAGGCTCAATATCTGTTTCACACGGCTTATGGTTCCATCAAACATACAAAAACAAATGCATTAATCATTACTGATAGATCATTCATTATTTTTGTTGCACTTTGGGACATGTTTTACTTAACTTAAGGGTTAAATGTTCTAAAGAATCTTTCACTGCACATTAAAAGGAATATTGCTGTGTGGCCATAGAATTGCACTATCGAGCCTCTTCCTTTTCATAGCAAAGATTTGGCTGTGTATTACAGCTGAAGGCTTAGCTAGAATAATGAGAGAGATAACAAAGATAGAAAATCTGGGGAAAAAAAATGGCACTTCCCTTCAACAAGGAGATACAACAGTGTTTTTTTAAATCAATGGCAGGCAGAGGAATGTGGAGGTAAAATAAATAACCACTTATAAATGATCTTTGCTTCACTGGGCCTCACCTGATCAGGGTGTTCAGGGACCGCCACTTCGCCGCAAATTAGAAGATCTCTATTAATCCTAGTTGTTCCATAGTCGACTATAAAATGGACAAATTCTTCGTGACTGACTTGGTATGCCTCTTTTAATGTTTAAACTACAAAAAGTGCAACATAGAGCTCTCATTGATTGGTTGTGAATGTTTAGCTTGCTACCAAATTACTGTTGCAACATTGTGGGGCTGAGGGAGCCACATAAGGCTTGTCTGCATCTTTTTACACAGCATCCATGGCAACTCCAGAGCGCACTCTTGCTGCATAAAGGTGTGCCTTTAATTGAGTGACATGTAATCAGGCAGATATAGAGTGATAAGGTTAACAAAACAGGTCAACAATAGACAAGGGGGAGTTGTGATCACTGTGCTGGGCTTTTCTGTGACATTAGGCAACCTGAGTTATTCTGGTTTTAATGAACAAAATAACAGGATGGGAGGTATCTTTTGCAAGATCATTGAATGAGCACATGATTGAATATGATGAGCTCCTTTTAAGACTACAGCCGCTTGGGGAGAAAGAGGGTCTTTGATGTGTTACTTCAGCCCAGAAGACTCCCAAGCTTTGCCTTAACACATAAAACAGCCTCTTAAGGAAGGATTTTGGCCATCATCTTCCTTTATTTCTTTCTTTTATCTTGTAGCACCTACTTCCCTCCTCAGACATGGATGTGCATCCAACCGAAATGGTGGTCCATCTTCTTTATCAGATGTCGAATATGTTTTCAAGGTTGGGGGTGCGGTCTAGCACCATTGTGTCAACGTCAAATCATCTGTGCTGAAAGTGATCTGTGCATCAGAAGGGGCAATGAGTGTTGTCTTCTTTCAGTGCTTTGAAGAATCATTGGAATTCCTGGTCTTTTCTCTGTATGCTAACAATAATCTTCTGATGCTGTCTCACACATCACCAGGCATTGCAAGGACTTGTCCTCACAGGGTGCCAGCATTGGCTTCCGCCTGCTATGCAAATTCCTAGACCACATCCCATTTTGTATAAGAACTTTCCCCTCTGCCTCTTCAAATCTCTCATGCTAGTCTCTCGTGATAATGAATCTTTTTCTTAGGTTGCAAATTCGACTCACACAGGGGATTTTATTTTGATACAACCTTGCTCTGCAAATGATGTGTCTTGATGCAGATCCCAACGGAGATAAATTCTTGGGAATTTTTCACAGTACAAGTGCCTGACTCCAGGAACTACTTTACCCTCACTGTTGTGCAATATGCTTTTATTATTCTCAATATAACAAATGTTTCTGACAAAATTGTGCTGGATATACAAAATGCAAATCAAGTTAAAAATGTGTCTGTGTTTGTAAATTCAATAATATGCAGATATGCAAATACTGCCCCCTAACAGAAAGTATCTTAGATGGGTTCCTGTGCACTGGAGTGAGAGAATACTGATCAGGCGAATGGAAACATTTAGGTCCAGTTGGTTGAAATTTAAATTCTTGCTTATTTTTAGGTGTTTCATTTAACCAAAAAAAATTGCTGATAATTCAATTACAATTCAATTCAAAATAAGAAATGAATGTTGTGAAACAATTTTCAATCTTCATATTTGCTCAGTAACGTGGATGGCAATGTGACGACCACTGCTTGATTGCAATTCCATTTATAAATGTTTCAAAGGCTTGGCTCTTGGCAATATGCAACTGTTTCATCCGTCTCACCTCCAGCGCAATACTGTGACGGTGTCAAGTGAAAGACGGCAAGCAATTAAAAGAAAATCAGTCAAACAACTGGAGGTCAGATCTCAAGATGCTCCCAATCACTTATAATTTCCTGTTGTTGTACTGCAATTCTACTGCTCCCAGTTGGGGTCCAATAAGTCAAAGTAAACAAGTCGGAATGTTCACTATTAGACTGTCCTAGAAATAAGCTCAGTGAGATGCTCTTCTTATCCATCTTGTATAAGGTTGATTCCTCCTCCGAGATTTTGGTGACACAAACCGACAAGGGCAGATGCACAGCACCTTTAGTAATACAAGCGCTCAGAATGGATCTACTTGTGTTTAGCAATGCAAAGGCTGGGGATGATAGGAATGGTATGCGTGAGGTCTGCAGGGACAAGGTAGTGCTCCTGATAGTGTTTCTGCGCACGTCTTCCTCAGTTAGTCATTACTGTGAGCAGACGAGGGGTGATGTTTACTCTGCTGAGACAAGCAAGTCTACTGCTCTGGGCTGCAACCTTGCGACTACAACTCCCCACCTTATCCCACCCCTCCCCTTCTTTTAGCAAACGCCGAGCCCTGGTCCTTCCGTTTCTGCTACTGAACGGCTACTGCCAACAAGTAACGGAAAAGAATAAATGAACCTTGTGAGGTGTTGCTTTATAATTTTAAGGGGGAAAAAAATAAAAACAATCACATGATACCGCAGGCAGGGGCTGCAATATATGTATAAAAACAACAATGTTTTCCTTTAAGACAAATGGAAATGTGATGTCATTGAAAAAGATCATTTTAAATAATGAACAAATTACCAAACAGCAAACACATTGACAACTATAGGGGTAATAAAGAAAGAAACACAACACAAATCTAAAACGACAACCACATTTTTACTACGACAACGAGAAAAAATAATAAAAGAAAGATGAACAGTAGTGAAAGACAGTTGGCATTAATTATGATTAAAATGGAAAATCAATCATAATGTACAGTTGTGGCCAAACAATTTGGGACTAACTTAAATTTTGTTCTTCTATAACTTTGATGCTTAATTTCATTTTTGAGATGCCCACAAAATGGCCTGTTTTTTCAGTACATAACAGATGTAAAATGTAAAATGTTTTCTCAAAAACTACTGAAGCTACAGAGTTACTGAAGCAGAAAATTTAAGTCACACCTAAAATTTTTGGCCACGACTGAAGCAAATTAAAAATAAATGAAATGATTACCAAGCTTATGCAGGAGGTCAGGGGTCAGAGGTCATGTTCAATACAAACAGTGAAACCATTATGGCGACTGCATGGATGTCTCTGGAAGAAATAAACAAGGAGTTGATGTAAGTACACTTCAGTGCAAGTGCTGTTTAAGCCCTACATCTACTTGATAATATGTAGCACTCAAATATTAATGTGACACAATGCTGTAGTAAGCGCTGATTCACAGCCGAGACGGAAACAGAGCCGCTCCGTTTCCTTAAGTGGTGGTGGGCTATTTCAGGCTTTGGTGAATCACAGACACACTTACTCCAACCCTTAAACAATAGAAGGCATCTTTTTATCATCGTTTAACGGCGCAAAGAACATAAATTTTGCATTTGCACATTCTAAAACCTCTCAGCAAAATTAGGTAGACGTACCAAGACACTGGGACAGGGCTGAAACATCACTCAAACTTTATGTTTCATGCCCACCCTCTCTTCTTTCAAGCTTACACACAAATAGTGCAAATAGTGGGCTCGCAAACGCTGAAAACAAGAGCACAAAAATTATTTTTAAAAACTACAGTAGCCACAAAAACTGTGATGCTGCGCCATAGCTGATGCTGCTTGCCAGAAGTAAAGAACACAAAAAGCTGTGCAGTCAACCCAGGAAGTATTTATCTGTTGAAGTTTACACGAGATGCTTCACAGGTTTTCTTTTTTTTTTTTACTCAGCTGATGTTATGTTTTCATTGTTTTATGTTTGTTGTTAGCAGGGATACACAAAAATGACCTATTTCCATAAAACTTTGTGAAGGAGTAGAGCATGGGCCAAAGAAGAATCTCGATGTAAAAACAGGCATGGTAGAGGTGCACAATTATGACCAATGGTGCTGATCCAAAAATTCTTTGTCCTATTCATTCATTAAAATCTATTTTATATTGGTTTTCAGAATTTTTAATAGGATAATTAAAAATGCTAAAGTCCACTAAATGGACAGCCATAGGACATTTCTACATAGAGTAAAAATATGGACACATATTTTCATTCTGTCAAATAGGGTTGTGAAAGATAAACCGATACAACCGAATATCCGGTTTGACAAGTGAGAGAGATACGGCTGCGTCGGAAGCAGCCTCCTCGATCGATAAGAATCAGCCATTAATTCTTAGATTAATCAATTGCAGAGACATGCACCAAGTATCGCGAGGCAGACTGCCGACAAACTGATTATTCCCCATGCTCCGTAGCTTACAGAGGCAAACAATGGATGTAAACAGTAGCAACGTGCTAGCGCTAGCTGGTCAACACAAAATATTTTCAATCCATCATCAAAAAAAAAATCTTAAATTTGGATTTTACAAAAACAACAAAAACATTACAAAAGCCACATCATTTGTGATCTCAGTGGAGCAGCACTTAAATACACAGGTAGCACAACAAAGCTTTACCAGCAACACCAGAAGACCAACAAAGGGTATGGTACCCTATCTCGGGCTGCAGCTTACCTTTTTTGGTTTGTTATTTGTTTTCTTTAAATGTTGCGCCTTTGTTGTTATATACCTCATGTGTTCAAAAGACCGAAAAGGCTGAAATTTTGCGTATTTGAGCATTTTTATTTCACTCACGCGACTCACATTTGAAAATACTGTATGAATGTCCGTTTTATAGTTTAGATTCGTCATTTTATAAAGTAAAATAATGTCTACATCAACAAATGTTAATGGCAGAATTGCATCAAATCGAATTGTATCAAATTATGCTGTTCATGCACTGTATGGAGTCATTCTGATTTTTTAAAAATTAGGGCTATGAAATGATTATGGTTTTTAATCATATTAATCACAGTCAGGATAAATCACACTTTGCACCTATGTCTGAAATTCTCATTTTAATTGTATTTTATTGAAGAAAAGATATATATATATATTTTTTTGTTTTTTGATTGACTGGCGACCAGTCCAGGGTGTACCCCGCCTCTCGCCCAAAGCCAGCTGGGATAGGCTCCAGTATACCCGTGACCCTAATGAGGATAAGCGGCATAGAAAATGAATGAATGAATGAAAGATATTTGACATGACAGGATAATAAATATTTGTATGAATTAACAGCTCCAAATGAACTGAAAATTTAAATCAAGCTAAAAATAGCAAATATTTCTGAAAATCTATTTACCTAATACAAGTTTCTTTATTAGTATCAGAACATTTGAATCACACTTTAACCGTGCTTTTATGAGCAATGAGGAGGTTGCATTCAAAGACACCACATCATTTAAGTGGAATTGCTCTGCTGTCAAAATAAAAGTCTAAAAGAGTGTTAGAATCTGTGTGACTGTGTGGACACTGCACTGTGCCTTCAACTGTCACCATAACAGAGAGGCGTGGTTTGCCATGATGCACATGTGTTAATTACGCTAAACAAAATGAATACCTAAATATATTAGTTACCACTCTTAACGCGCTATTTTTAACAGCCTTAGTTTTAGCATATTGTTTTTTAATTGAATCGTAACCCCTGTACCTGGATGCATATTGAATCGTTTATCACAAACAGATTACTTACTATGAAAAAGAAGGTGTGTCCATAATTGCCACTACTGTATATCACTTCTTGTGATTAAATAAGATGTAGTCAATCCTGCAATTCCAACTGCATATGTAAGATATGTTTTATGATGGGCAGTTAGACATGTGTCAAACGGTGCTCTTACTTTGAAGGCTGGCAGGTTGTTTTGTGTGTGATATTGTCTCTTTACAGCTAGCTTTACAACAAGCTGGGTGCAAAAATATACTTACTTAATGTCATTTTTCACTCAATACTTGCACATCGTCATCGGACATTGTAAAACGCTCCTTCATTAAAGGGGTAAAACACGACACGGTGAAAATATACTCATCCGAGTCGCGCAGACGACCGTATTAGCATGCTAGCTGCTAGTGGAAGTGAAGCTAAGCTTATGGCCATTAGCATTATTATCATAATTATATTCATATATAACAACCTAAATCCTGATTTCAGAATTATACACAAAATTGATCTTAAACAGAGTGGCGATGGTAATAATTTAATACATGGAACGATATGCACACTGACATAATTATGATTTTGTCGTTTCTCATATAAAAAAAACATAAGATTAGGGGAGTCAAGTGGAGGCTCAGCTGCAGGAGATCATCCATCTTCTTGCAACAGACCTCCAAAATCTTGTCTCTTTTAATGCACAGTACAGGACATGTACAATCATGGGTCTCGAATTTGCAGGCCCGTAAGACGATATTTTGTGGCCCCCACCTTTATATGAAAGTTTAATGTTAATGCGGCCCTTGAGTTTTATATGTTTGCGCTCACGAGGCAGTGAAGAAGAGGTAACGATTTCTTTATGAGCAAAATAAGAATAACGTGCATACTTATTACACAGCGGAATCGCGGGATGTTAATTCTCAACTCAGGGTGTCTTGGACCGCGCCAAAACATCACACGACTATACAATAGGCAAATAACAACAGATAAGACACTGTTAATAAGAGTGAGAATACAATACACAATGTCATCTGTAACATGCAACTATCAGACACTGGGAAGCAGGTAGTGCTCCCAGCAATACTACAATATGAATGGCAAAATCTTCTGCGCAGGGCTGACGAACCAACCAATCACTGTGGGGTATAACGCTCTCAGGGGCGTGGCATCGACTGGGCTTGATGCTAGCAGAGAAACGTTTTTCAATTAGTAAAAGTTAACTTAAGTTATGTGCCTGGCTAGGTAAGCGCGGACATTCGTCCCAGCTTGCTGTTCACGTCTGAAAAGTGTTTTAAGTTGCTGTCCATCGTGACATTATATGATGTGTATTGGTTATCTCTCTCACCGGCTAAATTAAAGTAATGCGTGCGAAGAGAGAGTGGGAACTCGTTGGTGTGGTTTGCGGTGTCCAGACGGATCTCTGTGGGAGTGAGTCGAGCTGAATCGAGCTAAGCGCACCGCGCGTCATGGCTCCCATCCGCTCCATGTTAAATATAAAACAGAAAATGTGCTTGGATGGCATGGCAGTAAATGGGGGTTGCAGCAATCTCGCAGCGTAGCCTACGCTGGTGGGTGTGGGAGTAGAATTGATGTCAGGGCCATTTATAGGGCAGCACCGTTCTCCATGCATCGACTAAACACGCCACGCCAAGTGAGTTAAAATACAGTATATTCCACAGACCCAAACATGTCGTTTTCAAAACAAATGTGGCTCAGCTATGTGAAAGGATGCGCTGCCAGGCCCCTAGGAGTAAAAAGTAGGCAAGAGAAGCCATTTTCAGAAAAAAACATTGACTCCGGTCAAAAGAACTGCACAATTTAACTGAAAACTGAAATGTATTACCCAGTAATACATTAAGTACTTATTAGTTATTTAATTCATTCATTCATTCATTTTCTATATCGCTTATCCTCATTAGGGTCGCGGGTAGTTCTTAATTTGTTTATGTATTTGCTGATTGATTGTTTTTTTTGTAGTTTTGTACAGAACAGTACAGTATGTTCCATACAAATTGACCACCAAAGAAGGGATGTACCAGAGGAAAGTTATACATGTTTATGCATGTTATACTTGTTTACACCAGGCTTCTTGTTCATTTTATTCTCTGTTTCTTTATTTATTTGTTGATTGATTGATTGAGAATTGTATTTGTAGTTTTGCACAAAACTTGTTCACACCAGTGTCCTTGTCTATCTTATTTTGTGTTAAAAAAAATAAAAATACTTGTGACAGGATTGATTTTTTTTATTTATTATTATTTAAACTGCAAGTGCGTGCATGTGCGCTGAGGCTGCAGCCCATCCTCAGACAGACTTTGCCTCATGCGGCCCCAAGGTAAATTGAGTTTGAGACAACTGTGTAAAATAAAATAAACAGATTAGGCAGACAAGTGGGGGCTCACCTGCAAGAGATAATCCGCCTTCTCGCAGCAGGCCTCCGAAATCTTGTCTCTTTTAATGCACAGTATACACTTGGCCAAGAGTGGTGGTGTTGCTAGAGCGCAGCCCGTCTCTGGCAACAGGTCCACAAAGCTCCTGGCCTCGCTCTCTCTTAAAGCGCAACACATGCTATACAAACTGATTATTATTTCCTTCAACACTAATCAAAACTATCTTGCATAAAGAATTATATATACTGTACAGTAAATCAAATAATTAGCTGTAATACATGATTGATATGTCAATATATGATGATGGTATAATGGTGAGTAATGTCACATTAGCATTGATCGGCTGTACAAGATATAACATAATAATAATGCATATTGTAAATGTGTAGGTGTACTATCTTGTTTATGTATTATAAATGTATAAAATATATATAATATAATTACAATATAATATAAACAGCTGCATATTGTGTAATATAACTGTCTTTAGTGTTATGAATATGGGGTGGGTGTAAATAAGCTTGTCTTATTCCCACTCCTTTTCAAGTCAAATTGTTTTCTGTCAATATGTGTATTTTGATTATGTTCTGTTCTGGTTATTTTTGTGTGGCTCCAAATAAACAATCAATCAATCAATCAAAGAGGAGGTTCCAAAATTGTTCACCAGTGTTTGTTGTCATTTTAACATTGGAGCGTGCGGTTTACTGTTTGTAATGAGATTCCGACAGGTATATAATTCCACGCATGAATGTTCCTTCTCCTCACGATGACAGCATTTCATTCACATTATGTCAATTTATGAGATCCCACGTTTAACAGTAAATTTCGTTTTGTTTTGGTTGTTCCATGATTCTGTTAACGCGGAAATCATAGGGCCCTACATTCACCCATTCACACAAAATCAATAGATTAAATTGTCATGAGAGCAAAATTACAGCAATCACACATTGATGACACAGCATCAGAAGCCCACTGAGGGATCAATTTCTTACTACGGTGTAATAATAACAACAACAATAATAATAATAATAACACATTTTATTTATAGAGCAATATTCAAAAACTTTAGGATGTTCTACATGGTAAAAGCTAACAAATCGAAGGGTACAAAATAGCAAAATAACAGAAAAAAAGCAGAGTTCAGAACAATCAAACAAATGTGCAAACAAAAGACAAGATTAATAGATTTGATATATTACTAAATATGTGCATTTTAAAGAGTTATCTGTTAAAAGCAGTGTGGAATATGAGTGTTTTTAAGTTAGTCTTGATAGTCAAAAGGACAGCAGTGTCATGGAATTAGTATGGCCGAACTCCGAATGGATGGGGGGGGCAACAGAGGAGGCTCTGTCCACCCAGGTTTGGTGCAACAAGATAACATAAGGACTACCACCTGAGACATGCCGCCGCCAGATGTAGATTTTATAGAAAAGTTCACAGCATCATATAAAACTGTGCACAACAATCACAGCGATGTACAGAATGTCACATTATAAACTGTTTTACCAGATATAGACATAAGATATCCAAACAACATGATGTTAGACTCTGACACATTAGCCCCTAAGGCAACATATCTGTATGAAGGGAATGTACTCGTGAAAGTAACTTTCAAAACAATATTGCTTTCTTCGGAGTGATGAGCACTTCATAAAGGAACATAAATAAACTAAAATGGGTTGAGGAGATGTAGGCGTCAACAGGGCAGGCAACAGACATCAACAATATGCACGTCCAACATGCAGTTCTGCTGCTTTCTGTTGTTAATTATGTGATCATTGAATAACGTCACAGGTCCGAGCAGATGAGAGAGCACAAGAGTACACTGGTATTAGGTGCTAGTTGCCATCAGCAAAACAAGTTGCACTTTTTGGAGAAAACAATCCAGATTCAATGTTCTTATATAACCTGGAAAAACACATTGGAAGCTTAAAGCACACAAGACAAATGCTTGCATCATAATTACAGCTAATTGCACAGATAATTGCAGTGTTCGTTTCTACATATACCCACAACAAAATAAAACAACCTATAAGGTTCCTGTCAGTGAAATTTCTATTTCTACAGTCTGTCTCTTACTCATTCATTATCTAGCATTTGTATGTGCACTTTGGTTTAAAAAACGACAAATGTGAGGGGGTGATGATGGAGGCTGATGATAGGGTCTCATGAATGCTTTGAATGCAGACTTGCAGTTCCAGCGTCTCACTCGCTTTGCAACAAAACAGCCAAATTGTTTCAAAGCTTTAATCCTTGGAATTTTATGATGTTTAGGCCCATGTCTTCTTTTTCCAAGGATGAAAAAACAAACAAATTACCACCAGCAAATCTAGATAGCCTTGGATTTCTGCACCTAATCCCTTTCATTTCAAGTCTGTAAAATATCAGCGCTCTCTAACACTTCTGATAGTCAAAGCACATTTCAAAGAGTCGGCGTAAGGAGAAACAGAGCGAGAGAGAGAGACGGGGCAGTGGGGAGCGCAAGCAATCCCCCATCTATTACAGCCCCACCGATCATCAAAGACAAATTACTGTACACTTCACTAGGATATGCTAATTCAAAATTAGATGCAAGTCATCAAAAGACCAGAAGTGCAATATTCTGCATCTACAAATTGAAAATGTCTGCTTTCAGAACAGGTTCTAAAACCAATACATGATGGAAAAATACCATAAGACCCAACCAAGACTCACAGCATGCATATACTGTACATTTAGGTCCACATCAGCACTAGAATTACTAATATTATTTCTGCAATGATTCAGAAAACTATGGGTGGAAGCAGCAGCAGTGATATTCAATACTGTGCATGTGTTTTGAGTCAGGCACATGCTGTTGATAAAAACACCTCAATGTGGAAAGTGTTTTAAAATATGATTGTCAATAAAGTGATATTAAGGGAAAGTCAACCCCTCTGCCCCCTTTGTTGTAGCCTTTTCTACTTCCGACTCCAATACATATTTTCACCCGTACAACAGCAGGAGTGTCACAAGAAAAGTCACAAAGCCATTAGTGTGTGTGTATGTTTGTTTGCATGAGTTGTGTTTGTGTTTACATCAACTGTCACATGCTACGTTATCCCTTTACTTGCCTCTGTTTTATTGCCTGTGTGTATGCTCTTTCTCTCTCCAGGAGTCCTGTCACTAACTGGATATGGGGCAACTAGGCACACCTGAGCTGGGCAAACCAGTAGTACTACTAGACTCTGGTATTTTCTTCTTGGCCCTGCCACAGATGTCAACTATCACCATTGTCTTAGTTTTTTAACTTTGCAGTCTCACCCAAACTCTAATTTAATACAAGCTAGTATTCTGGCGAACTCTTGCATCTCCCCAGGTGACCCCAGTTGCTGCCCCAGTTTCGGCTCGGCCACCCCGGTATTTTTGTGAATTTTGTTTTGGTGTGTGCCAAGTATCCTGTTTTTATTTTTTTCTCACCACCACTTTGGACTCAAATCCCTGTATTAAAAGTACTGTCTTGGCATCTGGGGGTCCAGTCTTTGTCTACACATCACATCAACCTCCGAGCACAAAAACATATGCATAGAGTTTGTTTCCTCTGAACATTTTTAGTTGGCTAAATAACACAGATTGTTTCTTTCTGTAATATGTTCCTTAGCATGCATGTCATGAATTCCAATTACACCTTTATTATTAGTTTCTCAACATTATTGTGGAAGTTGGTTAAACTCACCTGCTGTTAGGAGTATTGCTATCTGTTTTATTTAGGTCACTGTGGTAGAGCGCATTCATTTCCCTAACTTTCTATGATCTAATGTTAGATTTGTTTGTAAAAAAATATTTCTATATTCGCTCACCCACTGGAGACTAAACAAATCATAGGAATATCTGAATCTAGCCCTTCTAAAAAAAAACAGCAACTCCCATTACAATAGGTTTATTTTGCTTTGAAATCTGTTGATTAGACGATTTTGCAAACTGTTTGAGGACATCTTTTGATAATGTATTTTCCATTGAGATTATACACACTCAATTTGTATTTTGTTATGCACTTACTTGGGGATTTTATTTTTGTAAAACATAAATATGATCAGTAAGGCTCCAATTTGAAAAGGAGAAATATCTAATGTAGAATATCTCAATTTACTTGCTAAATAATCATCGTTTTCTCAGCCATCATTGTTCTGCCAAGGATTCTAACATGGACTTGAGAAGAAAGACTGCCAAAATGCAGTTAGCTTAAACAATAGAAAAACAGACAGACAATTACTTAGTCCCAAGGGAGTCGCAGACTAAAGAGCTAGTCAATATTACTGTGCAACATTGCATCAAAATGGCTGGGTCAGCTCCTACATCTTGCTACTCGCTCTGTTCTCTCCAGATACATGTTCAAGGGGACAACCACACCAATGGGGCGTGAATATGTTGATGAATTCATCCTATTACTTTTGACACCTGATGTATAAAGGTTTTGTTGGCATTCAAAAGCTATGAGAAGCACTTGGACGGTGTCAATACTTCTCTTTAACGAGCAGAGTAGGGATATAGAATACACAGTGCAAGTATATCTGCAAATCCGGCCACAACAAGAGCAGAGAATGGCTGGAATTAATAGCTCCAACAACATATGATATAGCAGGGCAAGTGCAAGCAAAGAAAATGACAGAAACATTTAGCAAACACACACAAATACATTATTTCCAATAAAAACCTTGCCACAAACAACCTAACAGCAATGCTAGTAACACATGTCTGCTAAAATGGTCCAAGTAAACTACGATACATTCTCTCTTAATACTAATGATTAAATGTCCCACACCCTCAAATTTGCAGAACAATAGCATTGTATTATTTGTCTATTTGTCTGTTTGGATTGTTGTTTGGCTTAAAGTTCACTCATCACTGCTGTTGACAAAACCTGACCTGCAGTTGCAAATGATAACAATCCCCTTCTGTCTTGCTTCGGGCGGGGCCAAATTACCCAATCTAACCTTGCATTTACTTGCATGTTACTCAATAGCATCTTCTCATTTGCACTTCATCAGCCATTTCAAAGCAAATGTAAGGATACTTTATTTTGTTTTACCATGTTGGAGTTGACATATATGCAATTCTAAACACTTATGCTGATGCTTTGAGCATAACAATAAATACCTGAAGCTCTCAATTAGGGCATCTTGGAGACAAAAAGTTATCCCAGGAATAGCAAAAGGTCAGCTGGTAAAGATCTTAAAGGTCAGTTGATTTGGGACAATGATGCAAGACAATGAACATATAGACACACAGATAATTATAAAAAGAAAATTATATTTCCCTTGTCTTGATGTGAGGTAGTATGAATGAATGACGAATCTAAAAAAGCTACGGTGTACACATGCAGTGTTTGACAAATAATTTTCATAATAGTTTTCATCAATAACATTTTTTCTCTGACAAAAAATGAAAATAACAAATCAAAACAAATGCACAAAAACGATGACAAACTAACTGACAGTTTGGTCAACGCATAAAAACAAGACAAAAATGTTGACAGAAATGAAATCCTATCAGATCTAATTTTGTCTCGTAGGTAGTGGGGACAGATTAGGAACACAGTCCTTTGTTTATCATGGTTAGTTGGTTCTAGACCCAACTGTGGTAAGTCAAGTGGTAAGTAAATATTTTTAGGCACGTAAGACATAAGACTCGTCCTTGTGTGTGTTGCAATAATAGTGGAGGATGTGTGGAGAACAGAAAGTGATGTCTGGGCTACAGTATTGGGATTTATTTTAAAAGTGGATTACAGCCACAACAGTGGGTTGATTTTTACTATGGTGATTATTATGTTATTATTACTGTGCCTCTTGTGAGATATTTCAAACCTGCAATAAAATTCTGTTGTTCCAGCAATCAAGTCTGACGCTTGTGTGCCTCACCAAGCATTAGAGTAATGTTAGTGACATCACTGTCACCTAGTGAACAGTGCAGAATACCACATTGCTTCACATCTTTGAATGCATCTTCAATGCTTGAATGCCTAATATTTGTATTTTAGTTCATTTAGTCATTTTTATATCATATGCTGGCCAAAAAATACATAAAACCTGCTGAGATATGCATGTTTTTTGACTAACAATAGAATGCATGCAACCAAGAGATTTATTAATTAATATATATTTTTTTAAATGTGATGCAATGAACCACACTGTGGCAAGGGACAACCGTATATGCAATCACAGCCATTTCAGGTCTGTGTGGGAGAGTTGGCGGAAACGATAAAGATCCAGTCAGAACTACTTTCTTTGTCAGGTATGAATGTTGGGTTTTTCAGTAACAATACCTTATGTATAATAACCATTGGAGTGTGTAACTTGACAATATTGTAGCAAATTTATTATTTTTATTCTATTCATTTTATTTTATTTTTATTTTAAATATTTTATTCTACCACAGTTAAAGCTTGCACCCCGCACGTCACTGTCTGTCTATTCCCTTCCCACCTTTCCCCTGGTGATTTGTTTTGTATGGCTTTTCACCAGTTTTGTATCTCCCATTGCTCGGTTTCTTTTGATATGGATAAACTCGGTTCTTGGTTTCACTTTATCTGTCAAACAATCTTGGACTCTGTGGTTCCTTCAAAGATTCAGAAACCCAACATCAAGCCAGAGTACTGATTCAACAACATAATCTCTGCTGTGAGACGGGAGTGCTGCAAATTTCAAGCGTGTGGAAGAAGGAAAACTTACAGGTGTCACTTCACATTTTGTCGGTAAAGCACGCTAAAAGAAAATACTTGTCAAGCATTATGACTTTTAATAGTCATAACCCACATGTTTTATGTAAAAACAATTTCTATTGTAATGTATCACAGCCTGCATGTTTGGTGCCCTCTTCGGAGTTGTGCAATATACTGTTATTGATAAGATTGCCACTACAAAAACTCTCTTCTCTGCACCTACCTCTGACCACTCTGCTTCTATTCCTTGATCTGTTGTGTTTGATCAGTTTGAACCAGTGAGTCTGACGCTGTTAGAATTAGTCCTATTTTTCAAGCCTTCAGATTTCCTGTGCCTCCTCAATTTTGTAAAAGGGTTTTCCTTGCATAATCAGTTCTTACTCTTATTATAAACAGTCAGTCTTCTGGTGTGGTTCCTTCACATTTAAGCATAGAGTAGCTAAATACCTAGTCAAGAAACATGGCCTTGACCATTCCATGTTGGCAAATTTTAAGCCGATTTCTAAGCTGCCTTTCTTAGATAAGGAGAAAATTGTTTGCA
The DNA here is from genome assembly GCA_024372805.1 of Oostethus manadensis. NCBI lineage: Eukaryota > Metazoa > Chordata > Actinopteri > Syngnathiformes > Syngnathidae > Oostethus > Oostethus manadensis. The sequence continues at coordinate 1,801,405 of QODF01000023.1, read as the reverse complement.
GTAAAACCGTTTTTTGGCATGACATTTTCCAGCTTTTTCAATCTGAGTTCATTGCCCTTTATAGCTCTGAGACAACATTGTAACGGGTCTTCAATAACATTCTCTTGGCAAATGACCCTGGTGGTTACCTAATTTTGGTCCTGCTTGACTCAATAGCCGTATTTGATACATAATTCACCAAATACAGCAGAATGAACTTTTTGTCTCAATTTTACTCGTGCTAAATCCTCCACTGCTCCTCTATCATGCCTGGTCCCATACTGCTACCTTTTAGGACCCTGCCTTTCAGATTTTACTGATTCTTCCATTGGGTTCTATCCTCAAAAAGCATGGTATCCCCTTCCACTGTTATGCTGACGAGACCTATATCTATTTTCCGTTAAAGAGGAATTACTACTTGTACAGTATATCTGGATGACAAGCTTGGATGGTCCAAAACTTGTGAGGGTTTTTGGACCCAGTGCCTCCTGTGAATACTGCTGTTGAATTAGGCCCCTTGGCATTGCACACATAGAAAATTTGGCACAGTGGCGAAGTCAAGCTTTTTCCACTTTGGCGACTGTTAAACCTATTCTCTTGAGGCAACACTTTGAGACAGTATTTCATGCCTTCATTGCGTCTTGGGTAGATTACTGTTATGCACTTTACTTTGGAGTTAGCTACTTTGTCTGCTAATTTGGAGTTTCTCTTGTCTGCAGCTGGATGCACAGACAGGTGCATGTACAGTTTTTTAACAGTACAAGAAAGAGAGAACACAACACTCCTACTTTGGCTTAATCAACTGGCTGCCTCTGCAGTTTATAGTCAATTTTAAAATTAGATGCTGACCTACCGCATAGCATGTTGGCCTCACAGTGGGTTTATATCTCTGTTGGAGTTTGCATGTTCGGTTGGAACATCTCTAAGTACATAAAAAGTAACTAATGATGGCTTCCCTCAGGACCATCACCATGATCTGGGGTGCGTTTTCCTTCAAGAAGATTTCTTCTAGTGCAATAACATCAGTCTTTTGGACCATCCTGCAGGTTCCCCTGATCTAAATACAACTGGGAACATTTGGGGATGGATAGCAATGGATGTTTACAAAAATTGACATCAGTCCGAGACAGTAGATGTCCTCTGTGTGATGCCCTCATTTCCAACTGGAGCAACATTTCCACTAGCTTTCTGGAAACACATGAATGATGCATGCCCAAACCAATGTCCCAGCCATTATTGACTATTTTTTGTTTTGGAGGGGTTCAGACTTTTTTGAGGTATGGTCTTAAACTTTTGATCAGCTAACGAACATCCTATTTCACTTTAATGCTTTTTTGCAATAGATTGCTTACTCAAAACATGTTTTGCAATTTCTTCTTTTTGCATGTTGAGGTTCTACCTAGAACTTCTTTAAGATCCAACAGCGCAAAATGTAAATTCCTGCAATTTTTCAACTGGTCATAAACTTTTTATCAGGAGTGTATGTGTGCTCTCTGTAGTTCAGAAATTATGATGCGTAGAGCACTCCATGATGATCTGGGAGCAGATCCAGACAGCCAAGCGTAGTAAGTCATACCTCCACGTGTTCTGGCTGGACCTCGCAAATGCTTATGGGTCTGTCCCACACCAGCTTATCAGGTTTGCCCTCAAGTTTTTCCATATACCACTGTGCATCCAGAGCCTCATAACCAACTATTTTAACAACCTCCAAGTCCTCTTCTCATCCTCCAACTTCACAAGAAGTTGGCCTCGGTTGGAGAAAGGCATAGCAATGGGTTGCTCTATCTCTCCTATACTCTTCACTGCAGCTTTTGAGGTCATCTTAACTGGCGCAAGGCAAATGGTCAGAGGACTAAAGGCCCCGTCAGATCAACAGCTACCAGCACTTCAAAGCTATATGGACGACATCACCACCCTTCTTCAGACTGCAGCATGTAACAATGAAGATAAAGCCATCCAAATCTCGGAGCCTAGCAATCCGAAAAGGGACCAGAAAGGACAACATTACCTTCTCAGTGAGCGGTGAAGATATCCCACACCTAGTTGATCAACCAGTAAAAAGCCTAGGAAGACAATATACAGCACACCTCTCAGACAAAAAGATGGCTACCTCCATAGCCACCCAACTGGTAGAAGGGTTAAAGAAGTTAGACCAATGTCCCCTTCCAGGCAAGTTCAAAGTCTGGTGTTACCAGTTTACCCTTTTCCATCGCCTGATGTGGCCCCTCAAACTATGTGACATCACATTACCAGCAGTCCTGAGGTTGGAGTCGAAAGCGAACAGCTACATTCGGAGGTGGCTTGGCCTTCCACGATGACTCGCCAACTCAGCCCTGTACGGAAGAAACACCCTAAGGCTCCCAATGGAATCCATCAGCCTGGGCTTCAAGTTGGAGAAGGTGAGGCTGTGGTTTGACCTCCAAAACTCACCCGACCCAGTGGTACAAAATGCCAAAGTCCAGGTTCGCACAGGAAAGAAATGGGATGCATCACAGGCAGTGCAGCAAGCTGTGACACGGCTGAAACACCAAGAGATTGTGGGGTTGGTGCAGCACCGTAAGGCAGGACTTGGATCTGGAGAAAAAAGGAAAACATGGGCCAAAGCCTCACTAAAAGAGCGGAAAACGATGGTGATCTCAGAAGTCAGGAGGCAGGAAGACGAGGGCTATAAAATCAAGGCTGTGAGTCAATCTCAGCAGGGTAGGTGGACAAATTGGGAGGCTATCATTGACAAGACCATCAAATGGGCTGATCTGTGGAAACTACCCCAGGCAAGGTTGAGCTTTCTGATTAGGTCCATATACGATACTCTCCCAAGTCCCCAAAACTTACACCAATGGTTCAGAAAAGAAGAGCCCTGCCACCTCTGCGGTCACCCGAGTCCCAGCCTGCAGCACATCCTCTCCAGCTCTAAGACCGCATTAACCCAAGGCCGATATGAATGGTGCCACGACAGAGTCCTGCAAAAGCTAGCAGAAGTCATCGAAGCTCGCAGGCTTGAAGTAAATAATGCCATTCCAGTAACAACACACAAGCTCATCCAGTTTGTCAAGGAAAGGGGAGTAGCCTTAAGCAGCTCAGTAAAGGAGAGGTCTCTGCTTTCTGCTGGAGGTGAATGGGCCCTGAGAGTCGACCTACATCGGCAGCTGAAGTTTCCCACCGAGATTACAACAACTCCACTTCGACCAGACGTCATGCTCTGGTCCACTGCCACAAAGACCGTCATCATGGCTGAAATGACATTCCCATTGGAAGAAGAGATAGAAGCTGCCTTTGAGAAGAAAAGGGAGAAATACACAGAGCTGTCTGCTGCATGCGCACAATCTGGTTGGAGATCTTACATCTTCCCAGTGGAAGTAGGCTGTAGAGACTACACTGGAACCTCCACCCAAGGCCTTAGGCATCAGAGGCCGTATGTTAAATAAGGCCCTATAAGATATAGCAGAAGAAGCAGAACAAGGGAGTTTTTGGCTATGGCTTCGGCGAAACGACAAGGCTTGGGGGAGAAAAGGGTCCTACTGCTGGCCGCAGGGAGTGGTTGGGAGACGTCCCTGTCACTGATTCACCACCTGGAGATGTTCGGAGATTAAAGGAGCGAAACATCTGTGAAGGGTGGCTCTCGGCTGATGACCCTGCGGCCAGCACAACGGCACTGGCGGAAGTGCGTCAGGCAGAGATGCAGGTAGTCCTACCTGTGCTTACAACTTTTTAAAGCTCTTTGTGCACCAATAGTAGTTGTTGTTAAGAGCCTTACAAACAAAGTTGGTATGGTATGCTATGATATTTCTATGCCTACGAGAAAAAAAACGAGGAGACAAGGAGACATTTCACGCTTGACGCTATGGAAAAACAAGACGCAGTGAAGTGATTTTCAGGGCAAAAATACAACAAATTTGAAGGGTCATCGGCAGGCAAGTCATCCTGACGAGTCATACAAAGAGACGTGATAATATGCACAATATTGTATTGTTATTCCATGTACCTACAAACTAGCTTCTGTAGCCAAGGATCGGACTGCCAAGGCCTTTGTTCTTTGGCCGCCACCCAACTCGCTTTGCATCCAACCCCTTTCACAAGTGGTGAGCTGGCCCGGCCACCAGATGCTCGCCATCTTTCCACACCTCCAGCCCTGGCTTCAGAGGGGGGCTCTGGTGACTGAAACAAAGTCCATTGTTGTAGTCCATCCTCGAGTTCTTTTAATCCACTCTTTGTCTCATCCCTCCCCTAGTACCTGTTTGTCATGGGTTACCCTACCAGGGGCATGAAAGCCCCTGAAAACTTAGCGCCTAGGATCATTGGGACACGCAAACTCCTCCACCAAGATAAGGTGGTGGCTCAGGGAGGAGCCAAAAGGCAAAGCTCTCAATTTACCAGTCGATCTATGTTCCTACTCTCACCTGCTTTGGTAGTGACCGAGAGCACAAGATCACGAGTACAAGCGGCTGAAATGAGTTTCCTCCGCAGAGTGGCTGGGTTCTCCCTTAGAGATAGGGTGAGGAGCACTGTCATTCGGGAAAAACTCGGAGTAGAACCACTGCTCCTCCACGTTGAGAGGAGCCAAATGAGTTGGCGCCTGTATCTGGTTAGGATGCCTCTCGGGCGCCTCCCTGGGGAGGTGTTCAGGGCATGTCGGTAGGAGGCCTCGAGCAAGACCCAGGACACGTTGAGAGGCTATGTCTCCTAGCTGGCCCGGGAAAACCTCAGGATCCGCCCGGAGGAGCTGGACGAAACTACCAGGGAGATGGAAGTCAGGGCTTCCCTGCTTAGGCTGCTGCCCCACGACCCAACCTCGGATAACTGGTAAAAAAAGATGGCTGGGTGGACGTTATTGTTTTGATATAATTACTTCTAATTTATTGCAGAGAAAGAGCGGAGTTGCATTATAAATTCCTGCAGAGGTATTTTATAATGCATTTGTACTGTGTCATACTATTCAGGTAATGTTATTATTCAACATTCATTCATTCATTCATTTTCTGTACCGCTTATCCTCATTAGGGTCACGGGGATGCTGGAGCCTATCCCAGCTGGCTTTGGGCGAGAGGCGGGGTACACCCTGGACTGGTCGCCAGTCAATCGCAAGGCACATATAGACAAACAAACATTCACACTCACATTCATACCGATGGACAATTTTAGAATCGCCAATTAACCTAACATGCATGTTTTTGGAATGTGGGAGGAAATCGGAGTACCCGGAGAAAACCCACACACGCACGGGGAGAACATGCAAACTCCACACAGAGATGCCCAACGGAGATTTTAACCCAGGTCTTCCAGATCTCCTGACTGTGTGGCCAAAGTGCTAACCACTCAGCCACCGTGCGGCCTATTATTCAACATCTGAAAAAAAATAGTTGAATGTTGTTTTTTTCATATAACACTCAAGTTGGTCTGAAATTATGATTTGTTATGTATTCACTGAGAGCAGGTTTACTTTTTGTTAGAAATTTTATCATTCGGGTGCTTTGCACACTGTAAGACCAAATTTCTTTTACATAATATCTCAAGCTATCATTACTAATTTTTTCATTATGTTTCAAAAGGCAGGACCCTTGCTAAAAACAACAGTAAATTGTAAACTACTTAAAACAAGTATTTGCTGTACTAATGCCTCTAAGTGGAGACACCTCACATTTACATGATTTTACCGATTTTGAGAGGGGCTTGACAGCCGCAGACAGGTGGCAGTAATTCCCCTTAGCTGGTGGCCAACCACCAACCAAATACAATAGAAGAAGAAGTTTGACGACTTATACGATGAAGTGGCGACAGTCTGGTTGATATAACCGTTTATTAATGTATGGTAAGTGGACAAATTAACATTCTTAGCAGCATAATGTTTCTACTCCCTGGGTAAAATAACATTTGTCAATAACGTTAACTAAAATATTTCACCACAATGTCGATTGTGTCATTTTGCTTATATCTGTTTATCTTTAGGATGGTGATGAGTCCTTTGGCCACATGGATGTTGGGATCCTTTTGGTAAATACTGAAGGTGTCTCCCCCCCAAAGTCACATCTTCACGTGACTCATTAACATGTTCGCCATTTTAATGATTTGAAAATCATTAACATGGTGAAATGTAAAACAAAGCCAAACACTGTTCGGATTCATTTCACATAGAAGACTTTACTCAGATTGTAATGTTTAAAATTTTAAAATTAAGATAATGTCCTTCATACAGAGGTTTGTGTCAGGAAAGGGCATCCGACGTAAAACTTTTGCCAAATTAAAACATGCGAATCAAACAGAAACAAATGATTCGCTGTGGCGACCCCTGATGGGATAAGCCAAAAGGAAAAGAAGATTGCACTATTTTTGCAATAATTTTGAAACAGAAAATGTAATCACAAGCATTAGTTTTAAGAATGCAAGTTCATTAAGTAATGTATTATCTTGAATTTAAGTCATTTTGTAAGCAGAGCTTGATTTGTTTGGTTTTTGATTTGGTAAAAACTTACCTTAGACCTCTTATGGCAATCACTTACCCTGCATTGCTTTAGTAATGGTTACTAATTTGGGTTTACAGTGCAGGCAGCCTAAATAAAGGAAACTATAAATATTCCTTATCATTTATACTTTATATTTTTGTTAGACTAAATTTACTGTAATTTGAATTGACTAAAAAACAATACAATCTCAATGACTAAAGTATGAGTAAAACTAAACTAGATTTTTGTAAAACATGACTAAATCTAAATTAAAAACTGCTGTCAAAGTGGATACTGTACCCACATGGTGCCTGCACACTAACGCTGGCTATCATTAAGTAAAAATGAAAGGAACATTTGTATTCAGCCACATAGCTACCTTTCAAAGACTCTTGTATTAATGGTGCCATGTTAAACCAACTCCAAAGCCACTAAACCAAAGGTCAAGTAAACAGATTTTATTTCTTTAGTCCCCCCCAGCATATGGCTTATCATGAAAGCACCACGAGGATATATTGTCAAGAATTCTTTTCGGCAGTCCTGATTGAAGAGGCTGACTTTTATTCTCTCAAATACACCCTTCCTCTTTCCCCACTTCCATGGTACACAGGGGTACCATTATATGGTGGCTGTGGACTTCATCCATTCATCACTCTTTTCACTTATGAAGCAAAACACTCCTACATCAAGTACAGCTACCTCCCTCTTCTCTAAATCACGCTTTGTTCTTCCTCTATGTGAACGAAGCTGCAACCAACTCTGCCAAAGCTTAACTGTTAATTATAGTATATGAATGCTATAGAGTATATTTTAATATACTGTGTATTAACCTTTGGTATAATTAGTGGTCACATTTGTTATTTGGCTTATTATCTGTGCGATGTGTACCATAAAAATAAAGGACAACTTTTGTTGGTTGCCAACTCCAAGCATTAGCATGTACTATGAATGTTTGTCATGATGCCAAACATTAATGACTGGCACATCAATGGGCCTCTCATTTATCATCTGTGATTGTATAGGATGTTCAGTAACAATGTACAACATATTCATAAAGTCAACATGAATGTACTATAAAAATACTTGAGCTTGTGTGTTCCTCAAAACCAATTTAAAATAAACAAGCTATTAAGCGTCCAGCAGGGTACACGGACAGCTCTTTTTAAAAAGTGTCCATGAAGATGAAGCATGACACATTTGCATATTGCATGTTATGTTTTTATTACACAAGCAATTTCTCGATTATTATTTATCTTAACACAGAATCTGAATTTTAATTTAGACATGTAGACACCCCTACCACAGCACATCTTGATGAAATGATAAAACTGCGAATACATATGATGGTTAGCTTGCTGTTTGTACAGCAGTGGTACAATCATGCTACGCAGCAGGGGTAGGGCTCTACTCATTTAATCTGTAATCCTTTGCTTTCTTAAGGGAAGGAGAGGCCAAGGATCAGAGCGTAGAGAGAACCTATCCTTTGGCAGACACCCACACTAGTGCCACAGCATTCCTCCCGTCGTGTACTGAAGCTGTCACAATTGGTGTCGGGGGCCATGAGGCAGGCAATTTTAGCGGTGTGGTGTGAATCGATACCCAATCACATCACGTTCACACGCAGCACATTAACCTGAAGAGGTCGTAGAGCAATTTACAGCGTATTGTTTTTGGCCCTTGGAGCAACAGGCAAAAGGAGCGATAGAAACATCATAGTAGAGCAAGACAAGGTTCTTGTTTTAGAGAGAAAAGTGCAATGAAACAGCACAGTCACAGAAGGCCCAGAAACATTTTGTGGATCCAAATTCTTATATGAAGCCAATATCACTACCACCACTACAATGTCAGCAATGAGCATTGTAAGCTCAGCGAGAGTTGTAGTTGTGGAAGGCTAAGCAAATACAATTTTAAAAATGCTTGATTGTGAGATGACTACAAGCATCTTGTCACACCAACAAGTAGTTTCCACACACACCTGCAATCATTACCTCTGAACAGCAGGGCTGCCAGTGTGGGACACACTGACATGCTGCGAGCACAGTGTACACCACGGATTAGAGGAAAGAGCCACAAGGTATTCCTGAGGTAAACAAAATAATAATTCATGCAGCCTAGACTAACTAACCACAATAAAAGAGTTTTTTTTGTAAAATATTAGCTTAATACATCCCATTTCAATAGAACCCCACCTATTCGCAGATTTATTGCATTTGCTAATTGTAAATTATACGTTTTTTTGGGTTTTTTTTTAAGGTAACTTACATAGAAAGTGGTTTAATGGCATTGTTTGCACCAAAACAATGCCCTAGTGTGTTGCAGCGAATTTAGCAGAGGCCACTGTCTCACAGGTCAATTAACTCAATGTTTTCCAGCAGGAAGAGACTTTGACAAAACACATCACTGCAGCATTATACTCTTTGTGCGAAAAACACTAGAGTAATCGCAATCCTACTCACTGTGCTTCAACCACTCCATCCATGCATTCATTTTCTATGCCACTTATCCTCACTAGGGTAGTGGGTGTTGCCTGGAGCCTATCCCAAAGGACTTTGGGCGACAGGCGGGGTACGTCCTGGACTGGTCAGTCGTATGGATCACATACTGTACAGACAATCATTCACACTCACATTCATACCTATGGAAAATTTAGAGTCAGCAATTAACCTAAATGCATGTTTTAACCGGAGTACACAGGGAAGAACCAAGATGCAAACTCCACAAAAAGATGCCCAAGTGGAGATTCTCATCCAGGTCTTCCGGATCTTGTGACTGTGTGGCTAACATGCTTCAACCACCACAAACAGTAAATACAATGTAACATTATACTATCTTTTTTCTTAATGGAGCAAAAATATTCCAAAGAAGATGAAACATTCTAAGAAGACAAAGACAGGATACCACTGCAAAATTCTATTAACATGCTGAAATACCAAAGAAAGAAGTAAAGAATTGACTCACAACATATCAAATATGCCACCCAGGCTCTATGATAAGATCGAGATGCACAAGATCCGCTTGGACACTCAGTGCCAGTGGACGCCATGACATGTGGTACAGTAATTGCCACTCCATCACAGCATCATTGCTTTCCAATAAGTACTAGGGCTACGAAAAGAACATATTTCAAAAAACGCAGTTGCTGTCCTTTCACAATACATCTGTAAATAAACTTTGCATGTAGGCCACTGGAATCCCGTGTATGGAAAATAACATATGTCAAATGCTCGACAAGCATTTTATTGCTTGACATTAAAGTGAGAAATGCTGAAGTGACTTTAATCAGTCAAGGTAGCAGCGTGGCTTATACAGAGGTGGCCGACTGTTCTTCAGTGCTCAATCACTAATCTGATCTAGTAGGAACAACAGGAAAAAGGCTGTTTACGGATAAAAATGAACATCATATCACAACTGTTTGATTGATGTGGCAATTCCCAAGGCAGAATAATCTGCTACTTCACTTTCAATGGCCGTACCTGACACAATGTACTGTACCTTCTTAGAGGGTTGTTTTGGCTCCATAATTCTCTGAAATGGTGCTTTTATTTGGTGCAAATCAGCTGAAGCACCTTAAGGAAATTTTTTTCCAACTTTTCCTTTAGGATTTTGTTAATATCTAAAATTATTTATTTTTGCATTTTATTTTGTGTTACCTATTTAACAAATAGGCGTTTATCAAGTTAATGATGCAGTTTTAACAATAATTGAATGATACAGTATTCAACAGAGATCTATTTAGAGGTGCACAACACAGACAATTATTACTGAATTCCTCAATTGCCCTGATCTTAACAAAGCATCCTTCTTGATTTTTAGCTCTTTTCTGTCGCTTTTGGCTACCAACTAATCTTTGTATATACACTGGTGCCACAGTTGACAAAAATAGCATTTATTCCCGGAACAAGCTAATTTTACTTAGGTTGTTTAATAAGCAAAATACAAGTGGAAATTTGATGGCTAGGTTTAGTCCGCAATCTTGTGTCTCAAAGTGAGTAATATGGAGATTCAAAAGTCTAGATTTGAATAATGCAATCAGAGGAATGTCCTTCCATCATCTTCATGTTTTATTATTTTACGCACCTATAGGGACCTGTATAATTAAACATAACTTTAATTTGCACATGGAATGATATTAATTGAACCAAGAACCTTCCAATCAGTGAACAATTTACAAACTTAGATATGACCTTTTAACCCTAGGACAAGGATTAATTTACCCATGCCAACTTAATTTATGTCCTGTTAAATGAACAAGTCATGAACACACCAAGAAAGGCAATTGTTAGCTTTAGGCTACGTTTACACTGCAGGTTATGATTCCCAATTCTGATTTTTTGTTTATGTCATGTCAATACATGGTAATGCACTTCTTTCGATGACGTATATATGTTCGATATATGCGACCTTATAGTTTATACTGCAGTCGCATCGCATACATATCCAATTTATATCCACAAACGAATGTGACCTGAGTTGCATATGGAAAAAATCGGAATTGTGCTGTTCACACTGACATGAAAAAATAAAATACAGGTCACACATGAGCAAAGAAATCATCATAGACCTGCAGTGTGAACGTAGCCTTAATGAGCATGAATAACCATAAAATTGTGTAAAAAAATAACACATAATCTAAATCTTTCAAGATTTTGAAATGAAAAAAAATCTAAACAAATAATGACAGGAATGGTTAATAAATGTCTCAAGGGTCATTTTCTGGAAAGCTTGACACAGCAAGCAAAAAATACAATTATTTTCCAAACAATTTATGTATTAAAATACATTTTCACTTGTTAGGTTTCAGGTAATGAATACAAATGTTTTTTAAAAAGTCACATTTTGATATACAGTGTTTCATGGCAGCTGGGAACTGTTTACTGAACTCTCAATTGTAACATTTCCATTACAAAATGCTCAAATGTACTTACTTATTGTTTTTAGTGATTAAACTTGATTTGCATATAAATAAACGAGGTTTAATTTTAACGTTTTCAAAAAAAGAATTTCGACATTTTTACAAGTGAATCTCAAATTTTTAGTGTGATTAACAAGTTATTTACCGTTTCTGTACTGGAATGTAGACTGGTTGTGCACATACAAGTTAAAGGCGACATATTTGGATTTCAAAGAAATCTTGCACAGATCCTTACAGCGTGCAGGAGAAAACCACTACTTTCAGCTGGTTTCAAATAGCTGGGACTATACAGGAGGACACAAAGAGACACCAAAAGAGAGAGTGACACATGATGTGTGTGAAGGAATTATGACGCTGTTCAGTTTTGACATGGAACAGGAAGAAATTAGTTACTTTAGTTCCCAAGAGGACAGCGATGAATTACTTTTCTGGTAGTCGATTGCTATCTGAATTTCTCTTGGAGATTAACACAGTATGCATCTATCTACCGATGTACCGGTGCGGGTTATACGCATGTTTGTTTCTTGGTTGAATACGACCTACTATTAGTTTGAAAATATGCATAATCTAAAAAATAATATATATTACATATGGTGTAATTTAAGCATTTTCAAGCATAAAAATGAGCAAAAATACAAATATAAGGCATTCAGAAAGACGTGATATGTAGTATTCTACCCTGGTCACTAGGTGTCAGTAATGCCACGGAAGCAGTGGGTGTATTGTGTATTTTTTGGTTAGAGTGTGGGCAATAGAGAGCAGTGACGTTCTGGATGCTGGATTAGAGATACTGTTAATGAAATAAGTCTGTAGAGAAAGACAACTAGGAACTGTTCACGTTGTGTTTATGTGCCTTGTGTCTATTTCAAATAAAAAAGCTGCCATTCTGCCGGCAGCAATACATTGATTAGACAACAGCCACCGCAGGAACTACACTGTCCAGAGAAACACAACAAGGATGTCTTATTTTCTGTTATTATGTCTACCACATTGGGTAATATAAGTGTAAAAGTTAATAAAGGAGTGGTATTTCAGGTGTTCTATGCTGTAACTATAAACACATTCTGTAGCAGTTGCAAGAATCACTTGGTGTTTGGTCTCAAGCAGAACTTTATTCTCCCACTGCTCTAAATCCAACCATTGAACGTCCTCTTTTTACACTGCTCACGCAGGATCAGTCTGCGACCTGGGGGGGTCGACCACGGCGAGGAAGTCTCCGGTAAAAACGCGCCTAGAACGCGAAGTGGCTGTCCGAGCACCAACTCAGCAGGTGCGGCCTCGAGGTCCTCCTTGGGAGCCGACCGCAATCCCAGCATAACCCAAGGCAAACGATTAACCCAATTCCCGTCTGAGAGCGCAGCACCCAACGCAGCCTTAAGCGACCGGTGAAAACGCTCGCACAGTCCATTAGCCTGAGGGTGATAAGCCGCTGTACGGGGTACCTGCACACCCAAGGACGCAGCCAATGCCACCTGGAGCTCCGACACAAACTGGGGCCCCCTGTCTGAAGTGATATCGGACGGCGTGCCAAAGCATGCGACCCAAGCCAACAGAAATGCCGAGTCCATCAACCTCGAAAAGTCTGCACTGCCCCCTTAAGGCCAAAAGGCATGCCCAAAAATTCAAAAAGCCCAAACGGGGTGATTACCGCAGTCTTGGGCACATCTTCGGCCCGCACGGGAACCTGGTGATAACCACGGACCAGGTCAACCTTGGAAACAAATGTTGCACCGGCCAGGCGGGCAGAAAATTCCTGAATGTGCGGAATGGGGTAGTGATCGTGCATGGTGATATTGTTAAGGCGGCAAAAATCCCCACACGGCCGCCTTGACCCGTCAGCCTTAGGCACCATCTAAAGGGGTGAGGCCCACGGGCTATAAGACCGTTTCATTATGGCCAAACGCTCCATTGTAGCAAACTCCTAGCTAACTAACTTGCTAATTTAGCCGCGTCCAAGCATCGCGCGTGCACGAAAACCGGCGATCCTACCGTAGGAATGAAATTTTCAACACTGTGCTTAATATCTGCAATTGAAAAAGCCGGTGTGGTCAAAGCCAGGAAATCCGCTAGCAAACGCTGAAAGACGTCACCCGACGCCAAAAAATTAGCTTGTGTTAACGGCCCCAATCCCCCCGTCTCACACCGAATTGCGGCAAAAGACACGGCATCAATCAAGTGGCGATTACAAACATTAACCAGAAGTCCATTAGCACACAAAAACTCTGCGCCGATAATAAGGACGGTTTTTAAGTCAATGACAAAATCCCATCGGAAATTGCGCCCGTGGAAACAGTCACCGACCTTGTGCCAAAGTATTGACCTTGTCCGTATTCTTTGGGGGAAGTAGGCTGACTTGCGAGCCGGAGTCCACCAAGAAACGCCTCCCCGACAGCGAGTTCATAAGGAAAAACAGCTCACTCCTTTCGCCGGTGCCCACAGCCGCTACTGGACGCCGGCGTTGGCAATTCCCGGGGCCGCGAAAGCGCAGGGGGAACACAACCCTGGGCTTTTGCGCCAAACCGCTGGTGAAAGAAGCACAGGTCCTTCCTGTGCCGTTTCTGAGCCACAACACCGGCCACCACTGTCGGGCCCGCGGTCTCCGTCGCCGTCTGCTGCGGTTCTGCCGTTACACCATGCACCGCAAACCGCCTCGTAGCAAGGAGAACCCGATCAACCTCCTCAGCCAACCCCCGATAATCGCCGGCCGCCAAACAGGGGGACTTAGCCAACACCGCTCTCACCAGAGACGGGAGGCGCAGGAAAATGTGCGGGTAAAGGAATCCGCCTTCATCCGAACCCAACAGTGAGAGCATATTGTCCATCAAATCCACGGCCGTGTAGTCGCCCAATCCTGGCAAGGAGAGCAGTCTATCCGCCTCTCCACGGCCGACAGATTGTACCTCCTGACAAGAAACTGCTTGAGCGCATCAAATTTACCCCTAAGTGGAGGTGCGTGCAACAGCTGCATGACGCGGCGAGTGGTCATCTGATCGAGAGCAGCAACGACCAGGTAGTACTTGGAGTCATCCGTCGTGATCCCCCTCAAGTGGAACAGCGCCTCAATGTGCTGGAACCAAGGAACCGGGTCGCTCTGCCAGAACTCCGGTAGTTTTGCGGCGGCACCGACAACTGGAGCTGGGAGTTGAGTCAACATGGTCAAAGAGGAATCACACTCGTCCGCTTCGTTAAACATTTTTAAGCGGGGTCACCAATGTGGCAGTTGCAAGAATCACTCGGTGTTTGGTCTCAAGCAGAACTTTATTCTCAGACTGCTCTAAATCCAACCATTGAACTTCCTCCATTTTTATACTGCTCGCGTATGCGCGCCAAAACCTGGAATACAAACCACGCCCCCCAACCTGACTACCGTCTGGGTGAGGGACATGCCCCCTAGTGTTCGCCACAATTTCATTTATAAATAAGGAATCCCACTTTGTGGAAATTAACTAATTAACCACAATGCATATGAGGAATTACTGTATAAAAAATAGTTAGAAATAGCAAACATTTTGTGACAGAAGGAATATTTAAGTGCAGAAAAGCAAAGAGATAGTAGCTGCTTAAAAGGCCACATTGTCATTGTCACTTGTCATTGTCTCACTTAAGTCTCTGTCATCAAATGCCATTGATTTTTTAATCAAGAGCAAATGATGATTAAGCCATATCTGCCCCCTTATCTGCCCATTTCAAATCCTCCTTTCTGAATTCAATTTGACTCTGGCTCTTTTCAGCTAAGGAGAATCAGAATGACCACAGACAAAGACATCTTGCAGAGACAACAGCCACTATCAAGGATGATTAAGGTCAATAAAATACAAATAATCACAGTCACCAATTTTACTCAGTCAGCATAGTCTATTTATTATTGTCATTATAAATTAACACAAACAGTAATTATGTGGATCATTAAATGTCTCATCACATTTTGACGGTTGTAGGTATCAAAACATAATTATTGAGGTTCTCTGATGGCAGTTACATAGTGACCCACCACAGTAGATTCTTTCATATCCAGCACAAGTCGCAACAATGTTAAAAGGGTTCATCCTATATACTTTTTTTTTGCCTTGATAACATTAATATAAAATCTCCACAAAGCCAACTGACTCACCCTGAGGGTGCGCACTCTCCATGAAACACAGACTTTAATTATCCTAACTTTCTTCCCTGGTCAGCCTTCCTATGTATATGTTTAGCCTTTGTGTAATACCTGCCCCAGGATGCTGGATTAAGTTACCCTCCTCGTCTGAGCTTAGTTTGGTCTTAAAGTTTATATGTCCTTCGGGACGGGCTTGGGGCTCAGCTTAACAATGACACCCAAACCCCTCATCTCTATTCCAGCCGGTATTTCATCCAACTCTATTTTACGTCATTCCTACTCAGACCATAAACATTTTCCTGAGGATAAGCGTCAAGGACAGATGGGCATCTCCCGTTGCTGACCTTCAGGCAATACCAATTTATGCCAACATGCAATCTAAGTGTTGATATTACTGTACTGCACCACTGACAGTGAAATGAACAGATTGATACCAATCATAAAACGCATACATCCCAAAATCGTTGCTGAGTATGTTTTACAGATGTTTATGCATCTCCATTTTATTTTGTTATTTTTCCATGTTTCTTTATGTCACACTGACAAAAAATATTTTTTTTACATTTGAAGCCAACCATTACTAAGGTATCATTGACACTACATATGATTGGACTGTGGCACATCTCATATGAAGGTTTTCATTTGTTGAAAAGTCAGAGAACAATGTCAGTGGGGCAGAGTCAGAAGATCAGAAGTCAGAGGCATATCCTGCAGTGTTCCAGTCAAGGTGACATGAGATAGAGAGAGAAACAAGCCGGTTATCTATAGATTGTCTCTGAAGGCATCCATGCCAGCCATATGCACAGCATGTATGTACCTGTTGATTTTTTTTTTAAGAAATGAAGCGGTATGCACATAATGAAACACAATGGACGGGTGTAAGAAAAATGACAAAAAATAAACAATATTTAATAATGTGCTGTCATTTTTCTCCCAATGAATGTTACATGAAAACCATTTTATCTTGCTACCCAGACCAAAAAATCATGTTTTCCTATGGAAAGGTAACATAGCATTAATCCTTTATACAAAGACATTGATCAACAGCCTTTTTTACGTGCATGTCTCTGACACCAAAAACGGAACTCAACCTCCCAATCTGCTAGGGACACGTACACATAGGTAGACTACATGGCTCATTGAATTAAAAGGATGAGATGTCAGAATTATCATCTGTTCCCGGGAAACTTCATTACAATCGGCACAAGCAGCTATGAGGTGGCTTTCGGCAAGGTATGTTTGTGTTTCAAATCAGGGTTTTTTCAGTGTTGGAACAGCTAGGCAGTCAATTTTAGACAGATACACAAACAAGAACGTAACAATGTCAACGCTCAGCACTCAGTAAAGCAGCCAGGGTTTAATGATTCGTTCACGATTTGTGGTTGCTGATTCGATTCAATTACGCTATCGGTTCATTTAAATTGATACAATTTTAAATGATTTAGTAAATTTTTAGCCAAATATTCAACCTGTCTGACTGTTAAATATATACCTGGATACTGGACAGAGCAGGTGAAGTTTGCTAGAGTCCCTTTGGTTTTTGTAAGGGAATCGAGTATTCATTAATTATGGATATAAACAAACAGGTAAACAATAATTCATGGTAAATGCATTCACATTTTATTTAAATAAAGTGAAAACAACACTTCAAGTTGAATTAACAATGAAGGCATTAACAAGAATTAAATCACGTCTGTGATTAACTATGATAAAACATGACTAACTTTAATTTGATATCTCATTCACTTCTCTAACCATAGTATTAAAGACGTTATTTCGCACCACCAGTTTTTAATCAAATTGCATCTGCAGATACAGATATTAAAGTGAATGAATATCCTATATATTGTAATGTCTGCACAGACATTATTAAAGCCACATGGAGGTGTTTGATCAACAAGCTTTTTATTGCAAAAATTAATGGCACACAAGCACACACGCCAACACAACAATGGCTCCTAAACGACACCCCGCCCATTCCTGGTCCTGGTACAGCAATCCAAAACAGTCAGACAACCAGAACACAAACGTGCACATCAACATAACTTTAGGGTAGCTAAATACATTTTATCTTGTTCTGAAGCTCTGATCTATGAGTTTGAAAGGCTTAAAGTTGACCTAAGTTTCGATGTGGTCCAACACTCAGTATAAATCTGATACAAAATTGAAAAGGAAGTTGTAATCTAGCTAAAACACAAAATATACCCAATATCCCATAAAAAATTCAATTTTTAAGGACATCCACACAGGCTCTCCTACCAGAAACGTGCACACTCAGCTTTACATGATGTCATCTGTGAGCCCCAGTCAACAGGCATGCCAAATTGACTTATGCCAAATCAAACTGTTACAAGGGTAATGTATTTATCATTAAAATAGCTAAACACACATCCATGTAAGGCCTCCCGTGCTTAAATCCAATGCTTAATTTCCTAGTTTTGATATGTCGTCTGAAATGGCAATTCTTCTTCAGTCTTGAAGAAGATTGTTAGCTGTTTGAATGATAGACCCTTTCCATTCCATTCCATTTTCTTCCACTTATCCGGGTCCGGGTCACAAGGGCATCAGTTTTAGTAGGGAAGTCCAGACTTCCCGTTCCCTGGCGACCACTTCCAGCTCCACCGGGAAGACACCAAGGCGTTCCCAAGCCAGCTGTGAGACAAAGTCCCTCCAGCGTGTCCTAGGTCTTCCCCGGGGCCTTCTCCCAACTGGGAATGCCCGAAACACCTCACCAGGGAGGCATGCGGACAAAATGCCCGAGCCACCTTAACCGGCTCCTCTTAATGTGAAGGAGAAGTGGCTCTACTTTGAGCTCCTCCCGGATGGCCAAGCTCCTCACCCTATCTTGTAGGGTGAGTCTAGCCACCCTAGGGAGGAAACAAATTTCCGTCGCTTGTATTCGTGATCTCGTTCTTTCGGTCACCATAGGTGAGGGTGGGAACGTAGATCAATCGGTAAACAGAGAGCTTTCCTCTCTCTTCACAATGACAGTCCGGTACAGTGACCGCAACACTACTGACGCTGCACTGATCCGTCTGTCGACCTCACGCTCCAACCGTCGCTCACTCGTGAACAAGACCCCGAGATACTTGAACTCCTCCACCTGAGGAGAGAACTCACTCCCAACCTGGAGGGTAAAGTCCACCCGTTTCCGACTGAGAACCATGGCCTTGGATTTGGAGGTGCTGAGTCTCATCCCAGAAGCTTCACACTCAGCTGCAAACCGCTCCAGTAAACCCTGAAGTTCACAGCCTGATGAGGCCATAAGGACCACATCGTCTACAAATAGCAGAGACGAGATCCTAAGGTCACCAAGCTGGACTCCCTCAAGGCCTTCACTGCGCCTAGAAATTCTGTCCATGAAGATTATGAAAAGAAATCGGTGACAAACGGCAGCCTTGGCGGAGGCCAACATTCACCGGAAACAAGCTCGACTTACTGCTGGTAATGCGAACCAGGCTTCTGCTTCGATTGTACAAGGACCAAATGGCACATAGTAGCGGGCCACCAATCCCATACTCCCGGAGCACCCCCCACAGGACACCACTAGGGACACGGTCGAATGCCTTTTCCAAGTCCAGAAAGCACATGTAGACCGGTTGGGAAAACTCCCACATACCCTCCAGTACCCTTCCAAAGGGTGTAGAGCTGGTCCAGTGTTCCACGACCGGGATGAAAACCACGTTGCAGCTCCTGTAACCGAGGTTCGACTAACGGTCGTGCCCTTCTCTCCAGCACCCTGGAGTAGACTTTCCCAGGAAGGCTGAGGAGTGTGATCCCCCTATAGTTGGAACACACCCTCCGGTCACCCTTTTTAAAAATGGGGACAACCACCCCGGTCTGCAAGTCCAGAGGTACTGTTCCCGACTTCCATGCAATGTTGCAGAGGCGTGTCAACCAACACAGTCCCCCAACATCCAGAGCCTTGAGGAATTTAGGGCGGAACTCGTCTACCCCCGGAGCCTTGTAACTGGAGAGTGATTTAACTACCCAAATTACCTCAGCCACGGTGATAGAACTGTCCACGTACGAATCCTTAGACTATGCTTCCTCTACGGAAGGTATGTCAGTGAGATTAAGAAGGGCTTCAAAGTATTCCTTCCACCGACCAACTATATCCACAGTCGAGGTCAGTTGCCCTTGTCCGCACTGTAGACAGTGTGAACTAGGGGCTGCTTCCCCTTTCTGAGGTGTCGGACGATTTGCCAGAACCTATTCGAGGCTGACCAAAAGTCGTGCTCCTTAGCCTCACAAAACTCCTCCCACACCCGAGTTTTTGCCTCGACCACCGCCGAAGCCGCGTGCCGCTTGGCCTGCCGGTACCTTTTAGCTGCTTTGGGAGTCCCGCAATCCATCCATGCTTGATAAGACTACTCCTTCAGCTTGACAGTAGCCCTAACCCCCGGTGTCCACCTTTGGGTTCGGGGCTTGCCATCACGACTGGCACCGACCACCTTGCGGTCGCAACTACAACTGGCTCCCTCAGAAATGGAGGCACGGAATACAGCCCATTCGGACTCAATATCCCGGTCCTCCCTCAAGATGCAGGCAAAGCTCTGCCGGAGATGACAGTTGAAGACTCGACGAACGGGAGACTCTGCCAGACGTTCCCAGCACACCCTCACTACGCGTTTGGGTCTGCCAGGTCTGTCTGGCCAGAAGCTTGGGCTCCTTCCCCACCAGAGAAGTGACATTCCATGTCCCAAGAACCAGATTTGGCCGCCAAAGACCAGGTCGCCCTGACACCCGCCCTCGACCACTGGCCAAATCACATTGCACCGGACGCTTATGGCACCGGACAGACAACTTAGCTCCTAGGATCACTCGGGCACTCAAGATGGATCCATGATGGACCTAATGAACCTTATTGGACAATTACCCATAGGTAAAAATCTTCTTCTTTTCCTTTCGGCTTATCCCTTCAGGCGCCAAAGCGAAGCAATTGCCTCCATCTAACTCTGTCTTCTGTATCCTCTTCTCTTGCGCCAACTACTTCATGTCCTCTTTCACTACATCCATAAACCTCCTCTTTGGTCTTCCACTGGGCCTCCTGCCTGGCAATTCAAAACTCAGCATCCTTCTACCAATAAATTTACTATCTCTCCCCTGGACATGTCTGAACCATCTCAATCTGGCCTCTCTGACTTTATCTCCAAAACCTCTAACATGTGCTGTCCCTCTGATGCGCTCATTCCTGATCCTGTCCATACTGGTCACACCCAAAAACAACCTCAGCATCTTCATCTCTGCTACCTCCAGCTCTGCCTCCTGTCTTTTCCTCAGCAGCACTGTCTCTAAACCAAACATCGCTAGTCTCACCATAGTTTTGTACACCTTTCCTTTCATTTTAGATGAAACTCTTCTATCACACATCACACCCAACACTTTTCTCCACCCATTCCAGCCTGCCTGCACACGCTTTTTCACCTCTTTTCCACTCTCTCCATTGCTCTGGACTGTTGACCCTAAGTACTTAAAATCCTCCACCTTCATTATCTTTTCTCCCTGTAACCTCACTCTTCCACTTGAGTCCCTCTCATGTACACACATGTACTCCATCTTGCTGCGGCTAACCTTCATTCCTCTCCTTTCCAGGGCAAACCTCCACCCCTCAAGCTTCTCCTCCACCTGTTCCCTGCTCTCACTACATATCACAATGTCATCTGCAAACATCATAGTCCATGGAGATTCCTGTCTAACCTCGTCCGGCAGCCTGTCCATCACCATAGCAAACAAGAAGGGGCTCAAAGCTGATCCCTGATGGAGTCCCAAACTTCACTCGGAACTCCTCTGTGACACCAGCCGCACACCTCACACCTCATACAAGTCCTGCATCGCTCTAACATACTTCTCTGCCACTCTAGACTTTCTCATACAATACCACAGTTCCTCTCTGGGCACCCTGTCATAAGCTTTCTCCAGATCTACAAAAACACAATGCAGCTTCCTCTGACCTTCCCTGTACTTCTCAATCAATATCCTCATAGCAAATACTGCATCTGTTATACTCTTTTTTTTGGCATAAAACCGTACTGCTGCTCACAAATGCTTTCATTTGCCCTTAGGCTAGCTTCAACTACTCTTTCCCATAACTTCATTGTATTGCTCATCAACTTTATTCCTCTGTAGTTGCCACAATTCTGCACATCTCTCTTGTTCTTAAAAATGGGCACCAGCACACTTCTCCTCCATTCCTCAGCTATCTTCTCATTATCTAAGATCTTGTTAAAAACAACCACCTCTCTTAGACACTTCCAATCCCCAATCAGGGCCGAGTGCCTTTCCATTCTTCATCCTCTTCAATGCCCTCCTCACTGCTTCCTTACTAATCTTTGCTACTTCCTGGTCCACAACAGTCACTCTTCTACTCTTTGATCTCTCTCATTTTCCTCATTCATCAACTCTTCAAAGTACTCATTTCATCTTCCCATGACACTACTGGCACCTGTCAATACCCTTTCATCCCTATCCTTCATCACCATAACCTGCAGCACGTCCTTCTCATCTCTGTCTCTCTACCTTGCCAACCTGTATAGATCTCTCTCTCCCTCCTTGCTGTCCAACCTAGCATACAAGTCATCATAAGCCTCTTGTTTGGCCTTTGCCACCTTTACTTTTACCTTACGCTGCATCTCTCTGTACTTCTGTCTATTCTCTTCAGTCCTCTCAGTGTCCCACTTCTTCTTAGCTAGCTTAGCTTACTCTGTATACACTCCTGCACCTCCTCATTCCACCACCAAGTCTCCTTATCCACTTTCCTTCCAGATGACACACCAAGTACTCTCCTACCTGTCTCCCTGATCACAGTAGCTGTAGTTGTCCAGTCATCTGGAAGGACGTCCTGGCCACCTATAGCCTTTTTCAACTTCTTCCTAAAAGGCACGCAACACTCCTCCTTTTTCAGCTTCCACCATTTCATCCTCTGCTCTGCCTTTACCCTCTTCACCTTTCTCACCACTAGAGTCATCCTACACACCCCCATCCTATGCTGTCTGGCTACACTCACCTACCACTGCTTTCAGTCACTGACCTCCTTCAGGTTACACCTTCTACACAAGATGTAGTCTACCTGTGTGTTCCTACCTCCACTCTTATAGGTCACCCTATGTTCCTGTCTCTTCTGGAAGAAAGTATTCACTACAACTCATAGGTAAAAATAATACACTAAAATAAGTTACAGTTTCAGTTTGTTGTGTTTGCTAGAGACTTTATTGAATTTGTGGATGATTTTAGACATCGAAGTGCTCATATTACAGTATATCAAGTAAAAAAATGAGAAGAGAATTTTAGTACAAATATGTACACAATATATACTTGTTTGGCTAATGTAAAAACATACAAATGTGTTGTGTACAATGAACACAAGTTGGAGGAAGCGATTTTAAAGCTGTTTCACATAAAACAGTAGATAATTAATTCTAATGATACTTTTTATCGGTGACATCCATACTGATAAAAATCAGTGCACAAAGACACTCATGTGAATGTGCTATTGAGCGTGACACTGACCTTTCCAGGGCTTGTGGACCTCTAAAGACGTGTGCGTGAAAAATACGAACACTAACGTCGGCCTTTTAGTGTGCAGGACTGATTTGATATAAGCCTGACAGGAGTATTTATAGCGCTGCATAGTGCCTCACTCTTCTCTCCTTTCTACACCACAAGCCCATTCTGGCGCAGGCACTATTGGCAGCCCTGCTCACTCACTGGAAAAGCCATCATGTCAGCATACTGGCAGTAGAGAGCATGCAGTGCTAACAGGTTTAGGGGTCCGCTAGAAAAGCTGAATGTAGTTCATTATGCAGTGACAATGTACATTCAGATTTTGATGCCTTACTTTGCATAGGACCAAGACAATCTGCAATGGAATGTCACTGTTTATTTATTCAAATGGAAACACTAGCAATAACCAATGCCTGATATCTTATACGCTTGCACTGGCATTTATATATAATCATTAGCTTATTTCTGGGGATGCGGTCTTGGGAAACATAAAACAAGTGATTTAGAAGGTATTGTGTTTATGTAGACTTCGCTGGAGCCCTCTTTCAGCAAATAAAATATAATTTACTCATTCTATGGCTGAAATATTGAATCAATTAATTAAGTCATTTTGGATCCAATCATTTGGAAATATTTTACCCCTGATAAAACACAATGTATTGCTTGCAAGTGACCTTGTTCTAAAGTTAAAACTTTGTCGATTTTGTCTACTGCTGCTGATTATAGTGATGAAAATAATTGTTAATTCCCACCTGAAGGAATTTGAGTATTTGCTTTGATTAATGTGACTGTTCAATCAATATGCCATTAATTACACCTTGCAGAACACGTACAAAAGCCTCACATCAGTCTGATGTTGATTAGATGAAATTGTAATTTGGAATCCATTCATCAAAAGACACAATGTTGTTCAAAACATTTAAAAAGTATTTTATAAAACACTACTTCATCTTTAAATATGATTTGAAATTGATGAAGTATTTTGTATTATTTCACAAGAACCAAGATTCCTGGACTGATTTTATAGTTAGAGCTTTAGTACTAAAACAACTTTGCAGGCGTTCCATAGAAAATGTGGCCATTAAGCAAACAAATGCAAATTACTGGATTGGTATTCAAAAAAGATGGCAACAGCAGCCAAAGATCGTTTTTTTGTAAGTCAAGGGAACATTTTAAACTGCCTTTTTGCAACAAGATTCAGCCATTAAGACTGGCACATTATTCGTAACACCAGCAGTATAAGGAGAATAAATCAAATTAATAACTTAGAGGAATTGCAAGCTAATGTTCACATCAACAGCATGTATAAATATTGCCTGTGACCTCATTGCTCCAGACATCACCGAGATAGATTTACAGATTTTCTTTTATTTGACAATGATACGTTGCTTTGATCAAGCCATCAGAGCCATTCTTTAGTGCTTTTAAGGAATGGGATATTATTTTAGGGAGACTTTGGTTCAGTGGTAGCCTGAGACTGCATCATTTTCATTCATATTCATTCTGTGTATGGTAATCTTGTGTTGTTGTCCTTAAAGTAACCCGAAAGATCAATTTGCTCTTAATATGACAGGGAAATCCCAAAAAGACTTAAAACAATCATGTGAAAAATAAAAAGCTGGTGGAAAAGAAAAATTCCTTTTTGTTTTGTTGTTTCATCAAGGAATTCAACAGTTGCATTGTTGTTTATGAATGTCATTTTTTAAAGGCATGTTTAACGATCTGTTTCTCTCAGACAGGATTACAAATTAATAGCCTCTGAGATTCAAATGTACAAAATAAAAATAAATATTCCTAAATAAACCACAAGGCATATAAAAACAGTTTAAAAAAATGTATAACTTTCTTGTGTAAATGAAAGCCAACGTTATCTGCCGACATAAGCGATTAAAGCTGTTGTGTTGATTCAAGGGGCAATGGCTACAGGGCCTG
This sequence comes from Oostethus manadensis, assembly GCA_024372805.1. Lineage (NCBI taxonomy): Eukaryota > Metazoa > Chordata > Actinopteri > Syngnathiformes > Syngnathidae > Oostethus > Oostethus manadensis. The sequence continues at coordinate 1,776,543 of QODF01000023.1, read as the reverse complement.
TGGCAATTTAGCAGTGAGTAACTGCCAGGACAATAATGAATGTAGAGCTGTGAAAATGAGCCTAATATATGTAGGACAGACTACTGTCTGATAGCGTTTGCTTATCTTTTAGCAGAGTAGGATATATTATGCCTATCTAACAGGTAGCCCATTGGAGGCCATTCCGAGAATAGTTTGATTCTGGATATAATAGTCTAGGAGATTTCCAAGCACAAGCCACAAATGTATGCTGTTAGCGACTCAAGCTCAACAACAGCGACTTGTTGAGTTTTCAGTCAACAGCGACTGAAAACACAAGGTTGGTCCAGTTTGTTTAGCTTTAACAATGGCATTGTTTTCATTGTACCAAATCTGCCCTGATGGTAAAGGCAAGATTTTTTGCCTTTACCATCAAGAAATCCTGATAGTGTGAATGCCTGACAGAAAAAGACAGTGAATTCAGATTGTGGCTTTTAACGGCTGTGGTCTTTTGTTCAGCTAATGAAAAAAATAATTTACTCAAAATGTTTTTGTTTCACTTCTATTCCTTCTTTTTGCATTTTGAACTTCTACTTAGAACCTCTTTAAGATCAAACAGTGCAAACTGTGAATTCTTGCAATTTTTCAACTGGTCTTTAAATTTTGATCAGGAGTGTATAGGAGCGTATTCTTACCTTTGCCCAAAGAAACACAGCAAGAAATTAGCACACAGTTAATTTTAACCAAAACAAAGATGAAAAGTGTGAACAGCCAAACTGTGCTGTCTGTGCTGCATAGTGTCAGTAAAGTTGCTTCCCCCATTTGTTCTTTTTCTTTCTGTGGAACACATCAATCTAATTCGGAAGACCTAACTTTGTCTGGGCACCGCTGACTAAGTACGGTGTGAACTCAAAAGCTAAATTATTTAGCCAGCAAGTCCAGTTGATAAATGTTGGCGGTGCAGGTCAATACATTACAGGGATGTGTGGACCACCTTCTGTGGGATATATTATGCATTGGGGGAGATAAAGGCCATTGATTGTTTCCAACAAGGTCACAGTAAGGTCTCTTTTTCCAATGAAAGGGGTCTCTTGTGGCAACAACTTCAGGCCACCAACTTGGACATATAAAATAAGGTTAATCAAATCTGTTGGGGAGAAACTATGAACTGTCTTGTATTTACGAAGGATACAGGGTGATAATGGGCAGTATTTATATGTGGGCATAGCTAACATTTACATTATTCATGGAGCTGTGGAAAATGCAATGGCAGTGCTAATATAATATTGACCCAGTCCCAACACTACATGAATGGCAATGGAGACACAGCTAAACACACACACACACAACCACACAAGACTTATGGAAAGTCTTACTGGAACATATCGTTTCCTCTTATGATCAATCCACATATTACATGATACTTGGAAACTCAATACAGAAAATGTTCTAACTAAAGGTCAAATGAGTGAGTGAAAACAAAGAAAATGAAGATGTCAACTAAAAATGCAGACGTGAAGCATTATCACAAACACCCTAAGCAAAAGGGTGCACTATTGTTCCCTTACCACTCAGTTTGTTTGTCAGTCTGAATGTGATTTGGGGACTTTTGCACTTTTGGGGTGATTCGCTGAATTAGTTAATTTCTTGCCAAGCCCTCTTTGACAAAGACATGCGTTGCTAACTTCATAGTCTTCTTTTCCTTTCGGTTTATCCCTGCCTATCCCTTCAGGGGTCACCACAGCGAATGTAAAACCCAATAATCTCTCAAGTAGGGCTGCAGCGATGGAATATTTTAGTAATCAAATATTCTACTGAAAATTCCTTTGATTAATCAAGTAATCAGACTTTTGCTTTGAGGAAAGCGGAACAAGAGCAATTGTAAATAAACAAGAGAAAATAAGTCAGTTCACTTAATAATGAACGGCCAATTGGTTTTATTTTTTTGGATAATCGCCAATTATATTTCTTAAATTCACACTGTGCAAAGGAACGAACTGGATATATCCAGTATACTTAGTAGGCACACATCTTGGACTACCATGTTTAAAATGTGAGACTAATGGTTTACTACTAGGAGAGAAATAATAATTAGTTCATTGACATTACTAAAACTAAATTACATAACACATTATGTTCATGGCTGTGAATTTATGAACCCTAAACTTAGACCAGCTTACTAGAAATGAGACAATAAAAAAAATATATAGTTTTTGTAGTGGGGCAGCACGGTGGCTGAGTGGTTAGCACATTGGCCACACAGTCAGGAGATCTGGTAGACCTGGGTTCTTATCTTTGTTGGGCATCTCTGTGTGGAGTTTGCATGTTCTCCCCGTGTGTGTGTGGGTTTTCTCCGGGTACTCCGGTTTCCTCCCACATTCCAAAAACATGCATGTTAGGTTAATTGGCGATTCTAAAATTGTCCATCAGTATGAATGTGAGTGTGAATGTTTGTTTGTCTATATGTGCCCTGCGATTGACTGGCGACCAGTCCAGGGTGTACCCCGCCTCTCGCCCAAAAGTCTGCTGGGATAGGCTCCAGCATCCCCGTGACCCTAATGAGGATAAGCGGTATAGAAAATGAATGAATGAATGAATGAGTTTTTGTAGTGTTCCAACTAAAATTAAGACACTTACTGTAGAGGAACATATTCGGATATTTCATCCATCAACCAAGAAAGTGAGGCATACACTTCCTTGTTCCATTACACAGAAATAACCAGCTCCTGTTTAGTGAGCTAAAATGTTTCTACATTCCATCTTCATAACTCACAGCGTTGTCTTGTTGCAGACAAAATAAACCCTGTATGAAGACACGTTACCATCGTAATAAACCAGCCACACATTGGACAGTCATAGTTAAGAGAAAGCTAACCATCCACAAGGCTGTTAGTAAGGTATATTAGCGTTAATGCCACTGATTTGCACTACATCATATTTACCTTGTCTCGGATCTTCTGCTCCGTTCTAGGTGGCTTCGAAAATGATGCAACAGCAAATATGCACTGTGGTATGTAAGCGCTGTGTTATACATATATGCTTGATAGATAAACAACGGTTTTCAACTAGCCTACTTTAGCCTGAAATGCTCCCACACTCGCCTCTTCAATCTTCTCGGTCCTGCAACCAAAAAGCCTGTTGTTCCTCTGCGTTAGTGATGTAAGCGATTCATTCTTTCATTCATTTTCTATGCCGCTTATTCTCATTAGGGTCGCAGGTATGCTGGAGCCTATCCCAGCTTAATTGAGGAAAATGTTTGTTATTATTATTATTATTATTTTATTATATTTATTATTTATTATCATTTTATTATAATTTTATTATTTTTTTTTGTTATCAAGGGATCAAAATTACTGGAGATATTTCACCCCTACTCTCAAGACAACAGCTTACCAACAAGTTAAAAGTTATTATGTTGCCTGCCTAAACCCCTCCATCCATTTTCTATACTTTTTGTCCTGACTAGGGTTGCGGGTATATTAGAGCCAGCTATCTTCAAGCGACACTCTGGACTGGTCACATTTGACAAACAACCATTCGCACTCACATTCACACCAATGGACAATTTTTAGAGTCTCCCATTAACCTAGCATGCATATTTTTGGAATGTGGGAGGAAGCCAGAGTACCTGGAGAAAACCCACGTGCGCACGAGGAGAACATGCAAACTCCACACACAGATATGAACCCACAATCTCCTCATTGTTAGGTCTACATGCTAATCACTAGGCCACCTGTCTGATCCATACTATACAAATATTTTTGTGACCTAAACAACATTTAACATGTAAATTGGCTAATTCATTCCACTGACCCGGACACCACTCATACAAAGGGAAAAACCCTGTTCTGCACCTTTAATACTGTATGAATGAAGATTATTGTAATACAAATGTAATGTAATAATAAAACCTGAAATAGAATGTATATCGAGTTAAAATTCTAAAAGTTTCAGTAAGTTCAACTAAAGTCACTCTTTTGCTTCCGTTGCCTTTTTTTGTAAACCGTTATGTTTTAGCATGCGCCCTATTATACGGTAAATCAGATCATTCCAAAAAAAAAAAGGTTTTGGCAATATCAACAAACTTTAGTAAAGCAAACAAATTTGTGTAAGACAAAGCAAAAAAAATCAGAAAGGTATTTTTGTATCCGTATCCGATTTTTCGTATTCCGGGGCATTCGTATCCCTGGGTTCCACTGTATGTATTTATAAGGAAAAATAAATAAATAAAACATATCTGTGAATTGTTTGTAAGTTTTATATATCTGTATGAAAAAATGTTCATAAGAACACAGGACTGGTTACACATAATATAATCCATGGTTTATAATGTGTGAGCCTATCATGGGAGAGACATAGCACCTCTTGAAGCATTCGGAACTTTGGTCCTGATGAGATTTCCAAGCATTTTTGCTGGTAGATATAATCAGAACACTTTCTATCCTTTCTACGTATAGTATATAAACATGACTTTGAAAAATATCCAGCGGTGGGGGAATAGAACAGCCACTGTGGGTCCGTGTTGACTCATCAAGCGAAATTTCAAAAGGCAGAGCAGAATTTTAATGGCGCTTCAAGGTTCTGCTAAAGGACAGGCTGAGTGGAAAAGAAAGGAGAGAAGGACATGTTATTATGGGATCACTGGCACCTCAACCTTTTAGGCTCAAGTAAGAGGAAAACAGTCTTTGACCAAAAATCTTCACCAAGCCTCATCTTTCCCAGAAAAACAAACAACAATCACCTCTACAAGAAGAGCACGTGCAACAGACAATGTGCACTAACACAGCACACCAAAGAACAGTTCCCTGTACTCCACAATGTACAGAAATACAAAGACTACATTTATTATGCAATTAAGTGATGTGAAATCACAGTCGTGTGGGTCATATGACAAGGGCATCTACAGTTTGACCTTTAACCCTCCCTCATAATTACATGAATAGTGGTAAATAACTCTGGATTCAACAAATTGTCTGTTTCAAAACCTGTGTAAAAATGTCATTTACGGTATACTCTTGTCTAAAATTGTGGCTGACAAGAACTATATCGGGAAAAAAGCAAGTGTAATGTCATTACTAATGGTGTAACGATTCATCTACTACATTGATGTCTCATTTTATATTCCTATGATCCAACTATTCCGGAGGACACATATTGATCTAATTGTTTAAAAGCCAATCAGTCGATTGTATCAATACTAGGAAATAAAGCAATTTTAGAGGAGTGAAAGCTTTTCAATGATGACAGTGACAATCTTTTCTGGAATTAGAGTTCACCTTTTTATAAACATCAAAAGAGAGCAGGAGCAACATACCACTTCGATGTTTTGTTTAACCAAGATGGCAAACACACATGGAAAATCCTGTTGAGTGCCCTTAACAATAAGGTACATCCGGTTAACCAAAATAAAATACATTAAGACATTTTGTGCACCCCTTTTGTTTCAATTCAAATAACACTTGTCACAAATAATAATATTTCAGAAAACATTGATATAACAATAAGTTACAACATCATTGGACTTAAGCACGGTAGGCTTTATATGGAAGTATGTTTTTTTAGAACTATTGATGATAAAGCTATTAAATGTTACTTGATTCAGTCTGCCTGTCTGTGACATCATCACCACGTGCCAGCAGCCAACAAAATGTAGCATGGTGGATAGCAGAGCGGCGACCAGAAATAATTAAACCACCATTGCGGTCCAGTGTGTGGAAACACTTTGGCTTTTGCAAAGAGTGATATGTTCTAAATAAGTTGTTTGTATGATATGTAAAGGTCAAATAAAATACCACACCAACACAAAAAATCTCTCTAATACGCCAAGGGATTTCACACACGAACCTGAAGAGATGTTGGTTGAACTTTATTTTGATATAAATATTGTATTATTTTTATATTGAAAGACAAAAGCAGAAGTAGGAGGCAAACCTACTGTTGAAATATTCGTCGCGCCTACTCTGCTTTTACTGTATTGAAAATGTATTGAATATTGAAAATAAGAGCAGAAAATGTTAACCTCTTGTAATTTTATCTAAAGGGCTCTAATTTCGTAGACCAGATGCAAGCAAAGTGCAACTTTGAAGCATCTTGTGATTTTGTGCCACACGCAGGCTGGCGTAAGTACGCCTCTGTCCCTCTTACCGGCGCAAGCGGCAAAGAGGGAGTAGAGAAGGTGTGACTGGGTGTAAACACAGCCAGGTCAAATCCTCACCAATCAATTGAGCTCCTCTCATCACCTTTAAATGTGCGTTGGGTAAAGCGAATTGCAAATTTCGTTGAATATGGAAGAAGACAGCGGAAGACTGCCAAACACTGTCCCAGGCAAAAAGCCAGGCATATGGCCAAATATAGGCGGCCTGGGAGGAGATTACAAGTATGGTAAATCAGGTTTGTCCTGATGTACTCAGAACCATTTCCCAGTGAAAAAAATGGTTCAATGATGTCAGAAGAAGGGCAAAACACTGGTAAGGTAAGCATTTTTTCCCCACTAATAAAGGACACTTGTATTCACTGGCTACCAATGAGGAAGAGGATGGGGCGGGCGGCGATTCGGGGACAGCGAGGTGGAGATATGAGGTGGAGATGGTGCGAAAGAGGCAGACAATATACATCAAAATGTATGTGCTGATTCATTTACTTTAAACAGTGGCTGTTGTAATTATTAAATGTATTGAAATGTGCCTGACATTGTGTAAACCGGCCTGTGGGGTTTTAAGTACGTGTAAGCCTGTGAGCTAGTAAGCCGAATTACCACTAGACCGGCTGCATTTCGTTTTGTGCCGAGACTAGACCATGTTGGAGCCGGTGAGCTTTCACCACACCTCCGGCGAAGCCTCTTGGAACAAAATTGTCACTACGCTAGGCTGAATCAGTCAGCACCTCCCCCTGCTGCACCGCCACACACACTGCAGCGCTCCTCGCTCTAACAAATTACCAAATTGGCTGCGCACCGTGTTATGCCGGACGAAATTACCACTGCGCAGCCTGCGCCAAGCTGGGCAACCCACAAAATTAGAGCCCAAAGTATTGGTTGCACTTTACTCAAATAATTGTAGTTTACATATTTTGTTATATCCATAATTAAATTATACCCGATTTAATTACAAAAAACAATGGGAATTGATAGGAAACTTCAACAGCACTGTCCAGTATCCAGGTATTTATTTCAGTCACACTGGTTGAATTTTTAGCTAAAAAGTTACTGAATCGATTTAAAGTTACTCAATCGTTTTGGATCGTACCGTTCAAAATGAATCAATATCATTCTTGAATCAAACTGGCAACCACATGTTGTGATAAGAATCAGATTGTTAAAATTAAAATAAAACGTTAGACCCATAGTAATTACAGCTATTGAAATTACAGTTTTGCCACAATTTATTTTCCAAATTTCTGTTTAAAGCCTCCTGTGCAGCTCTGTAAATGACAGCTGCCAGAAATGTCTAATATGCTGGGAAGAGCTCTCCTGGCAGCTAAAAAAATGCAACAGGGAGAGGTGAGGGCAATCAAGTAAACACCCTGCTCTGCTATCACTAGGTTCTCAGTATAATTCATTCTTCACTGAAAGCAGTTTTGAACTTTTATTGGGTACACTAAAGGCAGAAAAGATTTGCTACAGCATAGGTAACTTTTAGACATTTCAATGACCAGAGCAAAACAGAAAAAGAGTACAAAGTGCCATCCTTGCTCCCTATGACTTTAAACAATTGTTAGAAGAAAGTCCACTGAGAGCTTCCTTGTTCTGCAACTGTATCGGAGCTAAAAAGGTTTTGAAGAACTTGCTCAGTCCTGGATCTTGGACCTGTGGGGATGGATCATTATGTCCTTGACAGCTTTATTTTTCAAACCGAGCCAGGTTTATTGATGTGTAAACATCTAGAGGAGAAAGAGGGGAACAAAGGGCTCAAGGACATCTAATCAAAAGAAATGATTGAATCCTGTTGGACCAGGCTCCAATAAGCAGCCTCAACTGGCAGATTAAAAAAATGCTAATTTTACATTGGAATGTGTGGTTTTGTGAAATAGAAGATTCAGAAGTGATTGTAATTACACATAGTATTCTGCACTACTTTTCATCTATTTATTATTATTATTTTTATTCCACAGTTTTCGACCGATTTAATGCAAACATCCATCAAAATGTCCGGCTCAGCTGGGAAAAAGTTGCTACCTAAAAAATATTTCTGTAAAATGCAGAGTTTTTGCAAAAATTCTCGTTTTCTGGGAATTTTTTCTCATTGGAAATTAATGGGTAGATTTTCAAAGGTTCTTTTTATTTACATTTCTCAACTTATTCAGACCATGCCCAAGACAAAATGTTCAAATTGTTGGGAAATTGATTGCTTTGCAGCCGCTTGGTTCTGCGCCATACGGTGAAGGCGTTTTCTTTGAAGATCCGTCCGAAGTTTTTCCCAGAGAAGTCTTGCCATTGAACAGAAAGTGTGTGCGTGTGGACTGTGATTGAGTGTGGATGCAGCAGAGGGCAGCACTGCTTGTTTAGATTCAACATGCGGTGAAGAAGAATAAATACAGGACGTGTTTCCAAGGTTTCCACACAGACTTTGAATTGATCACACCTCACTAACATTAACATAGTAGCATTTATAGCTGTTATTAGCTGTTAGTATGCTAGGTGATAGCTAAATGACAGAAGATGCCAGCATGCTAATATTAACGTAGGAGCATTTTTTCATAGACAAAAACATATATAAACGCTCTGCAGCAGATGTGTGTGTTTCTGTGTAATGATGATCCGATCGCGAATTTTAAGTGGATTGTGGCCAACACAAAGTGCTCAAATTGTTGGCCAATTTGTTGTGGTATGCTCCGTACGGTGAGGGCGTTTTCTTTGAAGATACATTCATTCATTCATTCATTTTCTATACCGCTTATCCTCATTAGGGTCACGGGGATGCTGGAGCCTATCCCAGCTGGCTTCGGGCGAGAGGCGGGGTACACCCTGGACTGGTCGCCAGTCAATCGCAGGGCACAGATAGACATAGACATACAACCATTCACACTCACATTCATACCTATGGACAATTTAGAGTGACCAATTAACCTAACATGCATGTTTTTGGAATGTGGGGGGAAACTGGAGTACCCGGAGAAAACCCACACACCCACGGGGAGAACATACCAACTCCACACAGAGATGCCCAATGGAGATTCGAACCCTGAACCTCCTGACTGTAAGGCCAATGTGCTACCCACTCGACCACCGTGCGGCCCCTTGAAGATACATGCACGCGCTTTTCTCAGAGATGTCTGCCTTTGAAGAGAATGTGTGTGCGTGTGTGTGGACTGTAGTTGAGGGTGTATGCAGCAGAGGGCAGCTACATTTATGTTATTATGTCGGGTGTAGCATGCAGCGGCATTGCAGTTAAGCTTCAGCGTTGCTAGCATTCACACGCAATTTCCCTCGAAATTGCACAGGTCTAGTTGTTTTTAAATTTCTGGTGTAAAAAAACAAACAGAAGATTGGTTAAATATGTGGTCTTAATTGAAATAAGGTCAGATTTTTTCTAGTTTTACTTTCCCACCTTTGACTATGCAAGTTTAATAATTTGAAGGCCAAATGCAGCAGCGTATAGAGCTGCCATGCCCGGAGCTGTCCATCAGGTAGAAAAGAGAATGATGGGCTGTGTTCCAAAAAGGCCCACAGAGGATCCCAGCCTGCTGTTGTTGCTGGCTTCTCATTCTCAAGGACCTTTAGAGATCAGAGCTGAGCACAGACCAAGTCAGAAAGGGAGAGAAAAAGATAAAGTATGATGGACCAAAGAAAGTGAGTAGGGTAAACTGGCAGGATTGAATGAATTGCAAGAACCTACGTGGCCTTTAACTGATTACCAGAACACCAGGCCTTCAATAGAGTCCAAAGACCAGTCAAGGGGATATCCTGCACAAAAGAGGAGTTTCCTCAGTCTAGTGCCAACTGAGGAGAGAGATTTTTTTGTGCTGCTAGCTAAAATTTGGGCTAGGATAGTTGATGATAGCTATTCAGGGGCTGGCTTCTGTCAATAACTTAGCATTAGCGCTAGCATTACCAGCACTAGCTAGTCACCGGGAAACATTTTCACCACACCAGTAAACACATCAGTAAAATATACGTACATTATAGTCATCTTTTATTATGGATATTGTTTGTGTATAAATAGATATATACTGTACACATATATAGATACATATGTGTGTGTATCTATATGTAAATATACTGTGTGTGTATATATATACTGTATTATATACTTTGTATATATATATATATATATATATATATATAT
>QODF01000023.1:1637559-1764988 GCA_024372805.1 Oostethus manadensis | reverse complement strand
AAAGTGACATGTAAGCCATCATCACCCTTTTTACCTAACTGACACACAAACCAACAGGCATTTTATCGCAGCTCAAATCTCATCTATAACAAACCAGATTCATAAAGCGGGATTATGGAAACCAACCATAATCTCCATGCAATCTATTGTGTCATGACCTAATCCAATTTTAGTGAAACAGGAATCCGGAAAAACAACCGGTGCTTCAGTGTTGTTATTTATTCAGAAATCCACATGTTGAAAATTCATCAATAAAAGAAGAAAAATTATCATATTTAACAATAATATTTGCATACTTGTTTGTTTTAGTTGTGTTTTATATGCATTTTATTTGTAATTATGTATTTGTATTATGTGTATGTTACTATACTGTGTGTGCGTGCGTGCGTGTGTGTGTGTGTGTGTGTATATATATATATATAATCTTGTATGTTACAATTATTATAAATGACAAATATTAGCTTTGGTGAAAAAATACTGAAAAGATAAACAGTCGATTGTCTGAGTAAGGAGTAAAACATGTATTTTTATATATATATATATATATATAAATACATGTGTGTGTGTGTATATATATATATATTTATATATATATATATATATCTTGTGAGGAATAATTGATGTAGCCACTCTCCTTGCTTTTACTAACACAGCCAAAATAAGAAGATACACAATGTTCATCTGCCAGACAGCACTGTTGTTGGTGTAACACAAAATGGGAGAACCAGTGCCAGTGGAGCTGAACAAATGCCAAGCTGCTAGAAGCATTCTTAGAACATCCCAAAAAGGACAACAGAAATAAAACTGAAAGGGCAAGTCTTTCGGATATGAACTCAGGGTAAGGCTCAGTCCTGCAAAACTTGAGTTTTATTAGAGCTTTCCACTAAGAGTTCAACCAAGATAAAGCTCAGATGAATATACTCTATCAGGAATATGTAGAGGGGCTGTGGGGTACTTAAAATGTATATGCAGTCCATTTGTGACTATGTGGACAAGACAACAAAGCTTGCAATACAAGAACCTAAAAAAGGCCTAAAAATGCAGCCATGTATTTAGACTTTTTTCAGTTCAATAATTAATCAACACACATTCGCGACAGCATAACATAAATTACATTTGTGCTCCCTTAGAATTTGGTCAGTTGAATCTGTCTATCGGGAATATATAGAAATATTTGACTCTTTGTATGAATCTAGTGCAACAGTTTCACATTGTGCCTACATTAGTCCAAAAGATGTTTAAAAATGAACGTGTGCCTCGCTCTCTAATTACTACAGCTGTTATGTCAACTTGAAAAACTTGATCCCAGTCGCCAAGCATTAAGCACACTGGCTGAACAATATAGCACTTCTCCTAAGCAATATGCTATCTGAAGTAACATGCATAATTCAAAATGAAGTAATATAGCTTAGCACTGGCTTTCTTGTAAGCTGCAATCTCCTGACACTTCCGACAGGATGTTAAAACACTGTTTTTGTATTCCACAAGGGTACAAGAGACAAGAGTAAAGCTGGCATTAATTTTGTTTGCAATCTCTTTCAATGTTTTTGTCTACTCTTGTCGCTGTGGTGCTAAATTTCCCTGTCTTATACTGAATTATATCTTTTGTACGATGTATGCCCTCAGCTTTTTAAATCACAGTATTTGAGAAAACAATTTCAATAATTTTTTGTTCATAATTTTGTCTAATAGTGTGTGTTATTTCAAAGCACAACAAGAGAAAAACCCATCATTTGGGGAGTAGGAAAGAGTAAATTTACACACATGGCCCTGACACTATCCACACTATTAATAAAGGCAGTGCATGGTAAATAAATGTTTGTATTGATCACATACTTGCCATATGCAAAAAAACTGTCTTTTTGTATAAACTGTGCAAAGAAAATCTCGGAACGGACCACTGAGGACATATTACCTCTAAATTGTCCATAGGTATGAATGTGAGTGTGAATGGTTGTATGTCTTTGTGCCCTGCAATTGACTGGTGACCAGTCCAGGGTGTACCCCGCCTCCAGCCCAAAGTCAGCTGGGACAGGCTCCAGCATACCCGCAACCCTAATGAGGATAAGCGGCATAGAAAATGAATGAATGAATGATATTATCATGACTATAAATGAAAATGATGCATACAGTAATGGTAATTAAGATAAATGACAAATGATCATGTCAAATAAAACTTTCCACAAATGTTTTACGTCAATAACGATGTTTGATGTTTTTATGCAACGGTGGATACATTTAATTGGCTTCCAGTGCATGTTTATTTTTAACATGATTTCCCCTCACCACTTAAAAAGTGAGTATGCCAACTATCAGGGTGGAGGACGGGTGTACACATTCTCATGTCAAATTGTGTTTTTATACATACCATATTTTGAGTACTTTGAGAATTAATCAAGAATCCAGTTAACCCCCAACTATTTTGGTATTTGATTTTTTTTGTTTCAAAGTGTAAATATTCTCGGATTTCAGCCTCTCAACTTTGAATATTTTTTATTTGCTAAGTCATCCACGAATGCAGACCTATCTTTGTTTTTAGGCAAAAAAAGAGATTCAAACATGTCAATTTTGACTTGGGCAAACAGTGCCCAAACACTATATCAGCACTATGTCAGTAAGGAGGAAAAATGTTTGCATCCTTACTGAAATGTTTCAGACATAACCACTACCTGTTTGTGTTTGGTTCATATCTATTTGGTCCACATAGGCCAATTACTCGATTAATCGACTAAGAAAAGAATCATTAGCTGCCGCACTTGGCTTTTCATCTGCCACTTTGCGACTTCTTACTCAACTTTCCTTTTTGCACCTTCTCTGTATGACTTCAGTGTACACACACGCCCTGCAGTGTCTATTCATGAAAATCGTCTTTCTTGTTTTTTTTTGGCCTACATTATTTTTAAGCTTAAGGTTAAGACCGTGCCATGATCCAATATAGAATATTTGAGGAGTTTGTTAAAGTTCTCTTAAGGAAATCTTCCACTCAAAACTGCCTGACATATTAAACATGTAGTAAAAAAACTAAAATACTTAAAGATGTTGCTTGGAGGCTACATCGTTTGTGCTGTCGTGAAGAAAAACTATCTTGCTGGAACATTCATACAGTATGCATGACATTGGCTCACATAGGATTGCATTACAGTATTTCCCTTTATTTAGTAAATGAAATGAAACTCCATTACAAAATGGTTCTACACAGTAAATGCCTGACCCAGCAATTCAAGATAAGGTACAAATCTTCAAATCTCTACCTGAATAACTATATAGCTCAGTGAACACATGAGGGAAATAAGAGTTTGGATGAGTAAAGGTGGGACACCAGGGGAAGAAGAATATAAGACATCTAAGACACAAGCTGGGCTCAATTTAAAGGCTTTCCACAAGAAGTGGCGTGACCTGTATCTGCTATGATAGAGGTCAGGCAATATTCAGGCCTTCAGAGGATACAAAGGACCCCTGCCTTGTTGCTCATGCATATGCAGTTCCAAAAGCAATGACTCTCTGGAGCATCCAGGACACCTAAAATGAGCCAACTGGTGGGATCTTATAATGACTTCACGGCTAGCAGTACCATCGCAGATAAGCAAACCTGTCAAGGTCAAGCTTATAGTAAGTTACTAAAGTCAAGCAGTCAATCCCATCCTATCGTCAAGACAAAAACACACTGTGAAACATTTTGTAAACTCTGATCATGAGGTTCTGCAGCAAAATCTAATTACATGATCGTTCGACTCCTCACAAATACATAAATTACCCTGGGTGATACTGCCAAAGAAAGAAATCGAAGTAGCTGTCAAAAGGCAGCCCTGTTCTGACAAACTGTATTGTCTGAGCCGACAAAGTAAATTTTACAGGCATGTTGCCATGAGGCGCAACTGAGTAGTTCAGTTAAGAGATGATATGAATGAAAAACAAACATTAGTTCAAACATCATCATAAGATTACTTACACCCATACAATTTAGTGAAATGTTTTATGCACCTGTTCCAGAAACAGTGCTTGGTATTAACCAGAAAATAGAAAAATTGAATAAAAATTGTGTAAATAAAAACTTTAAAAAACAACATTTAATGTCCACTGACTGCATCAGAGAAACTATTGGACATTCGAGAAAACATTTGGCATGAGTCATATTATTTAATCTCTACAGATTGAACCATGTGTAACAAAAACTCAAATGAGAAAAAAAAATTAATCATGACCCTTTGTTTGATTAGGTGAGCATACAAGCATTGACATCCATAAAAAACATAATGGACAATTCAGGTTTGGTTTATGTAATGGTGAAAATAGCTTTTACACATCACATTAATCAATAGAGAAGAAGCCTTTATGGAATGCTTTAATGAGGTCAACTATTCTGAAGGGGCGGGGGTGTCATTATGCAAAAGTATTGGGTCTGCCATACACACAAAAAAACAAATTTGTCTGTGTTCATAATAGTTATTGGTTTATAGGAAACATGGCCTGAGGAAAAGAGGTGCTACCCTTTTTATTGGCAAATAGCTCCACCGAAAATAAACACCCAGCCATTGTTTTTTTATGTGACAAATGTAAAAGCTATTTTTTCTTGACTGCAGCAATATTGGTTTTATCCCTGTAATTGTATTCAAATGAAAGTATTGTTGTGACAAATCATAAGTGTGGCATCCCAGATAACTGACATAGAGCAGGTTAGTCAAAGATAAGGACTGAATGATTATGCCGCTGTGCAGCCAATCATCCTTGTCATTGTAGTGCCTATCTTACAGTGTTACCAACACTCTGGTTTACCCAATCTCAGCTTTAATTACATTTGTTGAGGCTTTTGATCAACACTTCCTTGTCTGTTACACAATCTGCCTGGTGACACCTTGCATGTACAGTGGGCACCGTGCTGTGCTGCTGCAGGTAGTGGCGTGTGGCACACAGGGTTATTCCTGACAACAGGGGTATTAAATGTGTAGCAGGCCAGTGGAGACGAAAGAAGCTGCTCTCTTGACTGGTTCGGTTCAGCAAAAGTTCAGAATCACTCACCACCGAGCTGAATGAGTGCTTGCAGTACTCAAAGCATTGTGTCATTCATTAAAGCCTGAGGGTGTCACACAGACTTAGGCCCAATGCCCTCTCTACTCCACCCACGCATCATGCTGCACTCCTCGGCTTTTTAAGACTGATATTGGACTGATATTTGGATATTGACACTTATCCAAATGGTATGTTTGTCAGTGCTTTCAAATTACAGTACATAAACTTCAGCCACACAAGGAGAAAACAGTGGAAAAAGTAATGGGACTAGAATAAAAATCAAGCATATACAAAACTTCATAACATCTTACTTAATGACATCAGTTAAAATTATTATATAAATTATAAAATATTATATAGATTTGAACTACAGTAGCATCGTGCATAAAGGACCAAGTACCTTTGATTGTAGCTTGGAAATGGCACTGATGAAATTGTGATTCTTCACAACGCCCCAGGTCCTGCAACCTTCACACCAGTGTAACCAAACATAAGGCAGGAATGTTTTATCATGAAGGGGATATAAGTCAAAATCCGTCCCTGTGTGAGATGTCCCCCTCCAGAAAGATTCCAATCTTAACTGAAATGTCTAAAAAAAATAAAGGTCATCATGTCAGAGCGACAAAAAGCAAAAAGAAGCTGGCTGCAGCCCTGAGAGGATTTGCCCCTTTTGGTCGCACCTGAGCAACAAGGAGGTATACAGTATATAAATGCTCCACCTAACTCCAGTTTGCTTGTGGTGGTGCTAATGTTTGCTTATCCAATCTTGTCATTTTTTGGTATTTCTTCTGAGTAGACACTGATTGTCCCTGCCTTGTTCATTTGAAGGCAGCTCTTATAACCGTACCATGCACACTGCTCAATGATTGAACTATATAAATGTTAATCCTTTCCTGGAACTGTGAAAGACAAAGAAGGAAAAACCTTGAATTTCTTTATTTAATTTTTGAGTAATTTTTTAAAATGTATTCTGACACATCTCTCTCTCTTGGGTCCACCTGGTTGTAATTGTAAGAACAAAACAAAAAGAATTCAACTCAATATTAGCTTCAATTCACTTACTCAATTCACTTTCAATGCACTAACAGACGCTACTAATTCTTCTTCCTGAATTTTCCAAGCAGTAAGTTCCAGTCTCTACCAAATCAAATTATGGTGCTATTCCCATAAATTAATATCTGTCATTAGACTGAAAAAGTGCTTCTGTTATGTTTTAACTTTATTCTCAATGAGCAGCACTAAGGCTTTTTAAATTTGTGTTACCTGTTGCAAACACATCTGAAAAAAAAAAAGGTTAAGGCACAAATCCATTGTAATTGACACAGTGCAAATAGCCCCAGACATTCCAAAGCAATATTGTTTTTCTTTAGTTGATAACAATCTTTGCAAGCATGGTAGAACAACAGACCATTGGTAACATGACCAAGAAAGCGGTCTGGACAGTGTAGTGATGAGTACCGAATTTGGTACTTTTATATGTGTGATTCGAGTTCCGTCCGTACTGCCTAGTACCGATTCACATAAAACCAAACGATACAATGTTTCGATACCTAAACAAATACTTGTGAAGACAAAGCCAGTGGGAGACAATACACATACAAAAGCTTAAATCAGTAGTTCTAGCCATTTTCTATTCTGCTTGTCCCCGTTAGGGTCATGAGTAAGGTGGAGATTACTCCAGCTGTGAGGCTCCATTTGGACTGAAGCTGAAATCAGTCAATATATTTTAAGTTTACGGACACAATAAAAACCTACCTATTCATGTGTCTGAATCTTCTCGAAAAAGACACTTAACATGAAATGACATACAGTAAGGGAAAAAACAATTTGAACATCAGCTGATTTTGTAAGTTTGCCCACTAACAAAGAAATGATCAGTCTATAATTTCAATGGTAGGTTTATTTGAACACTGAGAGACAACAATGACAAAAAAAATCCATGAAAAATGCGTTTCAAAAAGAGTTATAAATTAATTTGCATTTCCATGAAGGAAATAAGTATTTGATCCCTTTGAAAAACGTGCTTCAGTACTTGGTGGCAAAACCTTTGTTGGCAATCACAGAGGTCAGCCGTTTTTTGTAGTTGGCCACAAGGTTTGCACACATCTCAGGGGGGGTTTTGGCCCAATCGTCTTTGCAGATTCTCTCCAAGTCATTAATGTTTCGTGGCTGATGTTTGGCAACTCGAACCTTCAGCTCCCTCCACAGATTTTCTATGGGATTAAGGTCTGGAGACTGACTAGGCCACTCCATGACCTTAATATGCTTCTTCTTGAGCCAATCTTTTGTTTTTGGGCGTGTGTTTTGGATTATTGTCATGCTGGACTACCCAACCATGACCCATTTTCAATGCACTGACTGAGGGAAGGAGGTCACCCAACACTTGACGGTACATAGCCCCGTCCATCTTCCCTTTGATGCGGTCCAATTGTCCTGTCCCCTTGGCAGAAAAACACCCCCAAAGCATAATGTTTCCACCTCAGTATTTGACAATGGGATTCATAGGCAGCATTCCTCCTTCTCCAAACACGGCGAGTTGAGTTGATGCCAAAGAGCTCAATTTTGGTCTCATCTGACCACAACACTTTCACCCAGTCCTCCTCTGAATCAGTCAGATGTTCAGTGGCAAACCTCAAACGGGCCCGTAGATAGATTTTCTTGAGCAGGGGGATCTTGCGGGCACAGCAGGATTTCAGTCCTTCACGGCGTAGTGTGTTACCAACTGTTTTTGTGGGGACTATGGTCCAGGCTGCCTTGAGATCATTGACAAGTTCCTCCCGAGTGGTTCTGGGCTGATTTCTCACCGTTTTCATTATCATTGAAACTCCACAAGGTGAGAGCTTGCATGGAGCTCCAGACCGAGGGAGATTGGCATTTAATTTATGTTTCTTCCAATTGCGAATAATTGCACCAAATGTTGTCACCTTCTCACCCAGCTGCTTGGCGATGGTCTTGTAGCACATTCCAACCTTGTGTAGGTCCACAATCTTGTCCCTGACATCCTTGGAAAGCTCTTTGGTCTTGGCCATGGTGCAGAGTTTGGCATCTAGATTGATTGCTTCTGTGGACAGGTCTGTTTTATACAGGTATTGAGCTGACATTGGCAGCCCTCTCGCTCGTTACCTGTATAAGAGCCACCTGGGAGCTAGAGATCTTCCTGACGAATAGGGGATCAAATACTTGTTTCCTTCATGGAAATGCAAATTAATTTATAATTCTTTTTGAAACGCATTTTTATGGATTTCTTTTTCATTGTTGTCTCTCAGTGTTCAAACAAACCTACCATTGAAATTATAGACTGATCATTTCTTTGTTAGTGGGCAAACTTACAAAATCAGCTGGGGTTCAAATAGTTTTTTCCCTTACTGTACTGTATTATGGCGCGCACGAGTCTATGAGGACCAGGGAGCTCTTTATTTGACAGGAGCCAATCATGAGCTCAAAGAAAACTCAAAACGAGATTGTGTGCGTGTGCGTGTGCGTGTGCGTGTGCCTATATATATATACATACGTATCTACAAACAGTCTGACTCATTGTATCATCTTAGAACACATGCTAAAATCATCACACAGCATCGTAACACTCAAAATGTAGGTAAGAAATATACAATATAAGTACCATTACAAGTCTAGAATAAAAAACAGCTTCCCAGCATGCATATGATCCCAGCAAAGCATTTCATGGGCCATGGCTACTGGGGCACTGCAAGTGTTGTATTGAGATATCCTGCGATTTTCAATGATTTGACAAGCTCATTGTGAGTTCCCTTGTAACTTGTAATTGGCTCTTGCCAAAGAAAAAACTACTGTTTCCTCACAGAGTTACAAAAGACACAATATTTAAATGATTAGTTGAAGTTCTGAAGTAAACCGTAACCACTGCAAAAACAGAGCAGATGTTGAAAAGCAGAAAGGTATATTATCCTTTAGACCAACGGCAACTGCGTGTCACAGCTAATTAGCATGTAGCTTCCTCTACCTCTGCCCACATACAATAGCTAAACAATGACCACTATCTTCCCCTAGCATTTCTGACGTACACAGTGTTTGGTCAACAATTAAATTAGAGATATGGCATGTAAACTGGGGCATCACACTGGTATGTGAAAAATGAAAATCTGATTATTTTAGTTTAATTTTTAAACAATTAGGTGTTTTTTGATATATCTGTTAAATTTTATATATGCAGAAATAAACATGTGAAATGGAACAATGTTTTCAATTTGTTTATTAAACAAATGAACACTTATTATCACATGGACACGCACAAAAGTACCAAAAATTGAGTTACTGAGTACCAACACTGATTCCGGTTACTGTATGAAATGTGAACAGTACCCATTCCTAGTCCCCACATATTGGCAATTCGGCATTCTTGAATCTGTTGCTAAGTCGGTAATAGATACTAAATATGGTGATAATACATATCAATTGTACAGCATAGATGTACAGTACAGCCTAAGGATGTGATATCAGTGCAAAATGGCAGAACCTTGTTTGTCTGGCTACAGAAGCATGTGTTTTTACAGTGAATTCAGCCTAGAAACAGAGAGGTGAATGCAAGTTTATATATCACTGCTAGTGGCTGCTGGAACTACAACCGGTAAACAGTGTGGCTTAGCTGGGACAACACAGGAGCCCATGGAGCCGTGTAGACGCTTCAGAGGGAGATGGAGGCTACCCCCCACACACAATAAAAGGACAGATGATTCATCCTTCATTATCCTTATCATTATCTTGCATTATTGTTGATTAGATTTGGAAATATTTGTAACAGTTATTTTTATTGCAAATGCTAATCCAAAATCATGAACATCTCGCTAGCAAAGAAGGCTTGAAGAGGGAGGGGGGAGAGCCATGTGTCACTGTAGGTTTGTATTGACTTAGCTATGTTTCTGCACTCAGTATGGATAGTAAGCTGGAGAAAGAAATGCACTAAATTGATGTTTGATTGATTTTGGTTATGTTTTTTAAAAGGTTGACGTCACTGCATTGAAAAAAGCATTGCTAAACCTTTCTGTCCACAAGAAACAGCCTTTATTTTAGGATATTGTTCCTTGCGCTCTTTAGTCGGGTAAAAAATATATCGACTTGCTCAAGACACCCCTTTTGGGACAATATAATGTATATGTCATTTTCTAAACTTGTATCAGGCATGCAAAATGGTGTAACCCTGCCAGAAACACAGTGCTGTGGTTATGTTATATTAAAATATATGTAATTTTTTTTTAAATACATGAGCAGACACGCTAACAACTGTAGCCAACAGCATTTAACCCTGTCAAAGGTTTAGAATTACAGTTTGAGATCAATTTCAAAGCTGTGTTAATTAATTTAGACTGCTAGCGGCACAATGCAGGTCAGAGAGGTCAAACATGTAACAACATCAGCCAATTAGAAACACACAGGTTTTACATTTTTTTCATAGCTGGGGTGAAAAGCACGTAGGAAACACATAACAGATAAAACTGTTTAAGTTGTGGACATAATAAGTTTTTTCTTGGTGCATTAATGACAAAATCTACTTAGTACCCTGATCTTCAAAGCAAACATATCTGGAACATTTATGCTGTCAGTCAATTCAAATCTGTAAATTAAAATCAACTTGATTTGGCATATGAATTACAAAAATTGAATGCGTGAACACAGTATAACATCATCTTGGTGTGAAATATCACAATAGTATGTTTCATGTATAATATGTATGTATATATGCATGTATGTTTATCATGCTAAAAATGTTGGGTCTAAATGTTGCGTTGTATTGATTTCACATTTAAAAATGTATCTAATGGGCCCAGAAAAAAATAAGAACAGTTACAGTTTATTAAGTAAAAAGTGGCGTTACCTCATTGGTGTTCCACCGGTGTCTCTCTTTTGGCAGCGAGGTGCATTTTGGTAGACATTCAAGCAGCTTCTTGGGCAGGTATATTTTCAAATGTCCATGTTCATCTACAACAGGAGCAAGACATAACAGCTTCATCAGCACAAATGTCATACTGTAAAGTATCCCCAAAAGAGTTAGGAAATTATTGTGAATTAACAATTATGTTGTACATATATTTTATTTAGTGCTTGAATAAATTATAAGGAAATACAATCTATCAAGGGATTTGACCTAACATTTTTCATTGTCAAATTGTAAAGACTGTGTCTATACATTATTTTCACTCAATAAACACTCTTGAGTGATACAGTACCCTTTGGGGATTTAGTAGAAGAATATGCTGCATGCTACAACGTGGTATATAGTTTAGGAAAATAATTACAATGACTGCCCTGCGATTGACTGGCGTACCCCGCCTCCCGCCCAAAGTCAGCTGGGATAGGCTCCAGCTTACCTGCGACCCTAATGAGGATAAGCGGTATAGAAAATGAATGAATGAATTACAATGACCAGACCCAGTGCTTATAACATAATGCAAGACATTCAAGCTGTAATGTGAATTTCACAATCAGTTTAAAAGCATTATAAAACACATGCATCCCCACGTGCATGGATGCCTTTATATGCCAGTTTCATTACGCTGCTTACTTCCTGCTCAAATTTGCATACATGCACACACTATACCACATAAGAAGAACAAATTGACTGTAATATATTGTGCAAGATCCAAACCCTTTTTCAACAGATGAGGTGAACCATATTTGTGAGCCACATGCAAAATAGTGATTGTCAATGAGCTTAACAGCTGGTGTAGTTAATGACAAAGGATATGTCTGAGTGGGTTAATGAGGCACGAGTTTCAGTCTAAAACGTCAGTGTATCTGGTATATATTGCTGCCACAAAATTCAAAAAATACATATTTTGTGTGCAGATTTACTGATTATCCAATTATACAGTATGTATGACATATAAATATTACAGCAACAGCTAGGCATTATATAAATTCTATTTTTTTATGAGCAAATAAATTAATAAATTATAAAGGGGCAAACAAACTGGACCGCAGGTTAGCATATTTCAAAATAAAATATAAACCAAGACACAAAATAGCTGACTGAACTATTCTTTGGCAGTAAAACAGGAGAGAAAATGTTAAACTTAAGCAAAACACCACTTTAGAGTCGACACAAATAATCCACCGGTGCTTGACTATGAGGGTATATGTATAAGAGCAGCATATGCAGCTTGATGCACATAATAGTGCTCCTGGCCAAAAAGCTCCATATGGATAAAGCAGTAGGAGTGAGTCCAGAGAGATGTAGCTAGAGCATATAACATGGAAAATCATTACTCCCACAATAAAAAAAAAAGTAGCTCTGGAGATCTGTACAATTTGCAATGTCCATCTGTACTTATAATTCTCAGTGTAAACTGTTCAGAACGGGCTCCAAAGGTACAGTATGTGTAATCATTTGCTTCAGCCAATTAAGAATCATACACAGCATCTGCTCCCTGGTGCCGCAGGAGCAGTGTGATCGGCAAAACATGATGCAAATGAGTGATCACAGATAAAGAAGGAAATGAGGTGTGGGGAAGGGATTCCTGGTTGTTTGTTGCATAAGCAAAAACACGGTAGTGCAGCATCAATGCAGGGTCAGGAAGGGCATCGCTTTTTGACTCCTATTCCCAAGCAGATACTCCCAAGAGTTTACACTAAGGCTCAGACCAAGTCTTGGCTTCAGCTATGTAAAGTGCACTCAGAGGATTCCTTACAGATAGCAGTGGTGGCAGATACATACTGTATGGCAGATCTGTCTCTCCAAAGATTATACAGGATTCAGTTCCGCCCTGTGGTACAATAATGCCAGCATGGCTAGACGGAACTGCACTGAAATACATCTCAAGTATGTCAAAGTTTTTTTCACCAGGAGATTTGAGATACACATCACATATGCCTGGCAGCAGGCTAAAACACTTGGGGATGTGGCAATAACTGAACATTTTGCCAAAAAACAAAACTCATAATTACACTGGTCATTGCATGACATGTTTTTGTGTCACACGCTGCACAGATGGATTACTATTCTGTATTTTTACCCTTTTTGTTTCACCTCAAATTTGGTCCCAAAAGCTAAAGCTGTGGTGATGCATAAAGGTAAGCTCTGATGACCTTATTGAGTGCATATTCGTGGTACACAACTTCTCTGAAAAACAAACTCCAGGGGGATGGTGGTAATTTGACATTGTTCCTGTCATAGCATACATAGCACAATCCTACTAAATAAAATAAATTAGATCGTTATAATGTACGTACAGTCACTATAATACTAATAATAAATGACAAAGCATTAGCTAGCGGCCCAAATAGCTCTCATCGGTTTTGCCGGTATTTAGCAGCTCCTAGCCTACATTTTAGCTAGCAGTTCAAAGCAAAACAGGAAATGGCTTGTATCTTAAAACACTCGTGGCAATTAAAACAATACCTGCAGTGCGCCGGTACCTTCTCTCATCTCCCGGAGGTGTACTTTGTCACAGCGACACAAATAACTTTGATCTAGGTGAGACAGCCATCTGCCAGGGCTTTGAAGCTAAACTAACCATTCAAATATCCTTTTCTTTGCTCGTTTTTACTCAATATTTGCTTCAGCTTCTAGCTCCACACAAAACTGCCACTGCTGAGGTTGCACAAACAACGGTGTGGGCCGAGGGTCAAACAGGACATACACACGTTAATTGCACGTCAAATTAATGTGTGCCGTTAAAGGACACTTCTGTTAACGTGTTAACTTTGACAGCCCTAAACATAAGTTACGTGATCACTTTTCCACTTGACCCAATGCAAGTGCACTGTAACAATAAAAAATAAATAAAAATAAAATCTGCTTCTTCCTTTGCAGCGGACAGCTCTCGTAACTTCTGTGATGATTACTTCTTGTTGGGGGGAAAGAAGAATCCTTTTGGTTGTGCCAAGGAGTTGTTGTACTTCTCAACTGATTTGCTACTTTTTCGTATTATTATATTGCCACTGCCACAATGGACAAATCAATTTTGTTCTATTTTTAGATGGTCATTTTAGAAGCCAAGTGCACATCAAGATCAAAGCACCATTGTGATTTATGTTTCTCAGTCACAGACGACTGTATATCCTCTTACCTCTTCTGTTTCAAGTAGTGCACTAGGCTTTTAAATAAACCATGTGTTTTAGGCACTCAACTGCTCAGATGTTCAGACTTGGCCTTCTCTAATCTGGCAGTCCTTGTCTTACGTGAGAGCCGCTTGGTTTTACATGGAAACATTTCTCACGAGGCTCCCAGGGCACAAAAAGAATAAACGAAACTTCCGTTGAGAGCTGAGGTTCTTTCCTGAAGCGTTGTATTTTCAAAACATTGTTTGATTCTCTCAGCTGTTATTTATTTATGTTAATGACACCCCAGATGTTCTGCTGGAATTGTCTTTCAGCAACAATTTGCTCGCCACTAAAGATTTGTCCACCATAGCATCTCATCAGCTCAAGACAGCCTGCATGTGATTAGTTTGGATGCCAGATTTGCAATAAAGACAATTAATTTGTTTCAATTGATTGGCAAGAGATGGAATTACACACTTGTAATATTCGCCATGTTCTGCACAAAACTTTTTGTTCCAAGGTCAAATTCAGTCACTTGTTTTCTAACTCAGTTTTCAAGTTTTTGCAGCACTCACAGCTGTGGTAAATTGCATCTTATTATATACCGACAACTCAGACCATGTTGACAATTTACGTTGTGTAAATACTGTAAGACTTAAAAGGAAGAGGATTTTTGTGGAGCACCGAAACTGAGCCTGCCTCACAGTTTACATCACCATCTGGTGAACGGTTATTAAGAAACAATATTTTTGTGTGCAGTTTTTGGATTGTGACTGACCTTGGTTTCTAAGCAAACAGTCAGCCTTAATTTGAGGGATTTCTGTCATGCTAGCTTGCTCCAACCCCACCCTCAAGATGACAGCGAGGGTCATGAGCCTAGAAAGGCTGACAAAAACAAATCTTTAATCAATATCCAAGCCCTGAAAGCAACCATGGTTTCCCCCCACTGCCCACTCACCTCTCTTCTGTCTCCGTCTCAGCACACTCTGAGACTGTCGGGTTTTCTTTTTAATCTGTGCCCACATTGTGGTGAAATTGCAAGCTAATGTTTTGCCCATAGATCACTCAGCAAATCACTGCTGGTGGTGCAACTGTAGTGTAAGTCTGAAAGGCATAATTTTTCACTGCAGTTCAGTCGTTAACACAATTTAGGGATGTGAAGGGAAGTCTTACTTTATTGTTTTCTCTATATACTGTATACCTACACAGTAATCCCTCGTTTGTCGTGGTTAATTGATTCCAGTCCTGACTGTGATAAATGAATATAAGCAAATTCCATCCATCCATCCATTTTCTTCCGCTTATCCGAGGTCGGGTCACGGGGGCAACAACCTAAGCAGGGAAGCCAAGATGTCCCTCTCCTCGGCCACTTTGTCTAGCTCTTCCCAGCGGATGCCGAGGCGTTCCCAGGCCAGCTGAGAGACATAGTCTCTCCAACGTGTCCTGGGTCTTCCCCGAGGCCTCCTACCGGTTGGATGTGCCCTGAACACCTCCCCAGGAAGGCGTTCGGGAGGCATCCTAACCAGATGCCTGAGGCACCTCATCTGGCTCCTTTTAATGCCGAGGAGCAGAGGTTCTAATCCGAGTCTCTCCCTCCATCCTTCCATTACCCGTGAACAAGACTCCGAGGTACTTAAACTTAGTGAATAGAAACATGTAAAATTATAAAACTTATTTTGTGTTAACATTTTGGATTCCTGGAACAGATTATTAGATTTAGATGATTTCTTACAGGAAATTTTTATTTTATGATGTCTTGTTTTGGTTAGCTGGATCTTCCGGAAAAAAATAATGACACTAGCCAACGATCCACTGCATAGTAGACAAAGTTAATAAGCCATTTAAGACATAAATAAAACGTATGCTCGTGTGTGTTGCTAAAAATGTGTTCCCTCAGGCAGTAGAGTGAGTGGCGAACAGGAAGTGACGTCAGGGTGGTTGAGTTTCATTTTGCCATGACAGCATCAAATGCGTAGTGCCCCCGACAAGTATCTTGTGAATTACTTGAAAAAAGTCTGCTGATAATGTCGACAGTCAAAACCGTCCGTGATAGTAAAAGCATGTTTGTGATTGCGAGAGAGCGCGTAAAAAACTCAATTCACTTGTTTTATTGAAAGGAAGCATGCAAATGTGGAGGCGGGTTAGCACACCATAACATTAGTTCGCCAGTCTGGCTCTAAATACTCAGCAGACTATGTATTAGCAATTAAGGTGGAGAGTAGTGGGTGTTTGCAGGAAAGACACACGAAAAACTCTACAACTCACAACCACTAACGTTGCTGTGAGCTGTCAGGGAGCTATTTATTTAAGTTTTTATTCAACTTCTAAAAGATGCTTATGAGTCTAGAAACTCCATGCTCTTCTGGAGCTATTTTTCTATTTATAACATATTTATATTTATATTTTTCTATTTATAACAAAATAAGTGTTTGTATTATTCACCATTTTTACGCCCATTTTTACACTTTTGCTGCAAAATAATGTCAGCTCCAAATATCAGTTATCTGCCTCCGTAACTGCTAATAACCGGTATCGGTCCTGAAAAAAACATACTGTATCTATCAATTTTAATAATATACCCTCAGTTGAACAGCATTGTACTGGAGAAAGTAATTTGTTTTTACAAAAATGGCAAGACAAAAGGGAATTAACAATGGGTGGATCTTAACACTTAAAAATGTAGTTTTTTTCTCCAGAGAAATTTGAGTGTTCTGAAAACCTTTGCCAAAAAGAGTATATATAAAATATAAAATCAAAAGTCGAGTGAGTCAGATTATGGCGAATACATAAATACTGTATGTTGAAGGACATGATCATAAATGTATCAATGTATGCAGGTGCATATTTCAATTAAATAGTAAGTGTATCAAATTTCAGTTTCATTTTCACAGCTTTCCTAACAATAGAGGAAGCAGTGTTGTTTCAACCACAATTGCCCTGTCATCTGCTGCACCTTCTGCGACTAACAATGGAGCTCACTTCTTCAGATAAGAGGGTATTTTGATCACTTAATCCCTTTATTAAATGGACGGAATAATACTCAAACACTCAAGCAGTCACAATGTGTGTGACACAAACTGTGTATTACTTGCACCACTCGCAGCCAGGGGATTTGAAAGGCAATCTTCTTCAAGTGTTGATTTCATCAATGCAAGAAAATCAAAGGCACAAAAAATATAGGCTTAATACCGTCGACTAAGAGAACATAAATGCCATCTACACACAGCATGCAAGCAAAACAGAGAATGCAACTCTCACATTCTACAATCAACATCCATCCATTTTCTATACCGCTTATCCTCATTAGGGTCACGGGTGTGCTGGAGCCTAAGCCAGCTGAGTTTAGGAGGGAGGCAGGGTACAACCTGGTCTGGTCGCAAGTCAATCGCAGAGCAGACGTACAACCATTCAAACTCACATGGACAATTTAGTGGCATGGAGTTGCCAATTACCCTAACATTCATGTTTTTGGAATGTGGGAGGAAACCGGAGCACCCGGAGAAAACCTACGCACGCACAGGGAGAACATGCAAACTCCCCACAGAGATGCCCAACGGAGATTCAAACCCTGAACCTCCTGACTGTGAGGCCAACATGCTACCCACTCATTCACTGTGCAGATAAAATTAACATGCAGTTTCAAGAACATTCCTTGAAAAATAAGAATCTGAACACATTTAAGAGCTCGTATTGTGCCTGTCTCAAGCCACATGCAAAAGTGCATTTTTTTATCTTTATTATCCAAACTCCGGATACAATAACTAACCTGTCAGATGCGTATACAGTACTACCGGAAAAATTAGAATATCAAGTAAAAGTTGTTCTATTTTGGCAATTTAACATAAAAGATCCCATCCGTGAATCATCACCATATCGTGGTGGAGGGGTTTGAGTGCCCGAGTGATCCTAGGAGCTATGTTGTCAGGGGCTTTATGCCCCTGGTAGGGTCTCCCAAGGCAAACAGGTTCTAGGTGACGGGCCAGACAAAGAGTGATTCAGAAGATCCCTATGAAGAAGATCAAGAGGAGTGACCGCACCTCGCCTGGACATGGGATACCGGGGCCGCACCCTGAAGCCAAGCCTGGGGGAAGGGGCTCGCAGGCGAGCGCCTGGTGGCCAGGCCTTCACCCGGGGGACCTGGCCGGGCCTAGCCAAAAAAAGCCACACGGGAACTCCCCCCTGCAGACCCGCCACCTGCAGGGGCAAGCATAAGGGTCCGGTGCAATGTGATTTGGGCAGTGGTCGAGGGCGGGTGTCTGGGCGACCTGGTCTTCGGCGGCCAAATCTGGTTCTTGGGACATGGAATGTCACTTCTCTGGTGGGGAAGGAGCCCGTGCTTGTGGAAGAGGAGGAGACATTCCGACTAGATATAGTCGGACTCACCTCAACCCACAGAATGGGCTCTGGAACCAAATTCCTTGAAAGGGGCTGAACCTTGTTCTTCTCTGGAGTTGCTGCAGGGGAGAGGCGGCGAGCTGGTGTGGGCTTATTATTAGCCCCCCGACTTGGTGCCTGGAGTCTCTGCTGGAGTCATCCCCAGTAAACTAGAGGGTTATTTCCCTACGCCTTAGGGCTGGGGATAGAGTCCTGACTGTGGTTTGTGCGTATGCGTAAACGGCAGTTCAGAGTACCCAACCTTCTTGAAGTCTATCAGAAGGGTTCTGGAGACCACCCCAGCTGGTGACTCGATAGTTCTACTGGGGAACTTCCACACCCATATGGGCAATGACAGTGTGACTTGGAGGGGCGTGGTTGGGAGGAACGGCCTCCCTGACCTGAACCCGTGTGGTGTGTTGTTGCTGGACTTCTCTGCGAACCACAGTTTGTACATAACAAACACCATGTTCGAACATAAGGATGTCCATAAGTGCACTTGACACCAGAGCATCCTAGGTCGCAGGTCTATAATCAACTTTGTGGTCGTATCATCAGACCTGCGTCCGCATGTTCTGGTCCTGTGCCTCCATTGCTGAGGCAGCCAGTCGTAGTTGGGGCTGCAAGGTGGTCAGTGCCAGTCGTGGTGGCAAGCCCCGAAACCGATGGTGAACAACGGGGGTTAGGGCTGCTGTCAAGCTAAAGAAGGATTCCTATAAAGCATGGATGGCTTGCGGGACTCTCGAAGCAGCTGACAGGTACCGGCTGGCCAAGCGGCACGCGGGTTCGGCGGTGGTCAAGGCAAAACACTCGGGTGAGGGAGGAGTTCGGTGAGGCTATGGAGCACGACTTTCGGTCGGCCTCCAAGAGGTTCTGGTAAACCGTCCGACACCTCAGAAAGGGGAAGCAGCCCCCAGTTCACACTGTTTACAGTGCGGACGGGGGCTTGCTGAACTCGACTGTGGATATAGTTGGTCGGTGGAAGGAATACTTCGAGGCCCTGTTTAATCCCACTGACATACCTTCCGTAGAGGAAGCTGAGTCTGAAGATACATACGTGGACAGTTCTATCACCGTGGCTGAGGGAATTGGGGTAATTAAATCACTCCCAAGTGGCAAGGCTCCGGGGGTAGACGAGTTCCGCCCGGAATTCCTCAAGGCTCTGGATGTTGGGGGACAGTGTTGGTTGACACGCCTCTACAACTTTGCATGGAAATCGAGAACAGTACCTCTGGACTGGAAGATCGGGGTGGTGGTCCCCATTTTAAACCGGAAGATGTGTTCCAACTATAGGGGGATCACACTCCTGGGAAAGTCTACTCCAGGGTGCTGGAGAAAAGGGTACGACCGTTAGTCAAACCTCGGCTACAGGAGCGGCAATGTGGTTTCCGTCGATTCCGTCGCGGAACACTAGACCAGCTCTACACCCTTGCAAGCGTACTGCAGGGTATGCGGGAGTTTGCCCAACCGGTCTACATGTGCTTTGTAGGCTTGGAAAAGGCATTCGACCGTGTCCCTCTTGGTGTCCTGTGGGGGGTGCTCCGGGAGTACGAGATTAGTGGCCCGCTACTACGTGCCATTCGGTCCTTGCACAATCAAAGGAGGAGCCTGGTTCGCATTGCCAGCAGTAAGTCTAGCTTGTTTCCGGTGAATTTTGGCCTTCGCCAAGGCTGCCCTTAGTCACCGATTCTGTTCATAATCTTCATGGACAGAATTTCTAGGCGCAGTCAAGGTGTTGAGGGAGTCCAGCTTGGTGACCTTAGGATCTCGTCTCTGCTATTTGCAGACGATGTGGTCCTTATGGCCTTATCAGGCTGTGAACTTCAGCGTTTACTGGAGCGGTTTGCAGCTGAGTGTGAAGCTTCTGGGATGAGACTCAGCACCTCCAAATCCGAGGCCATGGTTCTCAGTCGGAAACAGGAGGACTGTACCCTCCGGGTTGGGAGTGAGGTCTTGCCTCAGGTGGAGGAGTTCAAGTATCTCGGGATCTTGTTCACGAGTGAGGGAAGGTTGGAGCGTGTAATTGACAGACGGATCGGTGCAGCATCCGCAGTAATGCGGTCGCTGTACCAGATTGTCGTGGTGAAGAGAGAGCTGAGCCGGAAGGCAAAGCTCTCTGTTTACCGATCAATCTACAATTCCACCCTCACCTATGGTCATGAGTTATGGGTCATGACCGAAAGAACAAGATTGCGGATACAAGCGGCGGCAATGAGTTACCTCTGTAGGGTGGCTGGACTCACCCTAAGAGATAGGGTGAGGAGCTCAGAGTAGAGCCGCCGCTCCTTCACATCGAGAGGAGCCAGTTGCGGTGGCTCGGGCATCTAGTTCGGGAGAAGGCCCCGGGCAAGACCTAGGACACGCTGGAGGGACTATGTCTCACAGCTGGCCTGGGAACGCCTTGGTGTCCTCCCGGTGGACCTGGAAGAGGTCGCCAGGGACCGGGAAGTCTGGACTTCCCTACTGAAACTGCTGCCCCCGCGACCCGGACCCGGATAAGTGGAGGAAAATGGAATGGAATAGAATGGAACATAAAAGATGATTTTTTTTTTTATCCACTACACGCAAATTGACACATTGACTTTGCTGATTGAGATTTTCAGCTTATAAAAACCACAAACCCACCAAAATTATTATTATTTTTTTAATGCAAGACTTGATCAGCAAAATCCAAAGAAAAAAAACTTGAACTATATAGATTTGCATATTCTTCGATTATATAATATGTCAAATTCATCTTTTAAGTCTTCAATGTGTTAGTAGCGGCTAGCTCCATGCAATATCTTAAACAAAAATCAATTGTGGCATGCATGGCCTGAACTCTATTAGGTAAATTTGTTTTTGTTATTGTTGCTTGTCTTCCGTAATGACTACTTAAAACGTCTTATGGCTTAAGTTTTCGTCATGTTGCCTTGACCTTGGCTGTCTTGTCATTTCGAAAATTGTTTTTCTCTATTTTATAATTGTAATTCTTCTTTAATGGCAAACTGAATGTGTACATGACCTGTGGAAATGATGACTCCTATGTAGTTTGACCAAAACACTATTAAATCTAAGAACATAACTATTGATGAATTATGTGTAATTATATTTATTGGATGTTCAATTGTCAATTCAGTTCAGTTCAATTGTGATTCTTTATGTTATTATCATTATCAGGATTTAGGATGCACCACAGCACTTCCTCACCACCTCAGACAAAGGCCTCGTTTCAGTATTTGTATTATTAGACCTTACAGCAGCATTCGCCACATGATCATGAAATTCTAACACGGCAATTAGAACATGGCCTTGGCATTAAAGGAACTGCATTAAAATGGTGTCAGTCTTATTTGTCAGATCACCTGCAGTTTGTATCCTTTAGTAATGAAGAATCCAGACATGTGAAGGTCAGTCATGGCATCCCACAGGGTTCTGTGCCAAGACTAGCATTGTTCAGTCTTTATACTGTACAGTATGTCCCCCTAGGTAATATCAATAGAAAACAATCTTATTAACTTCCACTGCTATGCAGATGACACACAACTGTACTTATCAATGAAACCTAACCAAACTAGTCAGCTGTCCAAACTGTAGGCGTGCCTTAATGACGTAAAGAGCTGGATGACCTCAAACCGTTTACTATTAAATGCAGCCAAAAACTGAAATGATAGTTCTTGGTTCCCAGCACCTCAGATACAAGACTGCAAATAATATTACTGCCCTAGATGGTCTTGCCCTCACCCCCCACAATACAGTCAGAAATTTTTTTTTTAATACCTGCGAAGCTTGGGTGTCGCTGTGGATCATTTCTGTGCGTCCAAGGCCCTCAGAGGCACCTTGTCCCGAATGGAATCCCGATGGAAAAAACATCCTGATCTTTGATCAGGATGTTTTTTTTGCTCCCAAAACAAGTGTCAAGTACAGCATTTTTCCATATTACGAAACATAAAGAAAATCAGAAAATTCAAATATCATACGTATCTCACCCGTATTAGCCGCACTGCATTGGTTACCTGTACAATTTACAATAGAGTATGAAATTCTCCTTCTTACGTATAAAGCACTACACGGTCAGGCACTAGTATATCTTAAAGAGCTCCTACAACCTTACCCAACCAGTAGAAGACTGTGCTCACAGGATTTACAATTACTTGTCACTCCTACAATTTTTACAAGTAGAATGGGAGGTAGATCCTTTAGTTATCATTCTCCTCTGTTATAGAACTCCCCGACTCAATACTGGGGGAAGACACCGTTTCTCTATTTAAAAGTCAACTCAAAACTCATCTCCTTGCTAAAGCATATAGTTAGAAGTGACCTTTGATATGCTGATATGTATCAGAGACATTTCTCTATGTTCCTTGGTCTAAGACTAAGACTTCTGTCTTCATCTACCATGTATCCCTCTATTCTTTTTATATCTTAACCCAAGTCCAGACAGACGGCCGTCCCACAGAGCCTGAGTTCTGTCCAAGGTTTCTGCCCCAAAGGGAGTTTTTCCTTGCCTCCATCGCTAAGTGCATGCTCATGTGGAGTTTCAGCTGCTTCTCTGTTTGTGACCTTCACGTCACGTCAAAGTGCTATGAGATGCTATGTGCTACGATACAACTGCTGTTGTCATTTGGCGCTAAGCAATAGAGTGATTTGAATTGACTCAAATTGAATTATTATTTTTTACAAAATGCTTTTTTTCTGCAGCTTCTAAATTTTAAACCAGAAAATGAGGCAGGTATAGTTGCACCAGATACATTTATACATTTATTTTGAAAACTGTATGAGTTGAAACAAATATTAGTCATTTCAATAAAATATAAGTTTAAAAAAGGTATGAAAATTGCTTTTTTGTGTTAAAAAAATATTCAACCGTGACACTATTACATGATCACAAAATGTTCTATTGTTATTGTTCTAAACCTTATTACGGTGATTTCAACAATTAATTAGACAGATTGCAATGTAAAATATGATATAACAATGTAGATATAATGCTTTTGTAACATTACGAGCCTTGTGTAAACATGGCGTTACTTGGGCATTATTGTTAAAAGCTGAGAGAAACATCAACACAGAAAAAAAGGTGACTTGTAGGGGAAGCAGCTTCTGTTTAAACATTATAAATCATTAAACATACACGTAAACATTGTGATGATTGTGAAAAGATAGATTTACATAATAACTTCTTTTGATACTGTCTAATAAGTGGTACTTTGTTTTCTTACTCCACAAACATCAATCAAACTGGTCTCCATTTCATCAAAGTGTTGATTAGTGTTTATTCACGTTATCAAGATATTGTTGTTATTCATAATCTTGCCAAATATTGCGACAGTATTGTATTGCACATTACTCTGAGATTCCCATTAGATTATTAGTACGAAAATATATATCCAATTTGCAAGTAACTGGTTATTTTGGTTTTCATTCAATTCAAATTACAGCTTCGCAGCCAAGGCCCAAAGTCATTTACAGTTCTAATTCATACTTGGCCACATATCATTTTTGAGTGTTATTAACTATTTAAAATACAAAAAGTTATAGTAGATTATACAGGTAGACATCAATTAGCCAATCTACAATATCAGTTCTAGTGTGCAATCACATCCTATTTTTTCTGGGCTGTAAACTGACACGATTGAACACTGCAGGATGTCATTTCATTCACAGACCACGTCTCAGCAAATTATTCCAAGAGGCTTGAAGCATCACCAAATTTAACAAAAATCTTCCTTTCTCAGACCTTTACTATCTGTAGTATATGATCTATTTTATACTGGAGCAACAAGAAAGACGGGTGGCACTATGCCAAATGAATTCCAATTTGATTGAAGACGAATAAGGGTGTGAAAACTTGAAATACTGCTGGTGTGGGAGTGGGGAACCAATTATTTTTATCATTTGGCCTATAGCCTGTTCGACAACACTCTAACATACAGTGAAATTACAAACCACCCACAAGCAAAGGCAAAGTGTAGCAGGACTTAACCAAAACTACAACAAAGAGAGCAGTGCCTGCCTGCTTGACCTGCCGCTCACATATTTGTAACAAAGACTAAAGAAAAAAAATTGCTGAATCTATGACAGGATGTGATTCTCTGTGCATTTTTTTTTCCTTAACCAGCAGACACA
This sequence comes from Oostethus manadensis, assembly GCA_024372805.1. Classification (NCBI taxonomy): domain Eukaryota; kingdom Metazoa; phylum Chordata; class Actinopteri; order Syngnathiformes; family Syngnathidae; genus Oostethus; species Oostethus manadensis. The sequence continues at coordinate 1,740,484 of QODF01000023.1, read as the reverse complement.
CTAGTAGCATCCACTACTTACAGTTACAATGTTAACATGACTCTAAGTAGTTATTAAAGCGTAGCACAACACTGCATAATAAGGGAAGAGCGTCAAAAAGTCAAACAGCTGAAAAAAAGCCTATTACTAGAAGTTCAACAAACATGCGCACACGGTTAACTGCCTGCAACAAACTGAAAATGACTCTTTATGTGTTCTTGGCCCTCACCAAGCTCACCCATCCATAAAAATCCCATCTCAAGGAGAGCAGAGGTGAGGTCTCTCTCTCTCGCTCTCTCCCATGTAACACCTCTCGTGCTCATTCACTCTCTCCTCACTGCTTACACATGCACACAAACAAAAGCCTGTTCTGTATCATAACTGCTTCCACAATTATTCAGACGATTACTCAGATCAATGGGGTACCTGCTTGCCATAGAGTGTCCTGGCCAGCCACAAACAGCCTCCAGCCTGAATACATTAAATGCATGCACTGTAACATTGTGCAATGACACATGGGGGTGAAAAGCAAGATGGCTGTTGTCTGTCGCCACTGTCATGTGTGAAAGAGCAAATGTGTAACAGCAATCTGAATCTATGTTTCATACATCTGCATGAATAGTCCCTGATCATTAAATCTTTCAAAACAGACTCTTTTGGAAAAGTCAAAAACGTAGCAGCGTAGCAGTGACACTTATCGAGCGAGTAGTCTAACTAGGGGTTGTGGCTGATTTCAGACTCCCTATCTGGAAATGACAATACATGAGCGCACTTAATTAGCCAGTCTCTAGTCTAGATCAACAGCCGCAGCAAAGAGACTGGTGTATTCATTAACAACGATGGAGCTCCATTATTCTGAGAAACAATCACACTCTTTCCCTGCTGAAGAAGTTAAAACTCACATGTTCTAAAAACAAATGAAGGGAAAATCCCCCGCAAATAAAAGGCAATGCTTTGGCCTACATTTCCAACTGATTTGTTTGGCTCTAAGCACCAATGCTCAGACACATGACAGCACTGAAATCCTCCCACACTGAAACAGGAAAAATTCAACTGTGACATTTTCTGTGTTGCTTGTCCCGACTCTGCGTGGAGGGGAAACATGCATCCATTGTAAGGAAAATAAGATACACTGGGATGTTAAGTTATGAATAGTCAATTGAGGCTGGAGAAAAAGAAAAAGCCACAAGTGATGGTTTGGCGGATGAACTCTCTCTCTCAGTCTACAAGTCCACTAAGGTCCTGATCCCTCGGCCTCTACGTGGAAAAATTTCCCTTAGTTAACCACAACACATTTGACAATGTAATCCTTTAAAACGAATACTTCAATCAGCACAGAAGCTAGAAGAGTTGTTATGTTTGAGAAGAGCATAACGAAGGGTACATGTAGGGTGGTGGGAGATGGAATCGAGGAGTAAATAAATGAATCGATGAATGAATAATTGATTGGCCAGCGAGTGGCCTCACGGAGCAGCAATGCAGTATTAATAACTGACTCTTACTGTTGGTCTCTGCGTCATCACTGATACTCTTAGGTGGACCGTGGCCAGCATAACACACGGTAGATCTGTACATTCGATCCGGATTGCGAACTTTCTTCAGTCCTTCAGGAGGCAAAGAAAAAAAAGAGTAGAGAAAATGGTGGAAAAAAGCGTTCTTGTAGCTTGTGATGGCCCAGCAAATTCCCCATGCAAACAGACAGAAATTACACTGGTAAAGAACATATAGCAGGAATATTTATTACAATAAGAACACATCATAAATGTATCAGTTATTTATTATATAAAGCAGGAAAAAGTTCAGCCCATGTTTTGCTGCAAAGATAGGTCTAAGGGGGTAAAAACATGTAAAACTGCAGACTGAACATGAACTCATTCCTTAAAGGGCATGAAATGAAAAGCAAAGGGTTGAAATTTCCTCAAAATATTTTCTTCCTCTCATCGCTATATCACCCTTAAAGCCATCACAGATTGTGACTGTGAGATTGTGAGTAAAGTTAATTTCAAGTTCAACCTGGAATCCCCCTAACTTGACCTTTGACATAAACCTCCTCAGGCCATATAACTTTAATAACAATAATGAAGTGGAACCTCAGTTTTCACATGACCAATTTTGATTGGATTCAGTTTTCGTCAAAAAGTACTGCTGAAAATATGTCTTTGGTATCGTTCGGCTCAACAGTTTCCCTTACAAACTAGTCGAGTGCCCAAAGAAAGCTACACACATTGGGGAATCATGGAATGACTCAGGAATAACTCAAAATATAATTGAGTTTCAGGAAAGGTGGTTCTTTTAAAGTTGGGACACTAGGTTCCAGACAGAGAATGCTTTAATCATTTAAACAATCGTGTGTGTGTGTGTGTGGTTTATTTTTTCATACAACACACACATAACGATGGCTGGTGAGGCGTTAGACGCACTACGTTTTTTCTGAGTGTCGGTTTGCATGTTGGCCACACAGTCAAGAGATATGGAAGATCTGGGTTTGAATCTCGGTTTGGGCATCTCTGTGTGATGATCTCCCCATACCTGGCTTTTCTGCGGGTGCTCAGGCTGCCCCCCACATTCCACAGATATGCATGTCATGTTAATTGGAGACTCTAAATTGTCCATAGGTATGAATGTGAGTGTAAATTATTATTTGTCTATACAGTGAGGGAAAAAACGATTTGAACCCCAGCTGATTTTGTAAGTTTGCCCGCTAACAAAGAAATTATCATTATATAATTTCAATGGTAGGTTTATTTGAACACTGAGAGACAACAATGACAAAAAAAAAATCTGTTTCAAAAAGAGTTATAAATTAATTTGCATTTCCATGAAGGAAATAAGTATTTGATCCCCTATCCGTCAGCAAGATTTCTAGCTCCCAGATGGATCTTATACAGGTAACGAGCTGACATTGGCAGCCCTGTCAGCTTGTTACCTGTATAAAAGAGACCTGTCCACAGAAGCAGTCAATCAATCCAGATGCCAAACTCTGCACCATGGCCAAGACCAAAGATCTTTCCAAGGATGTCAGGGACAAGATTGTGGACCTACACAAGGCTGGAATGGGCTACAAGACCATCGCCATTTGGTGACAACACTTGGTGCAATTATTTGCAAATGGAAGAAACATAAATTAATTGCCAATCTCCCTTGGTCTGGAGCTCCATGCAAGATCTCACCTCGTAGAGTTTCAATGATAATAGGCAATGTACCGTCAAGTGTTGGGTGAGATGGGTCGTGGTTGGGTATTCCAGCATGACAATGATCCAAAACACATGGCCAAGGCAACAAAAAATTGGCTCAAGAAGAAGCATATTAAGGTCATGGAGTGGCCTAGTCAGTCTCCAGACCTTAATCCCATAGAAAATATGTGAAGGGAGCTGAAGGTTCGAGTTGCCAAACATCAGGCACGAAACATTAATGACTTGGAGAGGATCTACAAAGAGGAGTGGGCCAAAATCTCCCCCGATATGTCGGCAAACCTTGTGGCCAACTACAAGAAACGGCTAACCTCTGTGATTGCCAACAAAGGTTTTGCCACCAAGTACTGAAGCACGTTTTTCATAGGAATCAAATACTTATTTCCTTCATGGAAATGCAAATTAATTTATAACTCTTTTTGAAACGCATTTTTCTGGATTTTTTTGTTATTGTTGTCTCTCAGTGTTCAAATAAACCTACCATTGAAATTATAGACTGATCATTTATTTGTTAGTGGGCAAACTTAGCAGCTGGGGTTCAAATTGTTGTTTCCCTCACTGTATATGCCCTGTGATTGGCTGGCGACCAGTTTAGTTCGTACACCGCCTCTCACCCAAAATGAACTGTGATAGCGGCATGGAAAATGAATGAATTATGGCTGCAAAAAAGTTTCAAGTGCCAGAACTTTAATATGTCGTGAGAAACACTCTGGTTTCCATGTGAATGGAATTGTGGATGGAATCACGGAATTGGCCAATATAAACAAAATCTACAGAAATTAACATAATGTCATTGCGAGGAGAAAGAACATTTGTATGGGGAAGTATTTCCCCAGTGGACCGCTCAATTGTGGCGGAATCTCATCACAAACACTAAATATATTCTGTACTAAATAAGTCAAAATGGCAACATGAAACAAAAGTTGATGAAAAAACTTTGAAACTCCTCTAAGCTTATTTGAACAGATCATGTTAGTGTGGCTGTGTGTGTGCAACTTAGCCTCTATGAGTGTGTTTACATAGTGTGATGAGCTTTTTACAACGCCCACTGACATTCTGCAAGTTCTGAGTGATAAAAGGATTTTAAAAAGGATAAAAGGAAGAAAGGCATATTAATTCGTATTCCCAGCTCATCTTAACCGAGAACAGACATTGTCAACTCACACTACACACTTTCGGCCGTCAAGAGCGGTCTTTGCCACATCCAGTCTAATTGTGTGAACTAAATAAGGGTGTCATAAAAAATATCTTACATTAATAACACATTGGAATTGTATTGGTGACTACATCTGCCTTAACCACAAGCACAGACTTTACACTCATTACCCTCTTCACTAACAAGTCTTAAATAAGGGTAAAAGTGATGTTAAATGTTCATATATTCATTTGATTTGTCATTCATATGTACTTTGCATTGTTTTTGCACAAAAAGGCATAATTATTATCTGTAAAATGTGTTTGTGTTCAAATTTGGATGTCTGGAACAGATTAATTGAATTTACATTATTTCTTATGAAAAGATTTACATTATTTCTTATGGAAAGATTGATTTGGTGTTCCCACATTTCAGTTTTGTCCGACCTTTTGGATCAAATAAAAAAAAAAAACTGAGATTCCACTGCAGTAAAAGTAATACAGTGCACATCTGTAATGCTTTTCAGGAAACTCAAAGACCAATTACAGCTTTACAATCAATGGGATTTGTGCAAACATTTGATCCCTGGCCATCTTATATTTGGTAGGATTACAGATCTAGTGTATATCTTGCTTGCTCTGACCAAGAGAAATGATACCTTAAGATTTAAAAAGATTTCAAGGAAAATATTTAGAATTTTGTTTGTTGTAGATTAGTGTTCCTACGACACTTCTTACAGACTTGAATAGTGAAACATCAAAAAAAAAACTTTAAAACTTTAGTATACTTACTTCAGCATTAAAAGAAAGACGATAAAGTATGCATCTGCTCAACTGAGGCTATGGATTGTTTCAATTAGTTATCTTATCAGATGACCGGGTAAAATCTCAGAGTCTAGATAGTTTAGGCAAATTGGTTGTCATTCCTTAGTTAGGGTATTTTAAGTCCAACCGACAGACATATCATGTCTGTCTTTTCAATATCCTGCAGGCTATGAGCTCAAAGTAATGGCCCCATGTTGCTTTTTATGGGTGCTAAAATAAAAAAAACAACATGACCGCCAAGGGCCCTGACAAAGAGTTAGCTGGAGTGGAAACCTCAGGACGTAAACAGTACCGCACCAGTAAGACTGGGTCATGGCCTCCTGGATTTAACACAACGCGCAGCCCTTAGTCATTTAGAGTTGTCATTGTCTGAGATGTCGAACTACTTAGAGAGATCCGCTCTACCTGCAAACCCCAAGGTCAAAAGGTTAAGGAAACAGTGCTCAGCTGTCTGTACCTGACTACTGAAGACGTGCTGCAGGTAAACAGTAATGTTTGTGTGGACGCAGTGTGTCACCATAGCACATGAGAATAGAGTCTTTGCCAAACTTGTCTTTTTCCTTTCTCCCACCGGCTGGCCTCACAGGGCCACTGAAAATAACTTCCTGTGCTCAGCAGTGAGACTTCCAAGTGGAGGAGAGCTCCATGTTTTACAGCGGTGTTGTCATTAACAACTGGAACTTCTCCATTATGTTCAGCTGGTTAGATGAATACGTGAGGACGCCACATTGTGAAGTCATTACTATCATAAAACCAGACGTCTTTATTTTTGCCACAGACATACGCTTCACATCGTGAGTGTACTTCTGTAGCTCAACATCACCCCCTGGTGGGAGTCAGTGCATCAGTCAAACAGCTGAATTCCTTGTCTGCTCTCACTTGGAGAGGTAATATTGTTTTCATGTTCTTCTGAACCCCCAAAAGACACGTGCATTGAGTTGCTCTGTGAAAAGCTGGGAAACCTCCCCCTAACGATATTACAAGCAGGAAAACACATTTTTCTCTGACACTTTTCCTGACATTCCCGTTTCCATGTTAAATGCAAGATCTGAACGGTGGCCATCCAGATGAGACCATCAAAACCATCTGGTATGCATGGGTCGGTATTCTTAGGGGGAATCAAATAAAAGAAAAGCTTATCATGCAAATATGTCATCTCTGCTCAATAATACCACATAACTGGTTGGGGTGAAGATAAAATGAGGATGCTTCTTATTTTAAAGCTGTTTCCCCCCCATTATCACAGTGTACTGTATCGCTCCCCACTCCCTAATATTCCCAGGATCTTCCTGAATAGATCTTTCCACAGTATATGTTTGCCGGTCCAATATCCCACTTATGAAGTATAACGGCTTCCATCTTAAGTTAGTGAGCCGTATGAAATAAGATGATGGGGGAAAGACATCATTTTGTCCTTTGTGGGTTTGAACTGGGAAGGGCGGTTAGCTTCCATGGCCAACATGTCCACCGGTGTATTGGCATTCTGTGTGGGTGCGTTCCACAATAGAAACCCCAGGAACATAGGCCAATTACTTTGAGTCCAACTGGAATCACCGTGACCCTTTTTGACACAGTACCGGTTGGATGTCAAAGACGCTTCGAGCGCGGAAACCGGACGACCCAAAACAGATAAGCGGAGTACACAATACAACTAGACACGTCTCCGTAGTTTTCATTGAAAACAAGCCGGAAATCGCGAGCGACACTAATCAGCCACCGGTGGGAAATTGGAGAAGTTGCCGCTGACATGTTGTCATTAACTTAGCCTCAGCTCGTCGTCTGGATCCACGTCCACGCTAAACGCGGCACTTCCCCGCACTCTTCCCTCATCCCCGTGGCTGGAGTGCGGGCTTTCCGGTGGGAGCTAACTAGAAAAGCAGGCTAATATTAGCCGGCTAGTGTCTCTCCACGCTTGAGCCGCCTGCTCGCCACGAGACAACAAACACAGTTCCTCTTTTGTAAGCGAAAATGTCTGCCCTCGCGCGTCGCCCTCTCGCTACTTGCAACTGTTGGCCGACAAAAATGACACACATAGCAAGTGAATTAATCGTATTATATTTCTCTTACCTTCCGGCTTGTTTTCGGCAGCCATTTCCCCTTCACGCGCAACATCCTCCTCCTCCTCACGACCGTGGGTACCACGCGCGTGCACGGCGAGGACAGCACGCGGAGGGAGTGGAGGAGCGTGCCGTGAGTCCGGCCGGAACCAGGCGAACTTACTATTGGCTGCCACGCTCTGACTGACAACACACACACACGTCTCCCTTCCTCACTGTGTGTGTATGCCTATGACAACATCACTTCTTCTTCAGTCGCCTGATCAAATAATGGTTGTTTCTGTTAAGGTATAAATAAATAACCAATATCAATAAAACCAATTGCAGACTGTAGTAAAAGCTTGTACCTGTGTTACTTAACTTATTTGATTGCTGTGCACATTAACCCACGCTTGGGGCGCTAGAAGTGCTGAAATTGCCCCCTGGTTAGACGGATATTTGGCCCTTTTTACTGTTGAGGCCGCCATATGTCAAGCTGATGCTGGTCAAAGTTTCATTGAGTGACAACATGTGTACCTAAAGTTGCATCATTCCTAACCTGCAGACAGGGAAGGGGGTCCCTAGGTGGGTCGTGATACTGTTTGTTTGTTTCAGGTGTTTGTCACGTCATTTGTTGCAACCCCAAAATTATATATTTGCTGTAGAATTGTGATACCGACACTTCTACTATAAACTTTGTATATTTTCTTTGTTACATTTTTCTATGAGGTGCTACCAGTAACTATTTTTTGTATAGCTATTGTGCCAAGTGTGCCAAAGCAATACAATATAACCACATGTATACTTTGGGTTGCTCATTGGTCAAGCAGATTTATCATCACTGGGCCACTGCGACTTGTTAGGATACATGAAAGACACCCCACCCAGCAAAAATTAGTTGAAAAGACCTTCACCATACGTTCAAACAACGTTTAGATTTGCTTGAAAAGTGAAAGGTAAAAAGATGTCACAAAGCTGTACGCCCTTTCCTGTCCAAATTTGGTCGAAAAATGCTTATTTTGGGGCTATATTTGGACCAAATCAGTCAGACTAAACTGAGCCCAATTTACAACGTCTATTTCTGGGCTAAATCCAGGCCGATGGACCAACCATATTTAGCCCAAAAAACAACGTCCAAATGACATCTAGTGTTGGGTAGGACAAATAAACAAAAATGCTTACAAGGACTTATCCATTTGCTGTGAGAGAAATGTGTGAAGCACAACACTACCAATGGCCACTTTTTCTATTGCCATTGTATGTAATCATAATGATCACCAATAATGATGACCATTATTTTTCTTTTTGAATGCTGCCTCTAACCCATTAACCCTCATGGTATTCTAGACACATAGTGGTATAGAAAATTGATAAATGAACATCACAGGGTGGTAAAGGGTCAATTTTCACAACAGACAGAATTTGTAGCATCAATTACTATGGCCATTTGTACGTACCCTGGACTCATAACAGCGAAATGGAATCTAACCACACAGCACGGAAGCCAGCTTTGTGAACCACTATCAATGGCCACTTGAGAAGTTATGCCAGGTAATTTTCTTGATCAGGTGATAAAGTGGCCATCTTTTAATTACCAGTTTTAGGGTTCAATTTCCAGTGCCACCTGACCTGTCAAAGTATTCTTGAGCAAAGAAGCTCCAGTCTTTCCTATTGTTGATGAGATTTTAACAACCTTCCCATTCCTGTTGTCATGTTTGTGACTTAATGAATTATGAAAAGCACTTTAAAGGGTAGAAATGTGTGGTGTGAATGATTACCATTTATCATTTTATAGCCGTGTTGGTGAGATTTTGGAGCAAAAGCACATTTACATCATCCACTGCATGTGCCTTCAAGGTTCTCCTTCTATTATTGTGGTGCAGTTAGGCTTGACAATAGCGTGGCGGCATTAATAACTACAAGCAATCTAATTACAGATCATTGAGCTTGATACACGTTGCTGTTGGCACTCTTGTCAACTGCAGCACTTAAAGACAGCCTTCATCCTACATTAACAGGCTGTGGGCCATCGGTGCTGAAATGCTGGAGTATGTGGTGCTGAAAGGACAGCTCCTTTGCTGCCGGCTGGCCTTGCAGTCAAAATATGCTCTGCTGAGAAAAAGTAGATAACTCATGCAACTCAAGTCATCATGAGAAAATGGTTTTCTCTCCACCTATAGCTCTCCTGTATGATGAATGATACAATGTCAAATATCCCGAATGTTCAAATAATGCAGACAATTTTTATTTTATAATATTTGGTATTGATCTGTATGAATTGATCTGTATGATGGCATGATATTCACATTCAAATTAAATAATACATAAAATCTTATTGATATGGTATGTATGTAGGGCTACATTAAAATGCCATTATTAATATTATGCACTCAAGGTTTTCTAGTATTGCGATAGTATTTCCAGTATTAGGATAAGTAATATAAAATTACACCACCGTATCTACGTGTACTATATTTTAAAATAGCTACAAAAACTATATTATGAAATTATAATGTGAAGACCAAGTAAAAAATACAGTAGTCACATATGAAGGATGTTGTAATTTGACACCCGAAGCACAAGGGGGCGATAGAGTGCATCAGAACGTCATTGAGTAACTCAAGTGATAAACCAAGGAAGAAATGACCGGGTGTAAACATGGCGTCTGCCTTGGAAGATGATGAGATCTCCAGTGATGATTACTATTCCCTTCTAAATGTCAGACGAGAGGTACATCATATAGTTGTCTTCTGTGGAGCTATTGAGTGCAAGCATGTCCAAGCTATTTTGTTCGCCGCCACGTGATATTATAGTCCATGGTTTAGCGTGCAATGATGTTTAACGTTAGCCAGACGGCTAGCTTTTGACCCTCGACATTGATTTCTAGTCTGTAGCTCCGACCGGAAACTTTTCCAGGACACACAACAAGTTTCCGGGTGATAATTTTGCTAAAAAAAACATTTGGTGAACAACGTGAACGTGACGGACTATTCGCTCTTGTGGTTGAATGGGTGTCAGAATTGACAGAAACTCTAAATTTACGAACGCTTTCTTGGACTGTGCACAGGGCTACATGGCTAATGCTATCATGATTGACTACACCAGGATTTGCAGTTGATCAGATTAGACGTTCATGTCAGGGGATCGAGTGCTTACAATTATCTCACTTTTACTGCAAGTATACAGTGGATTTGCTGATGTCATTAAACGAAGGCAAATGTATCTGAATTATTGCAACTTTAGTTTGTTTCTATGAACTGTTTGACAGGTTGTCCTATGTTAGATAGATAGATACTTTATTAAACTCCAAGAGAAATTTAGGTTTCAAGCAGCTCTCCAAGAATGCCGTGTTATAAACCTAATCACTCGATCACAAAGTACCACAAATGTGGGAACTACAATAGAAAGATAAATAATACATAGCTAAATAAAAGTAAATAATAGTATTAATAATAATCAATAAATAATAATTCATATTAATACATAATATTAAACATAAAAAGTCCAGCCCGGTGTGTGTATTTTTTTATCTCTCTCCCACTCTGCTGCGTTGAAAAGCCACACGGTGTGGGGGAGGAATGATCTTCTCAGTCTGCCAGTGGAGCAGGACAGTGATAGTAATCTGCCACTGATAGTGCTCTTCTGTTGGGAGATAATGCTGTGCATTGGATGATGCTGTTTGTCCATGATGGACTGGAGCCTCCTCAGTGTCCTTTGCATTTGTATTTAAAAATGCATTTAAGGGACTGTTTTCCATTTGTTTGCAAAATGTAATTTAATGACTTGATTTCCATATATCTGACAATAGGATGTAATTTTCACATGACTGGATTGCATGTTGCACAGATAACTATTTTCACATTTTTACTTTAATGTGGTGCTTCAGGCGACGCAGGATGAGTTGAAGGCAGCGTACAGGCGCCTATGCATGTTATATCACCCAGACAAACATCGGGATGCAGAACTAAAGCGACAAGCAGAGCAGCTGTTTAACCTCGTACATGAAGCTTATGAAGGTAAGACAAAGTGAATCCAGAAGACACGTTGTTGAGAGATATGTACATCCAGCAACAATGACATTCATGGATTATTGGCCTTCTTGACATTTCCATTATTGTATGTTTCCATAGTGCTCAGTGATCCACAGGCACGAGCTATCTATGATGTCTATGGCAAGCGTGGACTTGATGTGGATGGATGGGAGGTAAAACTATTGTTTATCTGTTTGTATGGTACATAATCAACCAGTCACAATAAACAACCACAGCAAATATTTCCTTTTTTTGGAAAACGTCATAGTAATATTCTTATTGAAATTCCATATTTCTGAGCCATTTTAAACAATTCAACTAGAATAGCATTATTTGAGTAGTAACAATAATAAGTACATAAATATGTATTTGACATCAAGAGGGCAAATGCTGTTTTACCAGGTGGTGGAGAGGAAAAGAACTCCTGCAGAGATCAGAGAGGAATATGAGCGGCTTCAGAAAGAACGAGAGGAGCGAAGACTCCAGCAAAGGACCAACCCAAAGGTACGGTTAATGGCTGACTTGACTTATACTTGAATATTTTAAAGCACTTTCTTTTACATATTGTATTCTATCTACCTAAGAGATTTTATGATTTTGTATGATCCTTGATGGCTGGTTTTGGCTCTGATTATATTGAATGTATCCTTTCCAGAATATTTCAGTTAGCTTTGGTCCGGGATTATATTTGTTTTTTGTTCACCGGTTGCAATTTTAACACTCTGTCTCTCACCGCTGTATATTCAAAGGGAATGATTAGTGTGGGCATTGATGCCACAGACCTTTTTGACCGCTATGAAGAGGACTACGAGGACATGGTTGGAGGAGGCATCCCACATGTGGAAATCAACAAGATGCACATATCACAATCCATAGAGGTAAAACGTAGTGTCAGGTTGCACGTTTCAGAACGGTTTAAAGGTATACAATGGGTGTACAATAATATGATGCCATAGTTGTGCATGTGACAGCTCAAGCAGTTCTAGCTGCCTTGTGTGATCTCCTGCAGGCCCCCCTTACCACAAATGACACAGCCACCTTGTCCGGTTCCTTGTCGACACACAATGGAAACGGAGGCGGTACTATTAACTTAGCCCTGAGGAGAGTCACTTCATCTCAGGGTTGGGGGGAGGTATGCTGCTCTTTTTTCAAGTGTAAAGCAATCTTACACATTCTTTGTCCAACTGTCTGATCACATGTGGACATGCCATGTATATTTTTTGTGCATAAAGATAGAGTTTGGCGCTGGGGACACACATGGACCTCTCTTTGGAATGAAAATATTCCGAAATCTGACGCCTCGGTGGTACGTGAATTTTTACGAAAACCTGTAAACTAAATGACTTAAAGATGGCCAACTTTGTGAATGTTCTCCTTTTTTTTTGTTTCCTCTCAGCTTTGTGACGGCCCAATGTGGGCTCCAGTTTTCATCACAAGGTGTGCGTCCAGGCATAACCACAGTGCTGGCCCGTCACCTTGACAAGAACACAATGGGCTACCTGCAATGGCGTTGGGGGATTCACTCCTCTATGAACACCAGCATAGTCAGGGACACCAAGAGCAGCCATTTTACATTCGCAGTGCAGGTTCGCCACCTGCACTCGTGTGGGTTCCAGCATTTAATTTACAGTTGCCTGTCAGCGGTGACCAGAAATGTTCTTTTACTTTCTGCAGCTTGGCATTCCACACACTTTTATGATGATGAGCTACCAGTACAAGTTCCAGGATGAAGACCAGACAAAGATTAAGGGCTCAATAAAGTATACGTTTTATCATCATTTTGTTATTTTTCAGATTGACTGTGGTTATTTTGACTTTGGTGATGTGGTGAATGTTTGCAAAGTTGTTTTTATCTGTGTTGCAGGTCCGGTTTCTTCGGAACTGTGGTAGAATATGGTGCTGAGAGGAAAATCAGTAGACACAGCGTTTTGGGGGCTACGGTCAGTGTAGGGGTGCCCCAAGGTATCTCGCTCAAGGTCAAGTAAGTGCTGCTTTCATTATAGGATATTGTTCATTAAAGCCAACTGAAATTATTGGTGTTGTAGAATATCTGCCCTTCATTACAAAAGATGAGCTCATAAATGGTCAAATGTTTTTGTGGGAATATTATCTTATTTTCAGACATAATCCTGGTCGAATTTCTAAATCTGAGCCCCAGCAATCACTCACCACCTCTTATTTCCAGTGCCTATTGTCACATATTAGGAGATGACACCACTCGGTATATTTTCACAAATAATCTGAGTTGTACATTAACCTTTGGCAGGTATTAGAAGGCACACATACTACGACAAAAAATCCAAAATCAAAAAAGCCATCACCAATTGGCGGCCCTTGATCCGGATATGGACCCAATGATGGTTCATTACGGACCCCTGACCAATTAAAGTGAATGGGAAATACAGTGAGGGAAAAAAACTATTTGAACCCTAGTTGATTTTGTAAGGTTGCCCACTAACAAAGAAATGATCAGTCTATAATTTCAATGGTAGGTTTATTTGAACACTGAGAGACAATAATGACAAAAAAAATCCAGAAAAATGCATTTCAAAAAGAATTATAAATTAATTAGCGTTTCCATGAAGGAAATAAGTCTTTGATCCCCTATCCGTCAGCAAGATCTCTAGCTCCCAGGTGGATCTTATACAGGTAATGAGTTGGCATTGGCAACCCTCTCAGCTTGTTACCTGTATAAAAGACACCTGTCCACAGAAGCAATCAATCAATCCAGATGCCAAACTCTGCACCATGGCCAAGACCACAGAGCTTTCCAAGGATGTCAGGGACAAGATTGTGGATCTACACAAGGCTGGAATGGGCTACAAGACCATCGCCAAGCAGCTGGGTGAGAAGGTGACAACAGTTGGTGCAATTATTCGCAAATGGAAGAAACATAAATTAACTGCCAATCTCCCTCGGTCTGGAGCTCCATGCAAGATCTCACCTTGTGGAGTTTCAATGATAATGAGATTGTTAAGGAATCAGCCCAAAACCACTCGGGAGGAACTTGTCAATGATCTCAAGGCAGCTGGGATGATAGTCACCACAAAAACAGTTTACACTACGCCGTGAAGGACTGAAATCCTGCTGTGCCCGCAAGGTCCCCCTGCTCATGAAAGTCCATCTACAGGCCCGTTTGAGGTTTGCCACTGAACATCTGACTGATTTAGAAAAAGAGTGGGTGAAAGTGTTGTGGTCAACTGGGTGAAAGGGTTGTGGTCAGATGAGACCAAAATTGAGCTCTTTGGCATCAACTCAATTCGCCGTGTTTGGAGGAGGAGGAATGATGCCTATGACTCCAAAAACACCGTCCCCACCGTCCAATATGGAGGTGGAAACATTATGCTTTGGGGGTGTTTTTCTGCCAAGGGGACAGGACAATTGGACCGCATCAATAGGAGGATGGATGGAGCCATCTATCGTCAAGTGTTGGGTGAGAAACTCCTTCCCTTAGTCATGGCATTGAAAATGGGTCGTGGTTGGGTATTCCAGCATGACTATGATCCAAAACATACGGCCAAGGCAACAAAAAATGGCTCAAGAAGAAGCATATTAAGGTCATGGAGTGGCCTAGTCAGTCTCCAGACCTTAATCCCATAGAAAATCTGTGGATGAAGGTTCGAGTTGCCAAACATCAGCCACGAAACATTGATGACTTGGAGAGGATCTGCAAAGAGGAGTGGGCCAAAATCCCCCCTGAGATGTGTGCAAACCTTGTGGCCAACTACAAGAAACGGCTGACCTCTGTGATTGCCAACAAAGGTTTTGCCACCAAGTACTGAAGCACGTTTTTCAAAGGAATCAAATACTTATTTCCTTCATGGAAATGCAAATTAATTTATAACTGTTTTTGAAACGCATGTTTCTGGATTTTTTTTTTGTCATTGTTGTCTCTGTGTTCAAATAAACCTACCATTGAAATAATAGACTGATCATTTCTTTGTTAGTGGGCAAACTTTTTCAAATAGGGTTCAAATAGTTTTTTCCCTCACTGTAAAATAATGCGATCACAGCGGTAGCTTGCAGGCGTAATTACTTTATTATGGTTACATGGTTACGTGACATTATGGTTACGTGACAGCAAACAAAGTGACGTCACTCAAAATGGTCCAATGAAATGGTTTGTTTACTTGCCGTGAAATGAGAGAACCATGGCTTGCAGAAAAGTAATAAAAGTTGATTAGAGAAAACCAAATATTTTTAAAGTAAATGGACAGACCGATATTCAGTGTGTTCATTCTTCCAGAATCCAGTGCCAAACCACTCTGTATCATATGCTCTGAAACTGTAGCGCTGGTCAAAAATGCAAATGTGTTGCACCATTATCAAACAAAACGCAGATAAAAGGTGAAGTATCCACCGAAGTCTGATGTAGCCTGGTGCCTAGTATGCAAAATCTACGCGAGTCAGAACACATTCATTTACAAGTTTGTTTATGCTGTCACGCCAAGTAAAAAGCAGAAAAGGTCAATCCCAATTACGTCCAAAAATGGCCAGCACCAGGCAGCTATCTAGAACGCACAGAAAAGGAAAGTATATGTGTTCTTGTCTCTTGTAATGATTCTAGATGATGGGCAAACATTCAAAAAAAGTGTAATTTTTCTTTAATATCACAGAGTTAAGTGGCTAGGCAAAAGTCTCATGGCTGACCACCTCTTCGCAGACTAAACAGAGCCAGTCAGACTTATTTCTTCCCCATTCACCTGACTGACCAACTTCTGCCAAGTGCTGTATTTTACGCCACAGTTGGACCACTGGTTGTCTACCTCGCCATGCAGCGACTTGTTATTCGGCCATATGTACAAGCTCAGAAGGAACAGTAAGAAATCTCCACTTTACATTAAATAAAAGGAAGCCATGCAGGTCTTAGCAAAGCTGTTTTTAAAGCTCATTTTATCATCTTATCTTTTAACAGAGACTTGGAGAAGCAGCGTGAGAGCTCGGCCTCAAACATAGCCAAAAAGAAACAGGAGGCGGAGGCTGCGGTGAGCAAATTGTTTTAACATGTTATACCAGGTGTCTCAAACTCTTACCATGGAGGGCTGAGACACTGCAGGTTTTCTCTTCAACCAGTCTCTCCAGCAGATGATTTCCCCATTTAGATTGAAGGAGGTGTTCAGTTCATTTTCTATAGCGCTTATCCTCACTAGGGTCGCGGGTATGCTGGAGCCTATCCCAGCCGACATTGAAGGAGGTGTTTATCATTGAAATCACCTGCTTTAGTGACCAGCTGGAAACAAAACCTGTAGGGTCTTTGCCCTCTATGGCACAAGTTTGAGACCCCTGTGTTAGATGTAGATCAAATGTATATCTCACACCAGTCAGAAAGTTGTGATAGCATTATGCAGAGTTGGGATGTGATGCTAATGATTATGGTAATGGTTTACTTTTATTTGGACATATGTATGTTTTTACTTTGGTATACATCACATATTACAATTCAAAATTTCACATGTCCAAAAGGAGTAGGAAGAAGCAGAGATTATTAAATCCTATCCATCTCTTCGACATCAAATTGCTAATAAATGTGTTCACTTCCTATTCAATGTGCCCTTTGCCAGTTCTGAAAAAGCATAAGAAAATTATAAAGCAATATAACAATGTGTTACAATTTAGTTGAGGTGTGTAAATCATTATAAAAGTACAGTTAGTGAAGTGTACTTTTATAGTTATTTTCTCATATATCGACACAATAGGTCAGATATAGCAAAAGAATAACAATGTACAAAGAACAACAAGAATATGGAGTGATTTTTGGTCTGGATTGTATTTTGCTTTCTTCAGTATAGAAGTATTTCTTGACACTTTTGTTGTATATTTTTTTAATGTGAAATTTCCAACTAATATTATCGTCTATTTTTAATAACGCTTAAACATTTATTTTCATTCACCGTCAATGTCTAACACCATCTATTTGCGTTTGCATATTATCCCTAATGTGATCTCTTTTTCTCGTCTTGTGTGCCTTTTTTGTCTCTGAAGGTCTTGCTCATGCAGGAGTCTGTGCGGAGGATTATTGAAGCTGAGGAGTCTCGAATGGGTATGATTAGTGATGTTCCACAAAATCTGGTCCTTTTATTTACCCTCAAATTAACTGTATAGTAGTGTTCAAAATAACAGCAGTCCGATGTGACTAACCAGATTAATCACTGCTATTAGTATATTTTTATTTCTACATGGCAAACAGGTTACCAGTAGTTACAGTAGATTATCAGAAAACAAACAAGACCCAGCATCCATGATATGCACGCTGTTAAGGCTGTGCAATTGGGCAATTAGTTGAAACTGGTGTGTTAAAAAATAAATAGCAGTGTCTGCCGTTTCTACAAACTCGAAACTATGTTGTACAAAGGTTTTTGTTTCTAGGATTTGGCAATCCTGTGAATCACTAAACTAGTATTTAGTTCTATGACCACAGTTTTTTTATAACCGCGTCACATCTGTGTGGCATGTACTCAGTGAAATTGTGGCACCTTTCAGCTGTAATTCCACTCAAGATTATTTAACAACATTCCACAATTCATTAACATTTCTTGGTTTTGCTTCAGAAACAGCATTTTTCACCCCATAAATTCTCCATTAGATTAAAGTCTGAGGATTGGGCTGTCCTCTCCATAACTTTAACTTTGATGGTTTGGAACCAAGATTTTGCTCGTTTACTAGTATTTGGGGTCATTGTGATGTTGAAACACTCATTTCAAGGGCATGTCCTCTTCTGCATAAGGGAACATGACCTCTTCAAGAATTTTGACATTTTGACAGTATTCAAACTGATCCATGATCCCTGGTATGCGATAAATAGGCCCAACACCATAGTAGGAGAAACATGCCCATATAATGATGCTTTTACCTCATTCCTGGCCAGGATCAGGAATGAGCACATCAGAGGGACAGCACATGCTTCACTGTGGCTTGAATTCAGCATTTGGGGGGTCGTCTCACAAACTGCCCTTTGAACATTAGGAACAATTTAACTTTAAATTTACTTTATCAGTCCACAATATGTCCCTCCATTTCTCTTTAGGCCAGTTGACGATGTGTTCTTTGGCAAATTGCAACATTTTCTGGACATGCCTTTTTTTTTTTTTTACAAAGGGATCTTTGTAGGGGGTTCTTCTAAATATATTAGCTTCAGACAGATGTCTTGTAACTGTCACAGTACTTACAGGTAACTCCAGACTGTCTGATCATCCTGGAGCTGATCACTGGCTGAGCCTTTGTCATTCTGGTTATTCTTTTATTCATTTTAATAGTTATCTCTCGTTTTCGGCCACGTGTCTCTGGTTTTGACCTCCATTTTAAGGCATTGGAGATCATTTTAGCTGAACATTTAAACATTTTATGCACCTCTTCATAAGTCTTCCCCCTGGTCTTCTGAACAATGTCTTGAATGACCCTATGCTATTTTTTGAACACACCCTTTTCAAACTAATTGCCTTAAGAGCGTGTATATCATGAATGCTGGGTCTTGTTTGTTTTTTTAGAATCTACTGCACGTACTGGTAACTTGTTTGCCATGTAGCAATAAAAATAAACTAATAACAGTGATTAATCTAGTTAGTCACATTGGACTGCTACTATTTTGAACACTAATGAAATTACTCTGTTGTTTAATTTGCTAAATTATGTGACAAACACCTTGTCGTGTAGTTTTAAGAGAGGAAAATGGTTAGTTAGACTCACCATCAAACCACTTTTTTAAATGGCAATAACTGCCGCTTTTAAGCCTGCCTTTGATTAGCATAGTTGTAAAATACGGTACCTTAAGCAACTAAGCTTAAGCAACTAACTATCGTGGGATCACACTCCTCAGCCTTCCCGGTCTAAGGTCTATTCAGGGGCTCTGGAGAGGACGATCCGCCGGATAATCAAATCTCGGATTCAGGAGGAGCAGTGTGGTTTTCATCCTGGTCATGAAACTGTGGACCAGCTCTATACTCTCGGCAGGGTTCTTGAGGGTCCATGGGAGTTTTCCCAAACAGTCTACATGTGTTTTGTGGACTTGAAAAAGGCATTCGACCGTGTTCTCGGGGAATATTGTGGGGAGTGCTCCGGGAATATGGGGTATCGGACCATCTAATCCAGGCGGTTCGTTCCCTGTATGACCGGTCTCAGAGTTTGGTTTCCATTGCCAGCAATAAGTCGGACCCGTTTCCAGTGCGAGTTGGACTCTGCCAGGGCTTCCCTTTGTCACCAATACTGTTCACTACTTTCATGGACTGAATTTCTAGGCGCAGCCAGGGCGTTGAGGGGTTTCAGTTTGGTGGCCACAGGATTCGATCTCTGCTTTTTGCAGATGACGTGGTCCTTCTGGCTTCATCGAGCAGTGACCTTCAACTCTCACTGGATCAGTTCGCAGCTGAGTGTGAAGCGGCTGGGATGAGAATCAGCACCTCCAAATCTGAGTCCATGGTACTCGCCCGGAAAAGGGGCGAAGAGTGCCAACTCCGGGTCGTGGATGAGGTCCTGCCTCAAGTGGAGGAGTTTAAATACCTCGGGGTCTTGTTCACGAGTGAGTGAGGGATGGAACGTGAGATGAACAGGCGGATTTGTGCAGCGTCTGCAGTGATGCAAACTCTGCATCAGTCTGTTGTGGTGAAGAGAGAGCTGAGACGAAAGGCAAAACTCAATTTACCAGTCAATCTATGTTCCTACCCTCACCTATGGTCATGAGCTTTGGGTAGTGACCGAAAGGACAAGATCGCGGGTACAAGCGGCCGAAATGAGTTTTCTCCGCAGGGTGGCTGGACTCTCCCTTAGAGATAGGGTGAGAAGCACTGTCATCCGGTAGAGATTCTTTGTAGATCCGCTGCTTTTCCGCATTTAGAGGAGTTAGATGAGGTGGCTTGGGCATCTGGTTAGGATGCCTCCCGGACGCCTCCCTGGGGAGGTGTTCAGGGCACATCCAACCGGTAGGAGGCCTCGGGGAAGACCCAGGACACGCTGGAGAGACTATGTCTTTCAGCTGGCCTGGGAACGCCTCGGCATTCGCCGGGAAGAGCTGGAGGAAGTGGCAGAGGAGAGGGACGTCTGGGCTTCCCTGCCTAGGCTGCTGCCCCCATGACCCGACCTCGGATAAGCGGAAGAAATTGGATGGAGTACATTAAGCACACAAGTTAATTTTCCCCAGTAGAGTCTGGCAATTTGGTTTCCAGCAAATGTACAGGTTTGGGTTCTACAGTCAACAGTGGTCCAGAAGACTGCACTTAAAAAAAAAAAGGTCTTGAATGATCTTGTCTTACAGATAAATATACTTGTATTCTTCCATAATTAATACAAATTGGCATTTTGCTTGCTCCAGGAATTTAGTCAACTGCTGTTGAGTTTTCTAAAATAAAATGAATATGTTTTGTGCTATTGTTAACTACTGCCTTCTAAACCAGGTCTAATTATCCTGAATGCCTGGTATGGCAAGTTCGTGACTGACAACAGCCGGAAACACGAGAGGGCAAAGGTCATTGACGTGACTGTGCCACTGCAGTGTCTTGTGAAAGACTCGAAACTGATACTGACAGAGGCCACAAAGGTTTGTGTTGCAATTGTGTTGCAATAGTTGCAATTTTTCATTTGCAAATTGACATAAATATTGTTTTTGTTATTGCGTGTTTTTGTTTTACGGGGTTTTTTTTTGTGTCTACATTTTAGTCAGGACTCCCGGGTTTCTACGACCCCTGTGTGGGTGAGGAGAAGAGTCTAAAGGTGCTGTATCAGTTCCATGGCGTCATGCATCAAGTCCTGTCAGGAGATGCAGAACCACTCAGGATACCAAAGCAATGTAAGTTTATTGCGTTCTGTACATTTAAACCATGTTAACCATGTTTAATTTTCCAACCTTGATTTGACCTTGTTTACCTTATAAGATGTGTAGGCTGGGTGGTGATGACTACCTTAAGTGGTATGACATACCATTATCATTGTAGTGTAACCAGCCAATAAATTGTACATAGAAAAATGCAAAACACAAAACAAAGAGCAACAATGGACTGCATGTAACTGTTAGAACGAGAAGTTGAGAAGTTGTGCCCTAAAGTAGTAGCATACCTACTTTGGTAGCCTAGTCAACTTTGGGACAATGGAAATGCAAACAAATATGCACTGAAACAAATGCAACAATCTATACTGCAACGGTAAAAACACTTTGGTATATTCTCTCCAACAAACATGTCCCTTATTTCACATGAGCAGGTCACTGACAGCTTTGTTTGATATAATGAGTTATTGAATGTGCTACGCAATTCCACACACGTTACCTGTTTATCACTTTCTTTGTGTTTCACCAGTCAGGTCTTCTTTCTCTTTGCAGCTCACAGGATTGACACAGACACATAGGGGTTCCTTTGCTGACCAAAAAGACATCTCTCAGTTGTTAGAAGAATGGATGGAACCTTTGTTTTAGACATGACAGGGAGCAAATTCTTTGTCACGCAAACGTATTGCATTTATCGTTGGTCTTTACATTATTCAGTTAAACATGCAGAGTTGAAGAAAGTATCACAGGCTGTATACACTGACAGGGTTTTGGGCCTGTTTGAAAATGTAATGTGACACCAAAATCAATGGTTACCATCTATTAAGCCTTTGCGGTGTACATTTATTTTTGCTAAGGCTTGTCTTTTATGATCGACTTGTGTGTACCGAATTGTACGCAAATTGCAGTGCCTATGTGATAAAAATCATTAATGCACCTGTTTGTGTGCCATAATATTAAAGACTTTTTTGCTCATCTTGCATTTTTTACAGGTATTTTTGTATTCCAATATTGTTAACACACTTCAGATGCAGTTTGATGAAGCTAGATCATTTCTGCGCCGGATATATATCAAAATTAAGACCATTTGAAAAATTGCTAGAATATACTTTTTGCACATTTGGATCTTAATGAGGTTTTAATTAGAGCTACAATATGCAAAAGCAAGAAGGGGGAGTGTGACAAAAAGCACTTTGAAAAAGTAATTTATTGAAAACAACAAATTAAACTGAAATAGGCTGTTGATCAGCTGATCAAAAGTTTGCTCAAAAAATAAAAAAAACTCTCAGTAGGACTCAGTAATGAGTAGCTCCACTGTTGTTGTTAATCTCTTCAAAAATTGGTTTTGGCATGCTTGATGCGAGTGTTTCCAGGAAGTGGTGAAGAGGGTTTCATCTGGAACTGATGGCCATTTTTATAAACTACCCTTGCCATCCATCCCCAAATGTTCTCTATGGGATTTAAATCAGGGTAACATGCAGGATGGTCCAAAAGAGTGATGTTATTCTCCCTGAAGAAGTCCTTTGTCAAGCAAGAATTGTGAACTGCAGCGTTGTCCTATTGAAAAACCCAGCTGTTACCACAAAGACGAGGGCCCTCAGTCAGGAGGGATGCCCGCTGCAACATAACGCACGTAACCAGCTGATAAACAGCCTATTTCAGTTTAATTGTTGTTTTCAATAAAACAGCCAATTTCAGTTTGTTTTCAATAAATTACTTTTTCAAAGTGCTTTTTGTCACACTCTCCCTTCTTGTTTTTGCATATTGTAGCTCTACTTAAAACCTCATTAAGATCCAAATGTGCAAAAGGTAAATTCTAGCAATTTTTCAACTGGTCGAAAGATTTAGATCAGGTCTGTGTATATATACAACATTTTTTTAAAATAACAATAAAAAACATACCGATATCTATCAATATAGATTTTTTTATGCCAATATCAGGCACTGATATTACCAAACATCCCTAATAAATATACATACATATTTTACATACACTGCCTGCGCCCCCCATTTGGAGATAAAATTATTTTCCGCATCCCCCCACCCAAAAAATACGGTAATAATGAAAAGTGTTTGTGGTAGCCCCGCGCTCCTCCTGTCATGACGCCGGGCGCCCCTGAGTGTGGTAACATACAAAAAATAATTACTAGATATAAATATACACAGAAGTCACATTCCATGTCCCAAGAACCAGATTTGGCCGCCGAAGACCAGGTCGCCCGGACACCAGCCTTCGACCACTGCCCAAATCACACAGCACCAGACCCTTGCCCCTGCAGGTGGTGGGTCTGCGGGGAGGAGTTCCCGTGTGGCTTCTTCGGGATATGCTCAGCAAGGTCCCACGGGTGAAGACCTGGCCACCAGGCACTCGCCTGCGAGCCCCTCCCCCAGGGCTGGCTCCAGGGTGAGGCCCCGGTATCCCACGTCCGGGCGAGATGCGGTCACTCATCTTGGTTTTTTTCATAGGGGTCTTCTGAATCACTCTTTAGTCTGGCTCGTCACCTAGAACCTGTTTGCCTTGGGAGACCCTACCAGGGGCATAAAGCCCCCGACAACATAGCTTTTAGGATCACTCGGGGACTCAAACCCCTCCACCGCGGTAAGGTGGTGATTCACGGAGAGGTTCTGGCAAACCGTCCGACACCTCAGAAAGGGGAAGTAGCCCCCAGTTCACACTGTTTACAGTGCGGACGGGGGCTTGCTGACCTCGACTGTGGATATAGTTGGTCGGTGGAAGGAATACTTCGAGGCCCTTCTCAATCCCACTGACATGCCTTCCGTAGAGGAAGCAGAGTCTGAGGATACGTACGTGGACAGTTCTATCACCGTGGCTGAGGTAATTGGGGTAGTTAAATCACTCCCCAGTGGCAAGGCTCCGGGGGTAGACGAGTTCCGCTCAGAATTTCTCAAGGCTCTGGATGTTGGAGGACTGTGTTGGTTGACACGCCTCTACAACATTGCATGGAAGTCAGGAACAGTACCTCTGGACTGGCAGACCGGGGTGGTGGTCCCCATTTTTAAAAAGGGTGACCGGAGGGTGTGTTCCAACTATAGGGGGATCACACTCCTCAGCCTTCCTGGGAAAGTCTACTCCAGGGTGCTGGAGAGAAGGGTACGACCGTTAGTCGAACCTCGGTTAGAGGAGCTGCAATGTGGTTTTCGTCCCGGTCGCGGAACACTGGACCAGCTCTACACCCTTGCAAGGGTACTCGAGGGTATGTGGGAGTTTGCCCAACCAGTCTACATGTGCTTTGTAGACCTGGAAAAGGCATTCGACCGTGTCCCTCGTGGTGTCCTGTGGGGGGTGCTCCGGGAGTACGGGATTGATGGTCCGCTTCTACGTGCCATTCGGTCCTTGTACAATCGAAGCAGGAGCCTGGTTCGCATTGCCAGCAGTAAGTCGAGCTTGTTTCCGGTGAACGTTGGCCTCCGCCAAGGCTGCCCTTTGTCACCGATTCTGTTCATAATCTTCATGGACAGAATTTCTAGGCGCAGTCAAGGTGTTGAGGGAGTCCAGCTTGGTGACCTTAGGATCTCGTCTCTGCTATTTGCAGACGATGTGGTCCTTATGGCCTCATCAGGCTGTGACCTTCAGCGTTTACTGGAGCGGTTTGCAGCTGAGTGTGAAGCTTCTGGGATGAGACTCAGCACCTCCAAATCCGAGGCCATGGTTCTCAGTCGGAAACGGGTGGACTGTACCCTCCGGGTTGGGAGTGAGGTCTTGCCTCAGGTGGAGGAGTTCAAGTATCTCGGGTTCTTGTTCACGAGTGAGGGAAGGTTGGAGCGTGAGATCGACAGACGGATCGGTGCAGCATCTGCAGTAATGCGGTCGCTGTACCGGACCGTCGTGGTGAAGAGAGAGCTGAGCCGGAAGGCAAAGCTCTCTGTTTACCGATCGATCTACGTTCCCACCCTCACCTATGGTCATGAGTTATGGGTCATGACCGAAAGAATGAGATCGCGGATACAAGCGGCGGAAATGAGTTTCCTTCGTAGGGTGGCTGGACTCACCCTAAGAGATAGGGTGAGGAGCTCGGCCATCCGGGAGGAGCTCAGAGTAGAGCCGCTGCTCCTTCACATCGAAAGGAGCCAGTTGAGGTGGCTGGGGCATCTAGTCCGGATGCCTCCCAGGCGCCTCCCTGGTGAGGCGTTTCGGGCATGCTCAGTCGGGAGAAAGCCCCCGGGAAGATCTAGGACACGCTGGAGGGACTATGTCTCACAGTTGCCTGGGAATGCCTTGGTGTTCTCCTGATGGAGCTGGAAGAGGTCGCTGGGGACCGGTAAGTCCGGAATTCCCTACTGAAGCTGCTGCCCCCGCGACCCGGACCCGGATAAGCGGAGGGAAATAAATGGATGGATGGATCGATAAATATACATTATAAACTATATGCTAAACACAAGGGATACATGGCTAACAGTACCATCATACTATCACGTTTACAAACACATTCAAAGTACTAATCCAGGCACATTTGAGATTGCTATTTTAAGTGATTTGTACAAATAGATGAAGATGAACAAAGATGTAGAAAGATGAACGTTTCCAAAGGTTCAAACATTTGAAAGCAAACACAGCATGTTTATGAGCTTTTTCAAATTCCTATCTGCCGTTGTTATCCTGTGGTTCACAAAGAAAAGAAAAATGTCAAAGATTGTCTTATAGCTAGAAGAGCTCCCAGTCACTGAAACAATTCTCTGTGGTCTAATAAGACAAAAGATGAACGTTTTGGAAAGTGTGTGTCGCACTACATCTGACATAAGAGTAATGCCACATTTCAGAAAAATAACTTCATACCAACAGTAAAATATGGTGGTGGTAGTGTGAGGATCTGAGGCTTTTTTGCTGCTTCAGGACCTGCAATGCTTGCTGTGATAAATGGAACCATGAATTCTGCTGTCTTCCATATGAATATAGAAGAATGTCCGGTCATCTGTTAATGAGCTCAAGATGAAACAAACTTGGGTTATTAGGTTTAGGGGGCAATCACTTTTTAATACAAGGCATGTAGTGTTTAATTATTTTTTTCTCCCTAAACCTAAAACTGCATTTTTTGTTCAGTTGTATTGTCACTGACTAATATTTAAATTTGTTTAAAATCAGGAAGGGGGTTAACACTTTTTCACAGCACTGTACATACATACATACATACATACATTCACACACGTGTTCATATACTATATATATGCATATATATGTATATATATATTAAAACGTGAATACGTTATATATACTTAAGTACAGTATATATAAAATGTATATATATAAATATATAAACATGTGTGTGAAGTACAGTATATCATTCATTCGTTTTCTATGCCGCTTATCCTCAGTATATATATATAATTTATATGTAAACATATATGTGTGTGAAGTACTTACCAGATGTGTATACAGTACATACTGTACAGTGGTGTGAAAAACTATGCCCCCTTCCTGACTTTTTATTCTTTTGCATGTTTGTCACACAAAATGTTTCTGATCATCAAACACATTTTAATATTATTCAAAGATAACACAAGTAAACACAAAATGCAGTTTTTAAATTAATCTTTTTATTCTTTAGGGAGAAAAAAATCCAAACCCACATAGCCCTGTGTGAAAAAGTAATTGCCCCTGCACCTAATAACTGGTTGGGCCACACTTAGCAGCAATAACTGCAATCAAACGTTTGCCATAAGTTGCTACAAGTCTTTTACAGCGCTCTGGAGGAATTTTGGCCCACTCATCTCTGCAGAATTGTTGTAATCCAGCTTTATTTGAGGGCTTTCTAGCATGAACCGCCTTCTTAAGGTCATGCCACAGCATCTCAATGGGATTCAGGTCAGGACTTTGACTAGGCCACTCCAAAGTCTTCATTTTGTTTTTCCTCAGCCATTCAGAGGTGGATTTTCTGGTGTGTTTTGGGTCATTGTCCTGCTGCAGTACCCAAGATTGCTTTAGCTTGAGTTGACTAACAGATGGCCGGACATTCTCCTTCAGGATTTTTTGGTAGACATTAGAATTCATGCTTCCATCTATCACAGCAAGTCTTCCAGGTCCTGAAGCAGCAAAACAACCCCAGACCATCACACTACCACCATTTTTTTTTTTTGTTTTTATGTTCTTTTTATGAAATGCTGTGTTACTTTTACGCCAGATGGAACTTTTGTCTCGTCAGTCCACAAGATATTTTCCCAAAAGTCTTGGCAGTCATCATTTTGTGTTCAAATATCTTATCTTTGACTAATAGTTAACTATTTTTTATGAGCAGAAACATTTAAGTGTGACAAAAAGTCAGGAAAATAGTTTTTCACACCACTGTATATTTAAATATATTCACTGCTCAAAAAAATTAGAGGAACACTTTTTAATCAGAGTATAGTCACCTATCAGTCAAACTTCAGGGATATTGATCTGGACAGTTAAGTAGCAGAGGGGGTTGTTAATCAGTTTCAGTTGCTTTGTTGTTAATGAAATCAACAACAGGTGCATCAGAGGGGCAACAGTGAGACAGACCCCAAAACAGGAATGGTTTTTTAGGTTGAGGATACTGACTCCTCATCTCTTTTGGCTGATTTTTTACTGACTGACTTTCTACTGCTGTAGTTTTTCATTTGGCTTGGATCATCATCTCTGTTGATAGCATGGTGCGGTACCTGGACGCTACAGAGGTTGCACAAGTAGTCCAGATCCAAGATGGCACATCACTACGTACCGCTGCAAGAAGGTTTGCTGTGTCTCAAACCACAGTCTCAAGAGCTTGGAGGATATTCCAGGAGAGCTGGAGAGGGCTGTGGAAGGTCCTTAAGCCCTCAGCAGGATCGGTATCGGCTCCTTTGTGCAAGGAGGAACAGGATGAGCATTGCCAGAGCCCTACAAAATGACCTCCAGCAGGCCACTGGTGTGAATGTTTCTGACCAAACAATCAGAAACAGGCTCTATGAGGGTGGCCTGAGGGCCCGATGTCCTGTAGTGGGCCCTGTGCTCACTGCCCAGCACTGTAGAGCTCGATTGGCATTTGCCATGTACCACCAGAATTGGCAACTACGCCACTGGTGCGCTGTGCTCTTCACCAATGAGAGCAAGTTCAACCTGAGTACATGCGGCAGATGTGAAAGGGTCTGGAGATGCCGTGGAGATTGTTATTCTGCCTGCAACGTCATTCAGCATGACCAGTTTTGTGGTGGGTCAGTAATGGTCTGGGGAGGCATATCCCTGGAAGGGCGCACAGACCTCTTTAGGTTAGATAATGGGACCCTGACTGCTATTAGGTATCGGGATGAAATCCTTGGACCCATTGTCAGAACCTACACTGGTGCAGTGGGACCTGGGTTCCTCCTGGTCTACGACAATGCCTGACCTCATGTTGCTTGAGTATGCAGGCAGTTCCTGGAGGATGAAGGAATTGATACCATTGACTGGCCCCCACGTTCACCTGACCTAACCCAGTAGAACACCTCTGGGACATTATGTTTAGGTCCATCCGGTGCCGCCATGTTGCTTCTCAGACTCTCCAGGAGTTCAGTGATGCCCTGGTCCAGATCTGGGAGAAGATCCCCCAGGACAGCATCCGTGGTCTCATTAGGAGCATTCCCCGACGTTGTCAGGCATGAGTACAACCACGTAGGGGCCACACAAACTACTGAGAATCATTTGGAGTTGCTACAATGACATTTTGGCAAAATGGACCAGTCTGCTGCATCATTTTTTCACTTCCATTTTTGGGGTGTCTTGGATTTCCCTCCTCTATAGGCAGATTATTTCATTTCTATCAAATTATGTGGCATCATTTTGTTACCAATACATCACTTACGTATTATCAGGAAAGATATTTAAGATCATCCCCCCCGCTCCCTCCGTTTAGATCTGATGTGTTTTCAAAGTGTTCCTCTAATTTTTTTGAGCAGTGTATACACACACACACTTTATACGTTTACACTGTATTACAGTAAATCCTGCGTATTTTCCCATCCAGATTGCCCGAGGACACGCCTGCGCGATGACGTGTCAAATTGTTTTCAAAGGTTCGCAAGAAATAATGTACAATGTGTACCGGGCGGGCGGAGTTTAATGCAAAGCTGAAAATTCGACCTCGACATTCGCTGTAGATCGCGCAGTCCCGGTGCATAAAACAATGGCACAATAACTGAGCAATAGGAAGAAATGGTGTCTAGGGAAAGATGTTTCGTTTTTATTGCGCGACGATTATTTACCTAAAGTGCTTTTGAAAGTACTTTTAGTCATTAGCCGAATGAGAGCGACACGTAATAGCACAGTGTAGCTCCATTAACCGCACTGTATGAATAGTTTACTTCGACCTGAACTTCCGCGTCGAGGTTATCAGTGTATCGTCGATGTTTGATCTGTTGGACGCCTTGGGTATAAACCAAACTTGTTTTCCTTGTAAGCACGTCAACGCAGTCTTGTCTCCGCTCTATGAGGAATGAAGAGGACATATAATGGGCGCACATCAGAGCTCTGATATGGCCGCCTCGAATCGAAGTCTGTCTTCAGGTCCTATCATGTCCAGCACGCTGCCTAACGTAAATGTTGGTGCTATATCAATTCATGTCTGGTTGATACAAAGCAAGCATCTAATTGCGCTGCTAATGTAGTTACATCAGTTGGATGTTGAGTGTTGCTGTGAAAACGGGATTGTTTGTTTTCCAGGTGTATATTGTACTGAGTTGTACGATTATGAGTTTGATCAGCGAATGCACCATTGTGTTGTATACAGAGAACATGAAAAACATCATGCTCGCCATGACTGCCATGCTAGAGCAACATTGCAGGGGAACTTAACGTTTGTGTACTTCAGATTGCATTCAGGGTTATCTTATCACTGCTCTGTTCTTGTCAGTTCTCTGTCCCCATAGAAGTCCTAGAGGAGATCTTCATTAATCTGCCCCCAGATCAGGTGGTTCAGATTTGTCGTTTAGTGTGCCGTCAATGGAAAGACATTGCTGACAGCCAGTCTTTATGGAGAGACAGATGCAGGAGAGAAGGCTACCACCTCCGCAATGTTTCAAAAGTACCCAAAGACTGGAGGTTATTTTACTTCTTGTGCAGGAAAAGACGGAATCTTCTCAAGAACCCGAGAGCAGAAGGTAAGGAAATAGAGGCTAAATGTTTTTCTGCCATGTTTGACTCCTAAGCCACAGTCCTCACCTTTTGTCTGTTCAGATAAAATGAGGGGCTGGCAAATACTGGAGAACAGCGGTAACCGATGGAAAGTAGAGGGTGTCATGGTGCCACATCCCAACGAAACGGTCAAGAAAAACTTTGTGACTTCGTATGGGTAAGTACTTACCAGTAGTGGTCTAAAAATACATGCTTATAAAAATGTACTCAAACATTTTATGATGTTTTCAGCATGTGCAGGAAATGCCAGCTGATTGATTTGGAGAAGGAAGGTTATAATGCGTCATTCATGGATCATTTCCAGCCAGACATCAAAATATCAGATTGGTGAGAACAATAGCCAGCATTAATTGCTGCCTCCTGTCCAGGAATTTCTTGGGGAACAGAACAAGGATGACTGTTTTGTTTGTGTATTTGAAAGCTCAACATTAGCCAAAAGAATCTGTTTTTTCATGATGATAAATGTCGTTTGAAAGACAGATGTTTGATATGAGCTGACTTTATTATTGTAACCTTATGACCAGCTCCTATGGTACAGTATCATCAGCAATGTGAGGATTCCCAGTGGAGATACAATGTTAAGTTCCCAGTTGTACTCTAGCTTAAACATGGTGGGTGATTTGAAACATTACAAGTATGTTCCCTCAATCAACGTTCAACACATATTAGCTTGACCCTGCCAAAGTTCCTGTGCTTCTGGAAAAAACATTCTGGTTACTAGGTGGAAGTTTTCAGGGTTCTGTGGATTTTTTTATTTTAGGTAAAGTCATCCCTCGTTTATCGCGGTAAATCAGTTGCAGACCTAACCGTAGTAGGGTAGTATTCCTTATATATGAATTATTTTTGTAGTCAAAGCATAGAAAGTATGTTTGCGACCAAACCGTACAGTTTTTAAGTTATTGGGGCCTTGTAGACATGAAATAGGATCCCTGCAGTCATCTTTACACTCCTATTACCCAATATAGCAGACATAATAATAGAAAATGAGACATAATGTAGGCTCACTTGTTAACTTCCTTGTTGTTTCTTTGTTTAAGGCACTTCCTTCGGTGGCTATCGTTTCATCAGTAATGTAACATTAGACACCTTGTGACCAATGTAGAATACTACATATTAACATGTTTAAATGAATTTTCTCAGTCTTATATTTGTATTTTTCAATTTAGTAATTTATGCCTGAAAATGCCTAAGAAAAATACATTTTCTCGAACATGCATCATTTTGTACTAATAGGCCATAATATGATTATTGACTGATATGATTATATTGAAAAAACAAGACACGGGTGAAGCTGCAAAATTTTAATTGCAATGTGTAATTTAGGTGGAAAAAGTGTTTTTTTAAATCCCAAGGAATTTGAAAAGTTCCTTCAGTAGAAAATTAACTATTGATTGTGCATTTTCAAATCCTAAATTAGTAAACTGATACAATCCACATTTAATAACACGTATTTTGGCACACATTAAGCTGGCTTTTGTTTGGTACCACATGGCTCAAATAAGCATCCCTTCACACATTCTTGTCGTGTTAGGTATGCTCCTCGCAGGGACTGTGGCTGTCAATTCAAGATTCACGTGGAGCTACTGAATCAAAAGAAGAAACCAATTCAGATCTTTTCTCCTGAGGAGATTTATTTTGAGCAATGGAGCGATCCTAAATGGAATCAGGTATGAAGACAAACCGGATTCAATGATGGTTCAAGAAGATGTACATGTTTTTCCCCTCCAGATAACACACACGTTCCAGAACTATGGGCCAGGAGTGAGATACATTCGTTTTATCCATGGAGGCAAGGACACACAGTTCTGGGCTGGGTGGTATGGAATTCGCCTTACAGACAGTTGCATTGAGATATGCCCTGCAATGGACACATAGCTCTGTAGGAGTAAGCTAATACATGGTTCCTGCTTTTTCCTAACAAAGTATTGCACTATTTTTGCAACCATCACAAAGTTATATTATCATTGTCCTCCTATTTTCCTATTCGGGAGCATTGCGCTTCTTTAATGAGTTAGCAAAGACTACCAATCAAAAAAAATCACCTGCTATTTTGACTGTACCACTGACTTAAGCTAAGTTTATATACAAAAGCTAGTAATTTCTCATGCTACACCAGAAATACAATGTCTTAGATTACACTTCGTCCTCGTCACGTTAAAATTTTGTTACTGCAACTAAATTCTACAAACACGGTGAGCATCCTTTAGGTCTCTTTAAAAGGGACGTTTCAATGTTTGGTTGCAGCCATGTAATCTTCAGCAGCTAAAGTTTAGGCCAAACACTATACTACGCTTGTGTAATTGAAAACGATAAAACTACATTAACTGTGTGGAATGATGCAAATCCTAAAACTTCAATACATCTTTAGAGACCTTTGAAGTCATTAAAGGGTATGTAATCGCCTTTTTTTACATTGAGATGTTGTTGGCTTGATTGTGTTTGGCTATTGTGGCTCCTAATGACTTCTGTGTTAACCCACTGAAGGGAAACCTATAGAATGTGCAATGATGTCCTTTGTACTTAATTAGCAATGTTATGATTAAAAGTCTGATAAATTACCTGTTGTATTCCAAATCTGAGGTAAATGTGCTATATTTTCAAGTTGTGTTTATTACTCTGTACTAGTACGTTTGATGTATGTGTTACAGGAATGTGCTGCAATAAATACTGCTATTCCACTGAATTGGGACAAACATTTGTACTTTTGAACCATTAAGTATAACACCACATTGCATTGGAAGTCTATTCATAATACTGCTTTATTGTGATGTTTTATCACAAGAAAAATACAGTACAGTTTGTCAAATTGAACATAAAGAAACCCAACCTTGACTGGAATCAATACTTTGTATCATTTTAACTTCTGTATCAGAATCGCACACTTATCAGTCAATAAGTTATGAGTAATTCTCACTATATGTACAGTTTAAATCAAGCCCACATCGACAAATGGATATTGGAGAAAACAAAACACTATTTCTGGCATTTATAAATCTTCACAGAAAATGGAATCATATCGAGTTTTCTAAGAAGTGTCACGCTGTGTTGCGAGCTGATGTCATGACGTCATGTGAGCTAGCAAGTACTTTAACCTTTATAAAGTGTACACTGGAATCAGTCTCTGCACTGAAATGCTGCACCTACAAACTGTTAGCATTTCTGTTAAGCATTCAAGGCAAATATACCTTCAAATAGAGCTCATGAGCAAAGTTTAGCAGCAACTAACTGCACTCAACTCATTATCCACTTTGTACTTTCACAGTTAGAATACCATTTGATAAAGCAGCCATTCTGCACATCTGGAGCTGAACTGTTGTCTAGACCAGTCAATATGTTTTAAAAAGTCACATCATGTAAGGCCAAGTTGTAAGTATGAACTCATCAGTAAACAGCATCAATTGTTAATCATGTTCAACACACTAAATATGTATTTAGGTTAAGTCAGGAGGCAAATATTTTATAATATTTGGACTTGAAATGTGGTCATGAAGCAAACCCAAGAGTGCCGCTAACCTAGAAAGTGGTGCGAAGAAGGCTGACGAGACGAAACTTAGAGCAGAACACATTTACGTCTTTTCTTAGGTTCAGGGGGCTCCAGGGCAGCCAGTATTGCCTCATCAAACACATTCTTTAATCCTTTCTGTGGAAACAAAACATTCATATTCAAAATAAAGCTATGACAGAGACAGCGCAACATCTGCTAGGCTCTTAACACAAAGGAAAACCTAGTGGAGAGGCAACGAGGAAATCCAGATTTTTCTTTATTCAAATAACATGATGACATAACGAGAACCCCCATTATCAAGCTTGCAGAGAAATAACTAGGGAATGTCCAACTTTAGAGGCTGTATTATAAAAAGAACATGTTCTCACTGTCTGATAGACAGAATGTAGGTAAATGATTCATAGGGCACTACGTAGATACTGTAGGAACATAAAGCCAAGGTAAACAAAAACAATAACATGCCCTGTGGCAGACATGCGTGCATTGAAGTAGAACTTAGTTTGGCACTTTCTCATAGCAGGCTGTCTGTGTGAAAACGGTGATTAGGCCGAGTTTAAACCAAAGTGCACATGAACAGAAGTATCAAATGTTCATGAACGTTTCTTTTGTTCGTTTAAGAGTACTAGTAGCTTGATAACCGACATTTCTTGACAATGAATAAGCAGCAGACAATTGAGAGGCAAAGCAAGAGTCAAGAAGACATCACAACAAACAGCATTTTCTCTTTCTTTGAGTTTCAGGGGGCTCTAAAGCAGCTAGGATAGCCTCATCAAATACGTTCTTCAGTCCCCGCTAAAGAAAGATGAAAAACAAAGAGGAAAGACAGGCAAACAAAGTTAGATTGAATTGCTGTTAGCAAAAGTACCCTCGTTAGGAAATTGCACACTTTGCCTAAGAGCTGAAAGTGGTTAAACTGAAAGTCTTACCTGCGTAAGGGCCGAGCACTCCACGTATTTAACTGCCTTAAGGTCACGGGCCAGCTTCTCTGCTGTCTCCGGGGTGATTGGCTTCTGTTTGTTCTTGGCTAACTTCTCCACGGTGGAAGGGTCGTCGCGCAGGTCGATCTGAGTGCCAACCAGTAGGAATGGTGTCTTCGGACAGTGGTGAGTAATTTCAGGAACCCACTACAGGGGAGAAAAAAAATATTATGTTTTAATATCAGACATACGCAATTATTTTGTAAGCAAGTAAGAGCCACTTGCCTTTTCCTTGACATTTTCAAATGATGACGGTGACACAACTGAAAAGCAGACCAAGAAGACGTCTGTCTGTGGGTAGCTTAGTGGTCGTAACCTGTCGTAATCTTCCTGACCTGCAAGGAGACCAATCTTTGAGTAAACCTACCACGACAGATTCTATTATAGGAAATATGACAAACATACCTGCTGTGTCAAATAAGCCGAGGGTGTATGGTTCACCCCCAATCATAACAGTTACTGCATAGTTATCAAACACCTGTGAGAAAATAACGCGCGTCAGTGTGTCTCTTACTTGGTGTCATCGAGCATTGGATCACACAAGAATACTCACTGTTGGTACATATTCAGACGGGAATTTGTTGGTGGTGTATGAAATGAGTAGACACGTTTTTCCCACTGCTCCATCACCCACCACCACACATTTGATGGTCTGCATCTCGCTTCCTTGCGGTAGGGCTGGCGACAGTGCTAACAAATGACCGACACTTCATTTAAGCAAGCATGCAAAAAAAAAAAGGCACAAAAAAGGTTGTAGCCAACATATGACCTACTCCACTTAGTTTATTATTTAGCCGCTGGACCACCGTCTTACCATACCACCGCCGGATTCAATCCAACTCACGGGCAAGCGTCACACCATCTAATACATCTAATATAAACATTACCTGACGTTTGCTGATCAGAACCAACCACACGAATAGCTTAATAAGGATAGAATCTATGAAGTTTAACAAACGGCAGTACATGGGGGGGAAAGTATTGAATTGTTAGCAAGCTACGCTGACGCAACGCTAGCAATAAGGCTTAGCAAGAGGCCGGCCAGGGCAGCTAGCTAGCTAGCTAGCTAGCTAGCTAGCTAGCAGTGACTCTGCGTTCCGGTCTCTGTGTAACCATTAGAATCGAAAGTAATATTGTTTTTGTTTAGTTATCCCTGCAAATCTATATCGTGAAAATGTATACCATACCTGTGGCCCTCGGAATGTCTACTGGCTAACTCTAGCTAGCTTCTTCTATGCAACCGGGCGTTGGCACAGACCGTAAATTGGCTCACTAGCGCTTCCTGTCCATCTGTTAAGCTAGAAAAAATACAACCGGATATCAAGAGTGAAGTGGCAATTCGAATTTATGACAAACCGATGAACATACTTAAAGCACATATTTCATGTGTATTTTGGTTTGTGTGCGTTAACTACATTCCCGACTACTATAGGAACGAACGAACGAACGAACCCCCTGCCTTTTACTGTTTTTACTTTGAAACGACTTTCCTATTGCTCCTGGTATCCGCAAGCTCCGGTAGGGGAAGCAATTACGTCACCTTCCTGTCAGAACCCGGGAATCTTCTTCTTCTTCTGTTGTTTATTTGGCGGTTGGCAAGCGGCTTTTAGGTGTATTTCCTATTCCGCCACTTTCGGAATAGGAGTGTGGAACAGAATTTATTTTGTATTTATTAATCCCGTTGTCTTTAGGAATAAAAAAATATATATCTGTATAAAACATGCCCCGAGTCTAACTGTACTATATTGGCAATATGCTTCTTATCTTCTCTTGCTTAAATTTACTCTTTACCAGCCTTCTCCTCTGTTGATACTGCTTGCATTGTATTAAGACATGACTAATATTTTCAGTCATATTACAATAGTCACAAAAACCTGTTTTATGTTTCCCTATCATTTTCAGTGTACTGTTAAGACCTGTATGTCCAATTCTCATTCTTGGTATGATGTCGTCTTCTTTTCTATTTCTGCTAGTCCTGCTTACTTGGTCCACTTTTTTTTTATGCCTACCTTTTGAGTCTCTATCCCATGCTTCCTGCCATTTCTTTACCATTTTTACCAACTGCCTTAATCTCAGCTTTACTGTATTTTATATTTACTTCTATTTGTGCTCTCCTTGTTGCTGTCCTTGCATACGTATCTGCCAATTCGTTCCCCACCACTCATATATGTGCTGGCACCCCTAATAGCGATATAATGATCTCTGCCTTCTTTATCCTACTAATCGTCTGAATTATCTCATAAATGATATCTTGTCTTGACTCTGAGTTCATAGTTTTAATGCTGACAAGAGCACTGCTGGAATCTGAAGCTGCAACAACTGATACCGGTAGAGCTAGCAAAATGGCCATCAGCTCTCCAGTTTACACTGATAAATTATCATTTTTTACTCTATAATTGACTGCAACATTTAAGTCAGGAATAACAAAGGCCACCCTTACTGCTTTAGCTTAATTTTTTTGATGCATCAGTTAATATCTGGATTCTATCGCTATATTTTGCTTGTACAGTATGTATCAACTAACATCTTTCTTATCAATGTTGGTAATTGAAGGTTGTAGAAAATATGTTGTAATCATGGGCTCTTAGTGGGGGCTTGATTGTTCGCTTTAGTTACACATTAGTTATAGAAAATGGGCTCTTAGTGGGGGTTTGATCGTTTCCTTTAGTTACACATTAGTTAAGAGATTGGCTTGGGCTATTGGCTTTGCATGCGCATGCTGACACACACACACACACACACACACACACTCAAAAGGAGAAACACAGCAACGAGTCGTCTAACACCTCGACGCCTGGCTGAAGACAAGGTGGGACAACGGAAGAACAAAGATAGACGGAGGTT
This sequence comes from Oostethus manadensis, assembly GCA_024372805.1. Lineage (NCBI taxonomy): Eukaryota > Metazoa > Chordata > Actinopteri > Syngnathiformes > Syngnathidae > Oostethus > Oostethus manadensis. The sequence goes on along the minus strand of QODF01000023.1, from coordinate 1,703,093 downwards.
GTTCATTTCCAGATTTGTTAACCCCAAAGGTTGAACCAAAGGTCAAAGGCCCCAACAGGAACGCAGCTGCGAGCAAGACAGACCGCAAGATGTTCCAAGCCATTGCCTGAACGTTTGACACCTATAAACAAGAACGGGAGGGGTGTTGAGAACCGACGAGAGGGTATAAAAGGACTGAACAGGAAAGGACACTTTGCCCATTACTGTTTCGCTGTCGTAAGGCTCGAATAGTTTTGTGCTGTCAGAGAAAGGTAGTTGGCCCAGACGTCTGTATTAATTTGGCTTGGTGTGTGAATAAATCGCTGTGTTTATCTCTCCTTAAGTTTGGATTTATTGAAGTCCCAATACCTCTGTTCGAACTTGCTACAGTTCTTGGCGCCCAACGTGGCAGAGGGGGAGTTGGTACGGTCGGAGTCAGTCGGAGTTGGTGAGTTGATTGCTGGATGTTATTTGATGGACGACATTGGACGCTGTTTGTAAAGACGCCGCTTTTCGAACATAGAAGTTGGTCTCCAAATCCACGCGTGGTCCACTACAATCAAAGGTCAGCAGAAAACCTGATTATTTCCAAATTTCTGCCATTGACATTACCAAAAGGGGGAGACTGACTTTTATGTGAAGAACTGGTGGTCGTATTTGTATTACAAATTTGCGAGTCACACTGAGAAATCGAGTTTGGAACTCGTCAGGTCTGGGACCTGAGCGCTAGGTTGGAGTCCTGCGAGTAGCTCTCACGAAGGCCCCGGGTGGTTCGAGTCCACGCCGTATAGGTTTAAAAGCCTTCAGTCAGTCTGGGACGGCTGTTAAAATTCGCAGGTTTGAGTCCTGTGGTGTGGAGTGAACCGAGAATTTGAGAATAAGTCTGGGACTGTGTAAATCATCTGTGGGGTGGGGTAGAGGAGATTTACGTTCTACAAATTTGTTCACTTCGGGTGGTAAAACCCACTGTCGTGAGGCAGTAATAAATCCAGTGGGACTCGATTTGTAAGATTATATACGAGAGCGGTGTAGTTGTGAACAGCAAGTTTGATAAGGTTTGTGATGGTTTTGGACGGTGTAGTAAGGTGAAGGAGCCGCAGGATATGTATGTACTGCTGGCAAGGCAAGTGTTAAGTGGAATGGATATTAAGGATCATGGACAGGAAATAGAGAGAATGAAAGAAGTGTGGAATAAGATAGAAGGGCGAGAGAGTAAGGACATGGAGGAATTGAAAGCTAAATTGACGGAGGCCGAAAAAAATTTGCATGATAATGTTAAAGAAATTGGCTGCCAGATGGCAACGGCCTCCTTAGTAAAAAGGAGAAATTTAAAGAAGCAGTGGAAAGAAGCCGACTTGCGGCGCATGACAACACACAAGATGGCTCTGGCCTACCTGGGACTAGCTGGACAGGTCAATTTTGGTAAGTCCTCTTCATCCGAGCCATCCAAGGCGTCGGCGCCACCACCGTATGGTTCCGAACCTTCTGGATTGTATCCAATCCTCAAATTTCAGGGAGAGGCGGACTTTGAACTTGACGAGACAGACTCATATGCGGGACGTGCCGCGGCTGGACTGGCGACGGCCGGACCAGAACGTCGGCCTTCAAACGCTAGACAAGTAACAAACGTAACCGATAATGCTGCTTTAATTATACATGCTAGAAACAAGGGGTTAAAAACAGTTGACAGAATCAAAACTGTAAAAAATGCTTCGACTTCACCTCCCCGACCACATTCGGTGCCTCTACCCGACACGTCCGGGGATGAAGAGTCCTCCGGTGAGGATGGGAAACACACCTCGCTGCGAGTGACTCGTTCCCAGGGGAGGAAAAATACAACGGTGTATCCTTTGGTAGTAGACCCACACGGCAATGTTACAGGATACACCCCGTTGTCCTTAACGGATGCACAAAATGTGGCTAACAAATTACCTGTGTTGGCAGAGGGTGGTGCCAGGTGGATTGATGCTTTGTTACAGGCAACTGCGGGATTACATCCAGCCTGGGGGGATGTGCACGCTATCACTGCTTCTTGCACCACGTATGCACAATTGACTATGTTAAAGGCAGCCGCGGGTCTCAAAAGAGCGGAAGAACTCCGCCCTTTTGTGATGTATGCCCAGCCATTCTTTGATGCTATTCGAAAAGAATAACCACGAAAGGCCGGAGTGGCACCTGGTGTGTTAACATGGGTCATGGGCACTGACCCCTTGACCTATTACACGCAAAGTGTTAACAATTGGACTTCCCTTACAGGTGAAAGTCCGACCATTAGTGAGACTATCCGGTCTGCTTTCCTGATGGCCGTGATGAGGGGAATGCCTGAGCCTTTGCAGAACATCTTTAGGGAGGATCCTTATTTTTTCACGGTAGATGAATGCACTTTCTGCGAAAGTTTGACCCATCGCATGCGTCGCTATCGGGAGACACACGAGGAGAAAGAGAAAAAGGAAAGAGAAGCCAGAGAAAATATAACAAACCAGTTAGTGAAATTACAATTGGCTGAGGCCCGGGACAGGGCCACAAAAACTAAACAGGCAATAAAAGTAATGTGGCAGGCCAGGGGCGGTGAAGCACCTCGGGGAGGAGGAAGGGGAATAAGCAAAATGGCGAGACACCCCAACGCTTGTTTCCTGTGCGGGGCTGCGGATCATTGGGCTCGCGACTGCCCGTACCAGCAACAACAGTGGCTGGGGCCACGTCCGGATGTGCCACCATACCCTGCGCATCCTGCAGCAGCAGCACCGGGTTTCCAAGCACCGGTGCCCGTGCCACAGAGGGGACGCGGGGCCACGAGAAGAAATCTATTCACTCGATCAGGTTTGCAACCTAACACACACGCACCAGCTTTCACATGACCCCCAGCGGCTGGCCAGTACTACGCTGACTATGAGGCCGGCGCCCACTATCAGGCCTAGGGGTGCCTGGGAGGCCCCGGGGGCAAGGACACGGCAGAACCCTTGCTCCCCATGACTGTGGACGGGAAACCATTGAACGGACTGCTGGACACGGGTGCCACGGTATCCACTCTAAATGGCACCATTCCTCGGTCCAAACTCACCCCACAGTGCATCTCACTTATGGGTTTCTCGGGAAAACCCCGTCTGCTGCCTTTCACGAAACCTCTGGACATTCATCTTGCAGGGCTCCAACTGAGACACGAGTTCATGTATGCACCCGACACACCGGTGTGCCTCATTGGACAGGACTTGCTTATAGCAACACAAGCAACCATACTGTGCGGACCGGCTGGCCTCACAGTTCAATTTCCGGATGGAACATCCGTGGACTGCAATACTGGACATACGGGAGGTCAGTGGTTAATCAAACCTGTCTCCAACACACCGTCAGCTGACATATATTGGGCGGCCTTACTGGAAAATGACTACAAACAACAAGGAGTCGTGAGGGCCTACCAGCTGTGGAAGCCCTGGATCCTGACCTGTGGTGTGTATCTCCCGCCCTCTGACCCGTTCCATTGCACGTTGTACTATGATAGAAATAATGACGACACATATCGTGAGGCTTTTGAGGGCCTGAAAGAAGACTCAGGTGAATGGTCTTTAGATTCAGACGCACTGTATATTGGCAAAGAGGGTGTGGCAGCTCATGTACAGCTGAATCCGTCACAAGAGAACTGGTTCCGGGAGGGACATGAGTCAACACCTCACATCACTCTGGCGGTCTCTCCCGGTAGCGAGGCACGACAACTGGGTCCTATGGTAAAAACATTGAGTGCGTTAACAGATTGGCGCGATTCAGATGTTCCACAGGTTCAATATTCACCCTCAGCAGAGGCCTTCCGGATTCTGCACTGCTTCTATGATGAGGCTGTGCTTCAACATCTGGAGGTAACACGTGACCATGGTAGGGACCTATCAGATCCTGATCTTGCCGCGGCACTGCTGGACTCCATCCCGGAGGGGGTGTGGTTGGCAGGACCGTTTGATGTTGGTTTCAGCACAACAACCCCACCCATTCTGATACAGTTTGCTGATTCTCATGTCATTCACAGGCTGCAGTATCGTTGGCCCTCAGAGGCGGATGGGGAAATGGTGGAGACGCTGTCGGGGTTATGGGATGCAGGGGTCTTGGAGGAATCCTCCTCTCCTTGGTCGACTACTTTGCGACCGGTTTTGAAGGCAGACGGTAAAAGTTATCGAATGGCCCATGATTTAAGGGCAGTTAATGATGTCACACTGACCCCTGTTCTGCCTGTTCCTGACCCCCACCGCGTCCTCACCTCCCTCTCACCGACCTATAAATACTTTACAGTGATTGACCTAGCGAATGCTTTCTTTTGCTTACCATTGCACCCAGACAGTAGAAAGTACTTTGCTTTTACATTTCAGGGACGCAGATACCGATATACCCGACTTCCACAGGGCTTCAAAAATAGTCCTGGTCTGTTCAATCACGCACTTCGACGAGCATTGTCGGACCTTGAGCTCCCGGAAGGGTGCACGTTGGTCCGGTATGTTGATGATTTGCTTCTTGCCTGTGACTCAGCTGACACCTGTCTGGACGCCACCAAGCGACTGCTACTCAAATTACACTTCCTGGGTTTCAAAGTATCCAGGAAAAATTGCAATGTTGTCGCCAAACCGTATCCTTTCTGGGTCGTGTGTCTCTGCCAACGGCTATTCCTTGTCAAATGATCATCGCGTCTCCATTATCAAACATCCTAAAGCACACACGGTGCGTGACATGCTATCCTTCTTAGGCCTGTGTGGTTATAGTATGGCTTACATTCCCTGTTATGTCGAACGCACTTCTCCTCTCCGCGCCATGATTAAAGCAAAAGGCGCCAAGCATGGTAATGCAACTCTAGACTGGACGACTGAAACATCTACATGTTTTATTGACCTTGTGCAGGCTTTGGCTACGGCTGTGACCCTTGCCGTGCCCGACCCGACCATCCCTTTTCATCTGGACGTCTCTATTTCCGGCCCAGTGGCCAACGGCGCACTGTACCAGAAACGAGACGGATCCAGGCGGGTTGTCATGTATGTCAGTGTGGCTCTTGACCCCATTGAACAACGACAACCCTTGTGTGTCCGTTTTGCGGCTGGCTTAGCCACCATCATCAACAAAACGGCCAACTTGGTGCAGGGGCATCATTTAATTGTACTGACTGAACATTCTGTCATTGCTTTTGTATCCTTTTCTGCTTTTACAATGTCTTCTCTCAGACAGTTGCGTCTCCTGAAAGTCTTGGAGGCACCCAACATCCAATATGTACACTCTGGTATTAACATGGCTGATCACATGCCCTCTGGGTGGGCTCCGCATGAGTGTGAGTTCCGCGTGCTGACAGATGTACGACCTCGACCTGACTTAAAAACCACGCCTTTACAGACTGGACTGATTTACTTCACTGACGGATGTCGTTTTCGACAAAATGACGGCCTCTTACAAGCAGCCGCTGCTGTTGTTTGTTATGACCCCCTTTCTGACACTTTTCCTCTTGTAACTTCCCAACGCTTAACCTCTCACCCTTCAGCTCAAGCCGCTGAAGTGTTGGCTTTGTGTCTAGCCCTACAGGAGGCTAAAGACTGTCCGGTGACCATCTACTGTGACTCCGCCTATGCTGTGGGGGCGGCGGCGGTCAATCTGCCTGAGTGGCAAAGAACTGGGTTCCTCACGGCCAAAGGGACCCCCATCGCCCACCACGACCTCATAATCCGTTTGGCTAAATGTATCGCCCTTCCATCTCAATTGGCTATCATCAAAACGGCAGGCCACTCTAAACTGAACACGCTTCAGGCACGAGGTAATGAGGCGGCAGACCAGGCGGCTAAAATGGCGGCCGGTTACGTCCCCTCCTTGCCCTTTCACTGTCTATTTGGCCCATCCCCCCGCACTGGCCGAAGGACTGTCACTAGATGTTGTTTTGTCCCATCAGTAGGCCGCCGCTCCAGAGGAGAAATCCTTTTGGCGATCCCACGGGGCTGTCCGCGACCCGGAGGGGTTGTGGATCGGCCCCTCTGGACACCCAGCCCTTCCCATGGGAGAACTCACCTCACGCTCTTTGGCTGAGGCCCATGGGCCGGCTCATGTCGGTCCCCAGGTGATGTTGTATAATCTATTTTACTGGTGGCACCCGTCTCTCAAGTCCCTAGTGTGGAACTTTTGCAACTCGTGTGACACTTGTGTGTACTTCAATGTTCGCCCTACTCTCAAACCTTCTCCTGGTCACCTGGCCACGGCTCTTTGGCCTGGAGCCGAGGTGTCCTTGGACTTCACGGACATGGGATCTCCGGTTTCCGGTAAGCGCTACCTCCTGGTTATTGTCAACTCTTTCACAGGATGGCCTGAGGCCTACCCATGTGCTAAGGAAGATTCTGTATCCGTCATTAAGTGTTTGGTCAACCATTACATACCTTCCCATGGTTTCCCAGCCCGTGTCCGCTCCGACAATGGCTCTCATTTCACGTCGGCCGCACTTCAGCGTGTGGAGACCATGTTGGGTCTCAGACACTCGTTCGGCTCAGTGTACCATCCCCAAAGTCAGGGCCGTGTCGAGAGAATGAACCGTTCTCTAAAAGACAAATTGGCTAAAATTATGGCTACCACCTCTCTTAACTGGCTACAAGCTCTTCCTTTAGCTTTGTTGGCCTTTCGCCAGAGTATCAACACCCGTTCCGGCCGCTCTCCCTACGAGATGTGGACAGGCCGTCTCATGCCTGGCCCACACTCTTCCCTCCTCCCGGCAGAGGAGGTCCCGCTTCCATCCATTAATTCGGCTTTGTATTGGAAACAACTGCATGCCTCGGCCTCTTCTCTTTCTTCCCAGGTCTCAGTCAAGGCTGCTGACTCTCCCTCCCCTCCTGTTGTGACGTCTCAGGTGTTTCTTAAACGCCTGTCTCGCAAGTGGACCGAGCCCCGCTGGTCTGGTCCCTACATCGTCACAGCACGCACCGATCGAGCCGTCCAGCTCCAAGGGAAGGGTGACAAGTTGTTCCACTTCTGTATGCTTCGTCCTGCCGATGGCTTTGAAACGGATTCGACGGATCGGACTGGGTCGTCCCCAGTCCGAGAGGGGGTGGAGGACAGTGATTAATCTGCACCTAACCAACGACGAGAATGACGATATCAGCCCACACAAACGACGCCTTTGACGACTGATGCGATGACGACTTCAGCTAATCCCAGAGGAAGATGTCCAACAGGATGTCCAACTTGACATGCACCACACGTATACTGATATACATGACGACATTGATACACGCACACGCATAGCTTGGCCATGCTTATTTGATGTAGCAATATATGCTGTCATAATCTCTGCCGTTTCATCCTTTGCGGGCATGGCTCTGTGGCTTTATTGTGTCCAGATCCAGATTGGTCCTCCGGCAGCTGTTTCTTCACCCCCAGAGGCCGAAAACACAACCAACAACGGGACGGTGATGTACTCGCATCGTATGTGAAGGGCTGCACAGTCCCCCCAATGTCATGATCGGACTATGCCCGTCCCCATTACCGTGGCTGTGGGGCTTCATAGCCTCAAAACCAAGTAGAGGCAACTCCAGGTGTTGACTCTTTGTTCAGCATGGCCGGTGAGCACTCTGTTTCAGGTGGACTTGACCGGTCTACAACAAGGGTACCTGGGGTGCACTGTATACGATCTGGCTGCATGGGGATGTTCCCCCGCTAGGTTAGTAGACTACGCATCTGGGTGGTATTTGATGAAGGGGTTCCCGGATGATGGATGTCATCACGCATGGACTCAGTTGTTGGGCGAAACAGGGGGGTATAATTGGCAGACATCTACGGCCCCGGAATTGACAGACACTCAGAAAAATGTATCCATGATCAGGGTCAGTAAGAGCATTTTTAATCTGCGAATAAACGTCTCTGAACCAGGGTGTTATAACTACTCTCTCTATATCTATAGGACTGGGTCTGACGCCTGCTGGCCGCTTCGAGTGTGTTTCGTAAACACCACTGACAGCCTGCCACAGACTCCTCAGACTCAGGCATCGCGCGTAAAGACTATAGGCATGCCGCCTACCATAGACGAGTCTTTCCTGATGGCCACTGAACTCTCAGGAAGCATCAAAAATTTGCTACTAATGGCCGAACAGGCAGCAGTCGCCCAGGTAGACTGTGTGGTATGTTTAGGTCCCCGCCCTCTTTTACGTATCGTTCCAGCACCAGTCACAGCTGCCTGCGTGGTGGAAATCATGAATTACACCTGTGCTCAAGTGCAGACGAACAACAAGTGTGCAAGGTACGAAGGAATCTTCCCCAAAGTAGTTTCGGTGGGACAGAAACCTCTTTTCCATAACAAAGTGGCGGCTGCCAACTTTACATGTGTTAAAGTGAGTACCGGAACTATGTATAAGCTGGGAGCAGTCCCGGCTGAGCAGTGTACCGAGACTTTGATGTTTAACAATACTCACATTACGGTCTCTCGGGCGGACCTTTGGTGGTGGTGTGGGGGCACAACAGTATATGACCGTCTTCCCACCCGTAATATGACCGGTTTGTGTGCCCTTATAGCTTTTATTCTTCCCATCTCAGTTTATCCTATGGCATATAAGATTTGACGGATTCGGCCAAACTAATTGTCGACACTATGACTGCATCTTATCCTTTACTCAGTAGACGGCGGCGTGGTGACAATGCGTGGCTGCATGGTACAGACCCCACATATATTGACGCAATTGGCATCCCTAGGGGAGTTCTGGACGAGTATTAACTCGCTGACCCCATCAAAGCTGGATTCTCATCCATTCTGCCTTGGATTTTAACTAATGCTAATATGGACCGCATTAATTATATTCACTATAATGTCCAAAGATTGGGCAACCAGACCGAAGACCACAATTTTGTTGCTTCCGATCTGTGCTTGTTGTGGAATTCATGACATGGACAGGGCTGTGGAGGCAATCTTACAGCGGCTCTTTGGGGGCCTGATGGGTCAGTACCGGTGCTTGCTAAAACAATATAAAATGGCTTGCTCGCATGGCTGTTTCTGCTGGCTAGAAAGGGGGAATGAAGGTTGTAGAAAATATGTTGTAATCATGGGCTCTTAGTGGGGGCTTGATTGTTCGCTTTAGTTACACATTAGTTATAGAAAATGGGCTTTAGGGGTTTGATCGTTTCCTTTAGTTACACATTAGTTAAGAGATTGGCTTGGGCTATTGGCTTTGCATGCGCACGCTGACACACACACACACACTCAAAAGGAGAAACACATCAACGAGTCATCTAACACCTCGACGCCTGGCTGAATACAAGGTGGGACAACGGAAGAACAAAGATAGACGGAGGTTGTTCATTTCCAGATTTGTTAACCCCAAAGGTTGAACCAAAGGTCAAAGGCCCCAACAGGAACGCAGCTGCGAGCAAGACAGACCGCAAGATGTTCCAAGCCATTGACTGAACGTTTGACACCTATAAACAAGAACGGGAGGGGTGTTGAGAACCGACGAGAGGGTATAAAAGGACTGAACAGGAAAGGACACTTTGCCCGTTACTGTTGCGCTGTCGTAAGGCTCGAATAGTTTTGTGCTGTCAGAGAAAGGTAGTTGGCCCAGACGTCTGTATTAATTTGGCTTGGTGTGTGAATAAATTGCTGTGTTTATCTCTCCTTAAGTTTGGATTTATTGAACTACCAATACCTCTGTTCGAACTTGCTACATAATCTGGTTGTATCTTAATAAACACATATCTACGTCGCCCCCTCAAAAGACCATGGTGGAACGACTTGAATGGGAACAGTAGGGGACAGAACCCGGGAATCCCAGGTAAATGATCTTTAACTATCCTTTTATTGAAAAACATGTAAACTATAAATAACTGTATTATTATTATTATTATTCTGGGATAGGCTCCAGCATCCCCGTGACCCTAATGAGGATAAGCGGTATAGAAAATGACTGAATGAATGATATTGGCCACACAGTCAGGAGACAGAGTGTCAGAATCTCCACCTGGGCATCTATGTGTGGAGTCTGCACGTTCCCAGTGTGTGTGTGTGGGTACTCCGACTTCCTTCCACTTCCCAAAAATATGAATTTTCATTTAAGTTAACTGGAGACTCTAAATTGTCCTTAGGTGTGTGTGTGAATGGTTGTTTGTCTATATCGTAGTTGAGGATGTAATCTGCCTTTCTCCCAAAGTCAGCCGGGATAGGTTCCAGCTCACCTGTAATCCGAATGCAAACAAGTGGTACAGAAAATGGATGGATTATTATTACTACTAATTTATTGTATTATTTGCCTTTTACACAATACATGCTTTGTGACAATTTGTCATGTCAGTAATTTTGCTCACAATCAGCAGTCAACACTGGCAAAAGTTGTGACAATGTACACGTTTACAAATAGGCGTTGACATACATTATACATTATATTGCACATACATTCTTTTGCACACTGAACTTTAAACCAAAGTTAAAAGCATATTTTGACTGCAGGGAGGCTGTCTTTTCCACATTGGTGGAAAATATACAATATATATATATATATATATATAATATATTTTTTTGTCTTGTCAAGCATCATAACAGCTGAATGGGAGTCAAGCTGCCTTTAAATGCTGAGCAAAATTTCTTTGCCAAGGGAGACTTCATAATCCAAATGAGTCTCCCTTGACATTTGACTGCGTTTATTATGAATTTTGTTGCGCCACATTTCGATGCCGGACCTGACCTGAAAAGGGACAGGTGGGGGGTGGTGTGGGGGGATATAAAAAAGGGTGCAGAAGAACCTCACAAACATATTTCAATCATATTATAAACAACCGCGATAATCACAATTTCAGCAACACCAGAACAGTCACAGAGCAAAATGAGCAAAAATACAAGGGAAAGAAAAAAAAATAATAATAATGATAATACTAATATACATGTACACACATTCATATACATATACATATACATACACACACACATGTATACATATATATATGCATATATACGTACATACATATACACATATTCGTACACATATACATACACATACTGTGCACATACACATATCCATGCAGTACATACATACATACACACACATACAGTGTGCATATTTATGTATACAAACATACATACGTATTTACTAATAATGATAAACATACAAGAAAAACAACGAGAAAAGAAAGAGAACCTCTTGAACAATGACCATCCAGATGACACGTGCAACAAATATACATTAAATCTACATTCAGCATAGATAACTGCATCAGAGTGAAACAGAGAATGAGGAGATGCCCGTGGTGAACACCGCCATGCATCCCAAACCACACTCCCTCCAAAAACGAGGGTCCGACTAGGAAGACGCTGGAGCACGGCCCCCTAGCAGGCTCCCTACAGAGGGTAAGGCCCGACCCACCCACCCCAAGGGGCAACCGCGAGTCCACTCCGAAGAGGTGCAAGGAAGACCCTATCGGACGCCACTCGGCAGTCAAGCAAGGGCCACAGGGGGGGGCCTGGGCGCCAACCGCCGGAACACCCGCCGGAGGCCGGCCAGCTTCGGGCAAGCAGGACAACCGCCCCGAGCCCCCGGGGCCCAGAAACCACCCAACCCCCCAAAGCAGGGGCCATACCCAACACCCCGGGAGCTCCAGGCCACCCCAGACACAACTGCCGCGGGCCATCGCCTTCCCCAACGCCAGAGGCAGGCGCCCATAGGTCTACCCCCCTCTATCCCCCCGTCCACCCCAGCCCCAGTACCCACACCAAACCTTGTTCCCACACACACATGCCAACACACATACACCCACACACCTACATTTTCACATATGCACCTGGATGTGCCACCCCCCCAATGCAGCGAGCAGCATCACCGCGAGCTCTCCCGAGACACGGGGCCATACCACCATACCCGGCCGCCGGAAAATCCACAGAGTGCCAGACGCACGCACGCACGCACGCATGCAGGCACGCAGGCATGCAGGCACGCAGGCACGCACGCACTCCTCCCAGCACTGCCGCCGACTGAGATCCGGAGCCGAAACAACCCCCCCCCCCTCCGCCCCCCGCCCCAGGGAGCGTCCAAGAAAACAGGGGTGTAATAGGACCCTCTAATCCCCGCCTCCCCACCCAACTAAAAGTGTTATGAGGTGTGAGATGTGTGTGTGTAGGCAATTAAAATTGAGGAGCCGAAACTGCGTGACCCCATGGGCAGAACCACTCCGCCGGCTAGGCACGGCTAAGTAGCTCTCCCCACCCTGTGACACAAGTCCCGCCCCCCAAAAATGAATGTGAGGTGTCTGTGAGTCTATGTATAGTGAATAAGTATAATTAAAACTGGGGAGTTTGCGGCCCCCAGGGCATGACAGAAGGAGGTCATGTTTGTGACCCCCCCGCCACACCCCCATGGAGCACACGCACTCCCCAAGATCCTATGTGCTTGTTTTCAGGGAGTGGGGGGGTGAGGGCGCGAGGGATAGTAAGACTAGGAGGGAAATTATATATTTTTTTCCCTCTCAGATGACAAGCCATTGGGCAGTAGGCACCACTGTTTCCCGGGACCCACCGCGGGGCAGGGGCCGGCACGAGGCGAGGCCCGGACACCTAGCGACCGCAGTCCGGGAGAAGCCTCACCCAGATGTCACACACTAGCGACAATGCGCGCCACTGCAGGAAATTCCGGCGGCCCACACCCCCGAACACCACCACCGCCCAGTATCAGAGAGGAACACGGGCAACACATCCCACCACTCGAAGAGGCAGCAACCATCCGGGCACAATCGCACATCCCACCCACCTACCACTGCCCCCTGTGCCCACACCCCTGTTGAATCCCCTGCACCCAACATACGACATACAACATACACACAAACACACTGACACACACCTGCACTCGCACACACAAAACCACACCCACCCAACCCCCTGCACACTCCCCCAACCACGGTCCTCCCAGGCACCAATCCGGCACCGGGACGCGCACCCATCCACCCCCGCAGCAGCGAGTCCGGGCCAACCCAGATGTCCCCGGAGGTCAGATACGCCCCCACTACCACATCAGGGTAGAGGCAGCCCTCGGAACCCAGGGCCCAGGAGTGCCGCCCCACCCACACCCAGCCAGCCCAGCCACCCGAGCCGGGGGCCCGACGGCCACGACCCAGGCCCCAACCCACGGTTCCCTGCCCCTCCACCAACCGGTCGTCTCGGCACCAGACCTACCCCAGCCTCCACATAGATAAACACCGGTCCCCCGCAGAGCAGCGTAGCCCAGCCCCCATCCCCAAGGGACCCCCATCGGCCCGTGTGCCCCTGGCACCTCCGCCAGCCGCCCAACTCTCAGAGTGAAGTGAAAGAGCTAATCACCGGGGACCAGAGTGAATGAGATTGGTCCAATTGATTGTTTAAAGAGCTAGACATTGTCTAACAAGAGATGAGTCCTATGAAGAATTTTGAACTGAATCAGCTGTAGATTTAAGTTTTTCGTCATTTTAAATGTATTTGAACATATTTGTATCCATGTGTTTTGATCCAAATTACTGAGTAGGTCTGTTTCCCATTTTGCAGTCAATAAGTGTATTAAATCTTGTGTTTTATTGTTAAGCCTATATATTTTTGATAATAACTTTGGGGCTCAGAGTTTACAGAATTCTGCCACCTTGGTTGGCATTTGCAGGTTCAATTGATTGGGCGTGTATTTTTTTCCTATTATAGATTTGATTTGGTGGTATTCTAAAAATTTGGTGCTGCTGATTCCATATGAATATAAATGACACAAACTTTCCTTCCACTATGATATTATCTAAGGGTTTTATCCCTTTGTTTTTCCAGAGAGAAAAGTTTATCATTCTTTTATTTTGTAGGATGTCATACAAAATATTTTTTGTAGTTTGCTATTTAATCATATTTCACACATATTCTTTCATCCATAAATATTTGAATAGTGTTGAGGAACGCGGTTGTGCCATATTCGGTGTGCAGCCTCTATCCTCCACACAGCTATATGAACTGATATTAAACTAAACACCATTGAAGAAAAGATGATCCATCGAAGAGGCTTCCACCACCTGAGTAAGATAACATAATGATTTCAAATTCAACCGAATAGAATTAATTGTCCAACCATATAGATTCATTGCCCACAGCAATACGGCTGCACACTCTACATATGCAATTGTGAGCACATTTGCAAAGATAATAATTCTGCAATTAATTTGACAATTTGTTTAATAGTCTGGCTGAATATTTTTATAAAATCACAATGTTTAAATTTTTTGGTAACTCTACTTTGGATCCAAAACACTCAGTCAGATGCAATGCAGTCGCTGCAAACTACAACCACATAAATAAACATATTGTGACAATTAGACCTAAAGTTTTCTTTATTAATTATGGCTGCAGTGCAGCGACAGCAGACAACCAACCAAAGCAACGCAGATGAGCCGACAAGCAGGCAAGTACACAGCTGAACTAAATAACCAAAAACAAATCAGGAGCAGGTGCGAAAGAATGAGAAAGTATAGCTGATGGGAAACGGAACGGAACAGAACAGAACAGGAGGAACTATCAAAATAAGGGTACAAAGCAGGAACTGAGGCAAGAAGGGAACAAAAGCAACACTGTCATGCAGACAAACATACAGAACGTGACAGTAACCCCCCCCCCTCAAGGAGAGATCTCAGACATCCTAAGTCCTGAGTCACAGAAAGGGAAGGGCGGTGGAAGGAACCCCCCCGGGGATTGGCTTGGACGGCAAGGGCGGAGGAGGCGGCGGGACACCTCCGGAGGCCGGCCGGGACGGTGAGTCCGACGAAGCCGGCAGGACCCCTCCGAGGGTCCGGCAGAACGGCACCTTATCAGGGCTGGGGCCTTCGGCGCAGCTGCAGTGGGCGGAACCTTTGAAGCCGCAACAGTAGCGGCTGAAGCAGACGGCGCCCTGGAGGCGCAACAGGAGCGGCTGTAGAGGACGGCGCCCCGGGAGGCTCCACTGAAGCGGCTACAGAGGACTGTGTCCTGGTAGGCGCAACAAGAGCGGCTGCAGCAGACGGCGACCTGGATGCTCCACTGAAGCGGCTACAGAGGACTGTGTCCTGGGAGGCGCCACTGGAGCGGCTGCGGCCGGCAGGACTTGTCATGGACGTGAGGCCAGCAGGACTTGGCGTTGACGTGGGGCCGGCGGAGCCTTGCTACCGGCAGCAACTGTGCGTCCTCCGCTGGCCGTGCAGGACGCACTAGCCCCCCCTTCAGAAGGCAGATTCCAGTCCCCTCTCACCACCACAGGAACCAGGTAAGGGTGGAGGGAGGTCTGGGGGAGCGCACTGTCGGGTACCTCCATCAATGTCAGGTCAGCGGGTGCGGCGAAGGTCCCGGCCACACCCACGCTGTGGGGACCAACGTGCTGTCTGGCCCCCACACCATGTCCTCCAATTCTTGGACGGCGCCCTGGGAGGCGCAACTGGGGAAGCTGCAGCACTGGGGAGAGTGCAGCAGACGACGACCGGCGAGGCGCAACTGGGGAAGCTGCAGCGGACAGCACTCTGGGAGGCGCCACTGGAGTGTCTGCAGCGGACGGCGCCCTAGGAGGCGTCACTGGAACGGACGGCGCCCTGAAAGGTGCAACTGGAGCGGACGACACCCTGGGAGGCGCAACTGGAGCAGCTGCAGCGGACGGCACCCTGGGAGGCACAACTGAAACAGCTGCAGCAGGCGGGACTTGGCGTGGACGTGCGGCCAGCGGGACTTGCCCGTACACGTGCGGCCGCCGGAGCCTTGATGCGCGTAGCCTTGCGTGGCGCAGCTATCGGCAGAGGCTGTGAGTCCTCCGCTACCCAGCAGGACGCACTAGCCCCAACATCAGAAAGCGGATTCCAGACGCCTCTTGCTATAACAGGAACCAGGGAAGGGTGGAGGGAGGCTTGGAGGAGGTCATCAAACTCAAGGGCATCAAGGGTATCTCCATCGCCGTCGGGCCGGTGTGTGCGCTGCAGGTCCCGGCCACACCCACGCCATTGGGACAATGGGGCAATTCTGGAGCGAATTTGGCGGTTTCCTCCTCCATTGCCTTAAATATTTAAAGCGTCCAGAAGTCGCTTTCAGCGAGGTTGTCTTCATTTGGTTGGATTATTCTGTCATGTTTTCGTCTCGGCATTGTGGTGACGACCCCGAGGATGCGGAGAGCAGGACGCCGAGCAGGTCAGGAGAAAGTTTTCTTGATTAATTACGGCTGCAATGCAGCGACAGCAGACAACCAACCAAAGCAACGCAGATGAGCCAACAAGCGGGCAAGTACACAGCTGAACTAAATAACCAGGAACAAATCAGGAGCAGGTGCGAAAGAATGAGAAAGTAAAGCTCAGGGGAAACAGAACGGAACAGAACAAGAAGTACTATCAAAATAAGGGTATAAAGCAGGAACTGAGGAAAAAAGGGAACAAAAGCAACACTGTCACGCAAACAAACATACAGATTATGGCATAATCCTTATTATCGTTGCTCAGGCAACAACTTTGTACTGCACTGAAGTAGTAAATACATGCATTTTTGATGCACATTTATATAAACAGCTACTGCACAGTATATAAATGTTGTGGTTTCTGCCTAAATAATAAAATATTAATAATAATTCTCACCTTTTGTTTTCTTGTTCATTGGTCTCCAAAGAATGTGTAGGTGCGGTTGGTGCAATCACTGTGCAGAAGAGGAAAATGCCTTTTATTATATTCAGCTACTTTTACTTTACTTTTATATCCAGTATGTGACATATGCCCCATTGAATGGAGGTCATCTTGAGATAAACCAAGTCCATATGGTATATATAGATACTGTAAACGATAAACGATTATCTAAACGATAAAGGGATTTTTTGGGGAGTACTTAAAACGATTATTTTTGAAAAGTGAATGTACCTTTTTTGGAGACGATGAGCTTGACGCCAGTGAAAATATTCCGTCCAGGCCTGGCAAGAACACACCAGTACATGTCCTCATCGCTTTGTCTAATAGATGACATAGTAACAGTGAAGGCTCCTGCTTTTTTGTCATCAGCAATGGAGCATCGGTCACTGTGGCGCTTCTTTGGCGTTCTAACAACAATCTTACACAGCTCGTATATGGGCCCTTTGCACCAATACTTTGTGTCGTCTCTGAACTCAAGGTGGTAACGACACGACACAGTCACAGATCCTCCATATGCTGTGTTTATGATCCTTGGAGCTGTCAGCTGATCTGGGTCCGCTGAATGTTTTGGAACCCAGAGGATAAAGAATAGCAGAGCTGCAAAACACAAACAACGGTTTAAGTTAAAGCGCAGAGACATAAAATACAGGTGTTAGCTGTTAATACCTACCGAAAAATGCAAAAGATGTGCCTGAGGTTCTCATGATTGGAGAGGAAATAACAATGTAATGTGGGGCCAATTGAGACATATTGAGTGTGTTCCTCTTCTCTCTTCTGTCTCCTCCACGGTCAAGTTGTGCAACCAGGAGATTTCCCCCCGGTGTGATGGGATGTTTGTTTTAATGAAGCGGTGTGGAATGTCACGTTTATTGCAGTTGTTAACGGTTGCAATGACAAACATGACGGCAAACAGTCATCCCCACTTTGTGTGTATATACTGTATGTTTCAGAGTAATACTAAATCGCTGTATTGCAACATTCTGATCTTTGCAGTAACAGTGAGCAAACACAAGGAGAACAAGCTCAGGGGAAATATCACATTTTATAAATCTCATTCTTCCTTCCACAACATAGTGTTTCAGCCACCTAAGGAATTTTAATCAAAGACACACCCCTCCATAAAATTCCCCTCAGAATAAAAGCACAAGTTCATTTTTTAAAAATGTTGTTTGTAACGACCTGTGACCCACTACAAAAGGGTCTGCAACCCAATTTTGACTCTGGGCAAGCCAGTCAAAAATCACTGTGCTAGAGGATGTGAAATGTGCTGGACTTCGTTTTGGATCAGAGCACTTACACTGGTCACAGGTACCTGACTTTGTTGGTACCCAGCAGGCCCAAGCGCAGTTTGAATAGCCAAGTCTGAGTACTGTCTTGGTGTTTATTAAATACATACAAAACCTGCACACAACTCAGACTAAGCAATTAGTGCTTTGCACTGATTTATACTAGTCTTAACCTGATAGGGTTGTGGTTCATCAGGCCTGTGATGGATACCATCAATACAGGGTTTAGTCTGGCTTTTGCCCACAGGCATTAAAGACGTACTCCAGCTCCCGGCAAGCTTGAGTTTGATTTAAGAACTGAATTTCTCTGACATTTTACTTGCTTGTCGAATATGTGTCTAAACAATTTACTTTAGTTTCCCTGACATTTAGTTGACTTCTCTTTTCAAAGGTTCATCCATGCAGATAGGCTGGTTTTGTTATGGCAACAGGAAATGTTATTACTTCTGCTTGCAGCCTCAGCTCAGCGAATGTATTTTCTGCTGACAGCTATAATACATCCTAAACTGTTAAAGATAAAGAAGGTGCTTCATTATAATGGAAGCTATGCGATTAGATAAGTAGTTCTCTACTTACCCTTTGAAATGCTTTTCACGCATGCAAATATATCTTCATGACATATTGTGAACCTCTTCTCCGCATGATTAGTGTTGTCAAACATATTTATCGTCACATATCTGCAGTCTAATTGGGTTTTCCAAAGGCATTTTTCTTGTTGCTTAAGTGATCTGGCTTCTAATGTTTTATGTCACCTCCCAACAGCAGCAGCAAATGTAGCTGCGTAACATGCACGGGATATTAGATGAAAGCACAAATAATACAACTGCCCTAAATGTCTTACACCAAAGTTTTTAATTGTTTTTGGCTGTCTATTCAATTCCATTCCATTTTCGTCCATTTATCGGGGTCCGGGGGGCAGCAGTTTCAGTAGGGAAGTCCAGACTTCCCGGTCTCCGGTGACCTGTCCTAGGTCTTCCCCAGAGTCTTCTCCCAGGTGGGCATGCCCAAGACAACTCACCAGGGAGGCGCCCAGGAGGCATCCAGACTAGATGCCCGAGCCACCTCAACTGGCTCAACTCAATGTGAAGTCAATGTGTCAATTTGCGTGTAGTGGATAAAAAAAAAAAAAAATCTTTTATGTTCCATTCCATTTTCCTCCGCTTATCCAGGTCCGGGTCCCGGGGGCAGCAGTTTCAGTAGGGAAGTCTAGACTTCCCGGTCCCTGGCGACCTCTTCTAGCTCCACCGGGAGGACACCAAGGCAATCCCAAGCCAGCTGTGAGACATAGTCCCTCCAGCGTGTCCTAGGTCTTGCCCGGGGCCTTCTCCCGGACTAGATGCCAGAGCCACCTTAACTGGATCCTCTCGATGTGAAGGAGGCTCTACTCTACTCTGAGCTCCTCACCCTATCTCTTAGGGTGAGTCCAGCCACCCTACGGAGGAAACTCATTTCCGCCGCTTGTATCCGCGATCTCATTCTTTCGGTCATGACCCATAACTCATTACCATAAGTGAGGGTGGGAACGTAGATCGATCGGTAAACAGAGATCTTTGCCTTCCGGCTCAGCTCTCTCTTCACCACAACGGTCCGGTACAGCGACCGCATTACTGCTGATGCTGCACCGATCTGTCTGTTGACCTCATGCTTCAACCGTTGCTCATTCGTGAACAAGACACTGAGACTCCTCCACCTGGGGTAAGACCTCACTCTCAACCTGTAGGTTGAGAGTGCAATCCGCCTATTTCTGACTGATGCCATGACCTCAAATTTGGAGGTGCTGAGTCTCATCCGAGAAGCTTCACACTCAGCTGCAAACTGCTCCAGTAAACGCTGAAGCACAGCCTGATGAGGCCATTAGGACCACATCAGCCGCAAAATGGTAGAGACGAGATCCTAAGGTCACCAAAGTGGACTCCCTCGACGCCTTGACTGCACCTAGAAATTCTGTCCACAAAGGTTAGGAACAGAATCGGTGACAAAGAGCAGCCTTGGTGCAAGCCTTCACCAGAAACAGGCTCGACTTACTGCTGGCAATGCGAACCAGGCTCCTGCTTTGATTGTACAAGAACCAAATGGCACGTAATGGAACGCCACCAATGCCGTATTCCCGGAGCACCCTCCACAGGTCACCCTGAGGGACATGGTCAAATGCCTTTTCCAAGTCCACAAAGCACATGTACTGTAGACGGGTTGGGAGTCCCACTAGCATCCATGCTCAATAGAACTCCTTTAGCTTGACGGCAGCCCTGACCTTTGGTGTCCACCATAAGGTTTGGGTCTTGATGCCATGACTGGCACAGACCACCACCTCATTAATGAAGGCCCGAAATACCGAGCTTTCGGACTCAATATCCCCATCCTCCCATGGGATGCAGGCAAAGCTGAGAGGTGCGCAGTGAAGACTTGACGAACAGGAGACTGCCAGACATTTCCAGCACACCGTCACTACACGTTTGGGTCTCCCAGGTCTGTCCGGCATCCTTCCCCGCCATCTAATCCAACTCATCACCAGGTGGTGATCAGTTCACAGCTCAGCCCCTTTCTTCACCCACGTGTCCAGAACATGCGGATGCAGGTCTGATGATACGACTACAAAGTCGATCACAGACCTGCGACCTAGGGTGTCCTGGTGTCAAGAGCACTTGTGGACATGCTTATGTTCGAAGATGGTGTTTGTTATTGACTACCTGTGGTCGCACAGAATTCCAACAACAACACATCGCACGGGTTCAGAGTGGGGAGGTTGTTCTTCCAAATCACGCCCCTCCAGGTCACACTGTCATTGCCTAAATGGTTGTTGACGTCTCACAGTAGAACTATGAAGACAACCCCTGGGTTGTTCTCCAGCACCCCTCTGATAGACTTGGGTACTCTGAGCTTCCATTCGCACGTACACTCAAACAACAGTCAGGACCCTTTTCCCCACCTGAAGGCGTAGGGAAATGCCCCTCTCGTTTACTGGGGATGACTCCAACACAGAGGCACCAACCCAGGGGGCTATTAATAAGCCCACAACGGCTCGCCCCCTCTTCCCTGCAGCAACACCAGAATAGAACAAGGTCCACCCCATCTTGAGGAATTTGGGTCCAGAGCCCAAGCTATGGGTCGCGGTGAATCCGACAATATCTAGTCGAATAGTCTCAGCCTCTCACACAAGCTTGGGCTCCTTCTCCACTATGTCCCAAGAACCAGATTTGGCCGCCAAAGACCTGGTTGCCCGGATGCCCAACCTTGACCACCGCCCAAATTGCACAGAACCGGACCCTTATGCTTGCCCCAGCAGGTAGTGGGTCTGAGTTTACAATATTCTTTCATGAGAAAGAATATTCTTTCTCATGAAGGAATATTGTAAACTTACTGACTTAGATGTAGGACTGATTTGTAAGGGCAGTGATACTGGAGGGTTTGTTAATCTGTTTACTGTAGCAAACAGTAAACAAGAGATGTTACTACAGTTGGTGATGATTTCAGAAAAATAGCTCTCCCCTGTGTTACGCAAGGTTTGTTTGAAAACATGTAGCTTTTCTTTGTAAACCTTATAATGAACGTGGAGCTTTCACTTGCACCATTTCCGTTTGGCTCTCCAGCACTCTTTTCTCTGCGCTATGACAGACTCTTCTTTTCTCCATGGCAACTTTTAACCATTCTAACCTTGACAGAAGCAATGGTTTCCAAAACATTTACAACACTTGATGTACAAGAGTTCAACACCTCATCAACGTTAGAACACTGAGATTTTTCAAACCTAATTGCCATAAACTCTGTTCCTGCAGTGTCATTAACAAGTCTTCCCTCTGCAAACTCAACTGCTGGTTTGGGTGTAGCAGACAGGTAAAAAAACAACAACACACAAGTCATCAAAAAAAGCAACATCCACAGCATTCACATTTCAAACAACAACACCCTTAGTAATGATCAAGTCAAAAGTGTGTCCTCTGCTGTAGGTGGGATCAGTCACATGCTGATCTAGACCAAGCATTTCAAGGACAGCCATGAGTTCTTTTGCATGCCTGTCATTGGCTACATCCACATGCACACTGAAGCCCCCAGTAATGACCAAACAGTCAAAATCACTGCATACAACTAAAGGTAATTCAATAAAATCATCAATAAAAGAAATCTGTGGTGGTTTGTTAACAATAATATAAAGTATGGAAGTATGTTTTAACATAATTTTAAAGACACATACTCAGAAGAAGAAGAAAGCCCAGATCCGTATATTGTCCCTGAATAAGGCACAAACACTCCCACCCCTCTTAACTAATCGATGTGCTTTGACAGTTATTGTTTTAGGCGAGAGCAGTCCCTCCGTAGGCTTCTGGTTGATATGAGGTTCTGCAACGTAGAGGCCCTTATTGTCCTAGACAACAGCATTGACGCTGTTGGCAATAACAGCCATGAGCATCAATGGTGCTAGGGGAGCTTTGGTTGGTGGAGTGAGCAAAGGATTGAGAGGGGTCAGTTTATTTTTTGAAGATATAATCCTTGAGCTTGCCATGTCTGGAGCTGGAGGAACTATTTTAATCCCTGATTTCACGAAGCTTTCAAAATGGTCAAGAAATCTCATGGGTAATGGTGGAGACAGGAACAGTAGTGAAACATCTCTGGAGGGTGTAAATGCAACAAGTGGGTCACAAGCCTGCGTTGAAGTCTGTGGTGAAGGTGAGGGAGAAGCCACTGCAATTAAAACCGAGTTCTCGATTTTGGAGGAGGAGCAGCTGTGGTTAGTGTGGCTGAAGCTTTGTTGGATCGTTCGGTGGCAAGCCAGGAGTTCTCCTCTCACTCTTCTTCTCGTCTTTTGATGGCGGCACAGGATCTGGACAGCCATGTGTTCAACTGAAGCGGACGGCTGAATTTGATCATTCTCCTGTCGATGTTTGGAAGAGATCCACTAGTGAATGTTGGTATTGACACTTTGTCCCAACTGTCAAATTGTTGATTCAAGTATTCTGCAAGGATTCAGACTGTTGCTTTCTGGCATTCATTGCACCTACACAAACAATCAGATGCTTCACTGCTTGTTAATTTGCCATTTCCCCATGTGTCAGTTTTGTGATGTCTGGTGAGGATAAGCAGTATAGAAAATGGATGGATGGAGAGACACGGTCCCCTGGATGGCTGGAAGTGGCTATTCTGATTATTTTTATATTATATATGGCTCTGTCTTCAGGGACCACATATCTTTGTTTGTCTGCCACTTTTCTGATGTCAGGGTGACTTTTATCGACAGAGATTTTATACTTTTATACTAAACAGTCACATTTGGCTCTGACAGTGGTAAAACGGTCTCTTAGCTTTATTTCGGGTGCTGTTAGAGCTCCATAAATACCATCATTTTGACTTCGCTTCGGCTTAGCACCAAGTCTATTATAAGTGTTTTTACAAAGTCTTGGAAAAGACACCGTATTGCTCTTGTATGGAACCATTTTTTCACGTTTTCTTTTGGAGGTAAATGTGGACATCTTACCACTGGATTCCACTGGGAGCGTTTCATGAAGTCATTTCTTGGTTTCTAAGGCAAACATTCTTGCTTGTAGAGTACAAATTTCTTGCCGATATATTCGACAGCTTTCTCAAGGTGACTTTGTTTGGATTACTCCTCTGGGCATGTTGAGAAATTTGTAGTCGCTGGCTCGTCAGGTATGTTGAAAAAACAAAAAAATATATTGAAAAAGGTTTGGTTCACTTAAAAAAATAAATCATCATCTTCAGGACTTGTGAAAAAAGTATAGTGATTTAAAAGTGAAGAAAGCACTGAGCAGCAGAGAAGCGAGCAGAGTCTGCAATCGACAGCAGCAGGAAGCGAGCAATTAGCGTTATTTATTTTATCACCATCTCTTGATATGTTGAGAAATTACCTCCTCGCCCTTTACGATGTTGACAAGCGCATTTTGGTTGCTGCTTGCCCTTTAAGCAAGCTGAAGTGCCTATGACCATGCCTTGTGCGACTCAGGAGTAAAACAATATTATATTTTTACTAGGGCAGCCAACCGATTAAAGTGTTTAATCGGCATTAATAGCAACTAAATCATTCAAGTTTTTATCTGTAATAAAAGTAGGTATGTAAATGGACAAATGTGGTAAACGATTTGATACTCGACTACGATAACTACATCAAATTTTATGTGAGGGGATATCATTTTGGAAATATGGCCATTATTTTTATTAAAAAATAATATACATTTACAAATCCCCCAGTTTTTGCTTGTTTAATGCTAGCAGTACTTTGTTCTATTTTGTTTGATGGTCCTCAAATGCACCATGCAATGTTGTCTCACGCTGTACACATAGACTATTTAGACTTTGGTCTACCCTTTTTCTTTCACCTCATATTTGGACCCAAATGCTGATACTATGTGGGAATGCATGAAAGTATGTCATCAAGTTTGACTTTTATACATTCCCACATAGTATCAGCATTTAGGTCCAAATTGAGATGAAAGAAAAACGAGAAAAATACAGTACAGTAGTCTAGATTTGTATACAGTATTGTATATTATTGTTCGTATTTCCACAATTGATATCCATTGTGGTATTTATTTATTGTTTGTAAGTGTTTTCTTATCATTGATTTTGAAAGCTTCTTGCTCTTGACAGCGGCCTGGTTTGTGATTGGGGGTCTTTACTGTAAACAAGCGAGCCGCTGCTTTATGAATATGATGATGTCACTGCCCCCTCGCCACCCCAAGTAAGCTTTGACGACAAGCCAACATAATATCTGAATATTTTGAGTGGCCAGTCAACATTCTCCTGATATTCTGTCTTTTGACAAAATGACTCGCAGATGTACTTCCACTTTGACATAAGTCTACACGAGCCTTCGAAAGCGAAAGATGACGGACTTAAGCACAAGCATTCTCTCTTTTTCTATAGCTTGGTGTGTCATGTGGTTCTGTCTGTGTGACTGTTTACAGTGCCACGTGTAGGTTTCACCCAGTCATCCACCCATTGCATTGTGTGGACCAATTTTTTTTCATCTTGCCAAAAAATAAAAAATAAAAAACAACAAAACGGGGCCTTATTACTTTGCCAAACAATAAACATCCATCCATCCATTTTCTATGCCGCTTATCCTCATTAGGGTCACGGGGATGCTGGAGCCTATCCCAGCTGACTTTGGGCGAGAGGCGGGGTACACCCTGGACTGGTCGCCAGTCAATCGCAGGGCACATATAGACAAACAACCATTCACACTCACATTCATACTCTAATGGACAATTTAGAGTCACCAATTAACCTAACATGCATGTTTTTGGAATGTGGGAGGAAACCGGAGTACCCGGAGAAAACCCACGCACGCACGGGGAGAACATGCAGACTCCACACAGAGATGCCCAACGGAGATTTGAACCCAGGTCTTCCAGATCTCCTGACTGTGTGGCCAATGTGCTAACCACTCAGCCACCGTGCGGCCCAATAAACATCAATAATGTAAGTAATCTGGGATTTAAAACCAATTTGGCTCCTCCCTGGAAAAAAAATCCAATCCCAAATGAAAGTGGAGGACCGACCATAGGCTTTGCAGGATGAGATAGTGAGATAATCGCAGGCAAGGCACTCGGTTAGCCGGTGTGTGCTATCTTAAGTTGATCTTGATGGTAACACTCACTGATAAAAGCAAAACAACTCAAACCTGACCACATTACAAATCATGGATAATGGCTTTTGAATTAGAATGCTAAATATTTGATGCTCATTAAATAGGGTATAGGAGCTTCCTTTGAAAGTCAGGGCTTGGCTTATAATGTTTGCTGCTGTGTTGTTTGGGAAAGAAGCCACTTAATGTGTTTAACACATGCACAGGCATTTCAGGGGAAAAATAATGCAGCATGTGGGTGTCCATTTTTACACAATGCACCATAATAGTAGTTTCATTTCATAGTTATTAATCTAACCCCTATCTACTCTTCCATCAACACCCAGAGGCACTAGATGTAGACTATCATGGTAATGTTAATGCTTTTAATAATCTATAATAAACTTTTTTAGTAATCTTTTTTGCAGTACATTTAGCGAGTGAAGTGTACATTCATAGTTATTTCTCCATGTTTCCACTCAATAAGTTCAATATGGTAATACTAGGGAGCAACAGAGAGTATGCAGAGATTTTTAGCATTTAACTTGATGATAATTTAGATTAATTAGTACTTTGACTCTTTGCCCTACTTCCTCAAGTGCTTTGTGGCAATTTGAGCGTTACGTCATCCATAAAGACATTTGTTTCTTTCAGCTTCATGCACTGTTCCAGCATTACGTTTTTTAATGTCCTGTCATTGAACGTGACAAAGATGACGAGTGTGTTGTTGTGTCTGCCATACAGTGCGAAATACAGTGTGACATTTTGGGGATGATCCGGATAACTGCCTGGATCAGGGAATTTTTTAAGCGATTCCTTAACATTGCAAGATAGAACCTTTTTCTGCCTTTGTGCATATCATTCCTTCATTCATTCATTCATTTTCTGTACCGCTTATCCTCATTAGGGTCACGGGGATGCTGGAGCCTATCCCAGCTGGCTTTGGGCGAGAGGCGGGGTACACCTTGGACTGGTCGCCAGCCAATCGCAGGGCACATATAGACAAACAACCATTCACACTCACATTTACACTCTAATGGACAATTTAGGGTCGCCAATTAACCTAACATGCATGTTTTTGGAATGTGGGAGGAAACCGGAGTACCCGGAGAAAACCCACACCCGCACGGGGAGAACATGCAAACTCCACACAGAGATGCCCAACGGAGATTTGAACCCAGGTCTTCCAGATCTCCTGACTGTGTGGCCAATGTGCTAACCACTCAGCCACCGTGCGGCCCCTTTGTGCATATACCTTTGAAAAATGGTCTTAGCACAAGTTTCCAACAAGTTCAACAAAATATCAAAGACTATAAGAAAAATATAAGATTATTTTGCCGTGATTTACAACGTGGGTGGAGGGACACTGGCGCTTGGTGGAGGTCTGCACTCTCTGAGTGTTTTTCTAGTTTAGTTTAAAATGAACATGTGTTATTTATTTTAAAAGTTCTCATATTGTGTGCCCTTTGTTTTACTGAAAAGAGTTTATTGACCAAAGGCAAAATGTAATGTCTAACACCCACCTCTGGATGTGTTAATGCTGGCTGAATGATAAAGATGTTGAACGCTTTCTAATTTTGCAAACATGAAGCAGTTCTGCTCCCGCGGAGAAACTAAAAGTTTAAGTTATAAATTGATTGGAAAACTGACTGTTGAGTCTAACCAAGTACAAAGTCCCCTTTGCATCGGATTAGTGCGAAAGGGTCCGTCATTTGGAAAGGTAAAAATAATATGAATTTGAATTATTACTTTCAGTGTATAGTGTTTTGGCTAATTGTCAGTAATTGTCATTAATTATTTCCTAAATGCGCACACAACAGGAAACACATCAGCAAAAAATACACCACAACAACTAATGCAATGTTCCATAGTACTAGTTTATTTGTTATTAAAAAAAAAACACCAAAAATATTGCATGTGTTTCACAGCATAAAAACACTTCCTACTTTACAAATTAGACATAGACGTTTAATTTTCAAAATAAGATACATTAATTAATCGTTTTAAATAATGTGACATTTGATTGGAGAATGTCCCGAGCTCCCATTTAAATGCCAGGGCTGCATTAAGCAGAATAATGCTATCTGAGGCTTTCATAGATAGCTGATGTCATGTTTATCTTTAGATCACAAAGTAGTTGAGACTGAATCCATAGCACCTCCGCTGGTTATGGCCGAATAGTGCATTCCATTTTGCTTCAGACAGACCAAGCAACGATTAGTTACACAATTGACAAAATTCCATCCCTATTGCAAACACATTTGGTCGGAGCACACTACTAGTAACAAACGAGTCTTTGTGGAAAATGCATTTATTTAAAGATTAACTGTTTACAGAAAAGTTGGCGCACGCCTCTCAGCTCTTCTCTGCCTCTTCTTTGGGCTGAACTTTGGCCGATCCATTTTGCTCAGGCGGTACTTCCTCCACCATGGCTGACTTTTTTGGGGTTCCTGCTGAGGGGAATGCAGCAAGTGTATGGTGAAAAGTATGAAACTCGTGCAAATAACTTCCCAGAGCGCTAAGTGCTGACAGTGGGTTGATGTTGTACCTTTGAGGTAATTTCTGTGCATTCGATGGAAGAATAACAGACCGATAAAAATGATAAAACCAACGCATGCTATAATCCCCACACACAGAAGGAAGCTGTAGCTGCCCTCAGTCTGGATAATCTGTGGATATAATAGAACATTGAAACTCCATTTGTTTTTGTTTTTTGCCAAACTTTTCACACATGACACTTACCAAGCCAACCAGAACCTGCATTACCATTTCTCCCATTCCTGCACTTGTCACCAGGACTGAGGTGGCACATCCTGCAGAAAGTAATAGTGTGTATGAAATGCGTGGTCTACTCTCAAGGTAAATGATGTACCATACCCTGGTAGTCAAGGATGTCTTCAGTGTAGGCAAGCATGCATGGGAATATGCTGCTTAGGAAAAGGCCACACAAACAGGTACTGACAAACAGAAATGTGCTGCTGGTGTAGAAGATAAGCAGCAGCATCACAGTGACAATAGCACCTGCCTGTAAGACAGACAGGAACCATCAGGAGGACAAAGAGAGTGGTTGACCTTCAGATTTTAGTGCCACATTAACATTGCATTACCAGGTTGAAAATAAGCAGTCTCACAACTTGGAAACGATACGACAGCGGGATGGACAGCAATCGACCAGCTGTGATTGCTGCCCAAAAAATGCTTGCCAGGTAGCCTGCTGTTTTATGGGGCAGAGACATAGGTGATGCAACAGCATACGTGTACACAAAACCGGCAAATGCACCCTGAAAAAGAATTATTAACATTTGAGGCTTTAATTGCATTTGAAGGATTAGTTTAGTACAGATGAGTGTACAGCGTGTGCACACAGCTCCCTCACCACAATGCCATCCGTCATGAAGAGCACCATACCACCAAGGATGTGGATCATGAAGAAGGATACTGGCAGCCCGCGCAGGTTATCATTTTGACAGCAGCTAAAGATATCCCCATGACCTGTGCCCACAAATGACACATTGCAGCACACAAAATGGCATTTATCTTTTTTTTCTTCCCCCTTGAAGTTCACTGGACACGCAAAGAGGAAAGCGTGTATTAGTCATAGGATACTATTATATATTTACCTCCACCTTCATGCGCTACCTGCTCCACTTCTGTGCCCTGAGCTCCCTGCTGGTTTTCCATGGCCAGTTCATCTTTGTCCAGGAGACGAGGTGTGCCGCTGGGGCAGCATGGGATCAGCTGCTCCCGATACATCAGGAAGAGGACAGCGATGGGCACGGGGAGCTGAGGGGAAACAAATAATATCCATTTTTCCACTACAAACTTGAAATATCACTTCAAGTCAGTGCCTTTATTTGGTGCACTTACATTGATAAGTGCCATGATCCAGAAGGCATAGTGTACACTGGACTCTTCTGCTTCTCCCCCGGGAGGAAAGTGGCTCTGAGTGATGTTGTGCTCTGCAATGGGACTGTTTCTCAGCATGTTCCTAAAGTGATGCATGGTCTCTGTCTCATTCCCAGTGTGATTCCCACAGCCGTGCTCTGAGAGGAAAGGATCTGCAATCAGAGGGCTCACCAGGGCTCCAAAGCCAATGAAGAAATGAAGAGCCTGCAAAAACGTATATGACAAAAACAAAGACCTGAATTACACTTTCAACTAACACCACACATTTTGAAGCAGTTATTTTGTCTCAATATATTTGTGCAGAAGATGCTTTTTCACCTGCAAGAAAACAGCTGAGTCCTTCTGATAGATGGTGACCAGCTGAATGTTTGCAATGGTGTCAATAATTCCCATGGCCAAACCAGACACAGCCATGGCAATGGCCAACACCAGGACATTATTGCACAAGGGGATGATGGCAAATATCACAGAGATGATGAGAGCGGAGACAAATAAAGCTGACAGAGCAGTGAACAACCTAAAACGGATAACGGTCGTTTATTCGTTGCCAGCTAAACATGCAAGCTTTTACTACAGTACTTACGTCCTCTTGAAAATTCCACCAACCGAGCTGCCAATTAACAAGCAGAACTGTTGGGAGAAGAAAACCCAGGTAATCTGGCTCAGTGTGGAGTTGGTTTGACATTGTAGGTCCAGAATAGTAGGTCCAAGAAAGGCAATGCACAGTCCAAAACTGAAGAAAACGCTCCAGTATGTCAAGGTGTGGTGAGCATTCCTTTTAAATAGAGTTACTATTTGCTGATCCAAAAACATCTTGGCCACAGCAATGCACACCACGATGGATGGATTATCAAGAGTTCCCTTGGTTTCTTTTAAAGCTTTGCGCTCCCTCCTCTATTTGGATTGCCTAACTAAAAAAGGATGTCCTCTTTGGTTAATGGATGAAGTGGAGATGCTTCTAACAATAATAGGCTTCTTTGAATTGAGTCAATGATTGCTGACAAAATAGAGTCTCTGTTAAAATACGATGAGAATGTGTGCATTTATGTTTTATGGCACCACCACGACCAGTTATGGAAATGTTACCGGCATTTGATCTTAGACCTCATTGACCAATACTATAAACTAAACGTGGCTCTACTTTAGGTTAGTCCAGTGGTTCTCAGTTATGTTGCTTCCCCCCCATTCGAAATACTATTGACAAATGATCTATGTATGTATGTATGTACATCTATGTATTTATCTGTACTGTTGTGAAGTGTAGTCCAGAGTCAAATGGCATGTTGAGTATGATAAATGTGGACATAATGGAAGGTTTACACCAACATTGAAACTACTCCCTACACAAGCGTGGCGAGAGAAGCATTAATTACAGCATGTACTGTGATATTGTGAAAGAAACTGGGTCGCAAAATGTACACTGACTTTTCTAAGTTACAACACTGTATATCAGAGTTCGATTTTTAGTCTATTATTTTTTGAGAATATAAAATATCTTACCTGTAGTTTGAGTGATGTGCTCACGTTTAATACTGCGGTCAACATCATCACTCTCTGTTTCATTTTTGAATCGTTTATATGAAATTGAATCTGTCAGTTTTACGTGCTCCCAATAATTATTTCGGTTTATATTACAATAGTAGCCACGTAAAGACAAAGTTGGTCTATCATGCTGGTCAAAGTAGATGTTATATTGTAATACTGTTGTTTAACATGTCAGCTTTTGGACACTCTCTCTTCTGAATCTTTGTTGTATATGAAGTTCTGTTAACCATGAGATTTCCTAAAAATAACATAATTATTTTTGTAAATTATTGTCCGTATTTATTTATGTCTGTAACTCACATGAACGCGAACATCTGTCTACATATAACTGATCATTTGCTCTGTGTATTTATGCAAATAGGACTTTCAACATTACGAGAGCATTTGAACAGCAGTCTATGTTTTGGAAATAAAAGCACAGCATCTTCTGGTTTAGAGCCAGCGAACGGTTAACTGCTGCTGTTCTTTGACATTTAAAAGACTGTCTTTTCCAGGACAAATGGCAGTGAGTAATATGCTGTGTTATTTAACTTGGAGCAAGGCGAGTACGACAGGGGAATCAATACCTAATCCCTTGAATGATTGCATGGGAGAAGTACAGTACTGGAGATTTTGACCGTATATGGGCTTCCAGCAAGAAAATGTTTGAAATTACATTTGATGACTGTTTGAATTGAATCATTGGAATGTTTGGAAAAAAAACTTTAAAAATAGAAAGCTTAAATTCATTTTTCTTTTTACATTTTGCAAACCAAACATATCGACTTAAGTATTAGTGAGTTGCACCAAAATGAAATTAAATGAAATCATTGGGTGTAGAAAAAACAGGTATAAAATGATGTTCATCAGAAAAAAGATTTCAAATATGTGTTATGGAACACATCCCGTACAAAAGTGATACACTTCTACGTTTGACACATATCAAACACGTTGTATCTGTTTGAAAAAGCACATTTGAAATTTTGAAAAAAAGAAAGGCGTCCTGAACCTCCATCCATCCATTTTCTGTGCCGCTCAATAGGGTTGCGGGTAACCTTGTAAATTGGGCCATCCGTTATTTTTATTCTATATTTTATGATTTGCAAAGCATTCACACCAATAGTTTTGCTGTTATTACAAATACTCCAACTTTCCTCTTAAATAACCTTAATAATATTTTTTTCGTAATTTATGACTCACTAGGGTCGCTGGGGCTATGCTGGAGCCCATTCAAGCTGACTTTGGGTCAGAGGGTACACCCTGGATTGGTCGCCAGTCAATCGCAGGGCACATATAGGCAAACAACCATTCACACTCACATTCATACCTATGGACAATTTAGAATCGCCAGTTAGCCTAACATGCATTTTTTTGGAGTGTGGGAGGGAACCGGAATACCCGGAGAAAATATCTTGGACAACGAGAACAAACTCCACACAGAGACGCCCAACAAAGATTCAAATCCAGATGTCCGATGATCTCTCAACTGTGTGGCCAAAATACTAACCACTAGGCCACCGTGCGGCCTTTCATGACTTTATTTCTATAATATTTTGACTTTATTCCCATAATATTATAACTTTATCACCAAATTTTCCCCAAATTCCCATTATTTTGTTTCATCCGAGATCCCAGTTAGGATGGCATGAAAAATGGATGGATGGAAGGTACAACCCTATCAACTCTATGCTCTTATAATAACATGATTTTTCTTCTTAAGGGTTTATTCTTGTAAAATTACAACTTTTTTTTTTCGTTAGAAATCTTTTTTATTTTAATCTTTTGACTTTTTTCTTGTAAAATTGCAGCAGGCTTTCTTGCTGCTGTAGTTGGGTTTTTTTTGTTTCCAACTATTTCAACCTTCTTCTTGTAAATTTATTACCATAATTTTTTGACTTTAGCCTAAAAAAATTACAACTTTCTCTGCAGCCGAATTTTCAAAAAAAGTCAACTTTACTTGTTGTTTTGTGTTTCTCATTATATTAGAACTTCAAACATGTATTTTTTTCTTTAATATTTTATCTTTATGCTACTAAAGTGATAAATTATGACTTTTTAAATATTAGATTTTGACTTTTTGTCTTAATATTTTGACTTTCTTTTTGTAAGAATACTTCTGATTTTTCAATTTTTATAGTTTTCTTTTTTTTTCTTTTTTCAACTAAAAAACAGCTGTAGACCACAAATGGCCAAAAGGCAGCAATTTGGACAGCCCTAATTGGGGTATTTCCAATTACCCTAGCATGCATGTTTTGACAAATGGGAGGAAACCCATGCAACAGGGTGAGAAACTGTGTGAACTCCACACAGAAAAGACATGCTAACCATATTGCCACCATCATACAATCCGGCATGTGTTTGTACAAAAGACATTTATTAACATTCATCACCCTCCCAGCACTTCCTCTTCTGGCGATATAACAACACAGAATGACTTCTTTCAGGTAATTGTCAACTCATGTAATCCTAGAGGTCTGTAAAATTGGTGTTAAAAATCAACATCCACTTCAAGTAACTGAAGTAGGGCAGGAACTTATCATTTACTTGGAGTAGGTTTGGGAGTATGTTACTGCCATTTACCAACATAGTTTGAAAAAGCCTGAGAGGTAATGTGGTATGTGGAATTGTTATTATTGTTATTATTGAAAATATTTAGTATGACAGAACATGTGCATTTGGGTATGAAAAACCATATAAACCTACAAATTTGGGAATTTACTTTAATTGCCTTATAAAAAATTCTAAATGTGCAAATCGTATTCAAATTGAATTGAACTGCTTGTTGACTGAATCATTGCAAAGATGATTTTCCCAAATCCTGTGACTGGCTGCATATGGAATTTTACTGTGTTATGCTTACTTGTACAAAGGATGCGCAGCAGGCTCGGCCAACAGGCACATCCCATTTCTTAGGTTGTAACACAAGATGGCGGTAAAGCACTGCAATAAACTACAATTCAAGGTCAAGTTTAAAAGCCTCAAGGGAAATATTTCCCTATTATTGGGCAAGAATCATAATGAAAGGATCAACAAAGTTGACAGTTAATTATAGCCCAAAAGACCTAAATGTTTCTAAGGTTTAGTTTTACAACCTTTTTCAGCTTTTTCAGGTTTGATATTTTGCAGGTATAATGCCATACATGCTGTATTTGAAAAATATATAACTTCCTCAAAGGTAATACGATGATAATTTGACTAGTGGACTTTTGATATCCAACTACTCAATCATGTTCTTTTTTTAAACTTTTATTAATTATTATTACTTTCTCTATTAGACATACAGTACATGGACAGTCAGTCACGTTACTAAGAACACAATCTTATACATTCCAATAGAAAAGCTGTGTGAATATTCTTCCTTTACAAAGACACAAATATCAGTGTTCAAGTTTTATTATGCAATGTCTGCGCAGTATTATTATGACATTATATTTATTTTATTGTTTGTTTATTTTTAACGGTTGTGCACCACACTGTGTTATACCAACAGCTGATGTCCACGTATAAAAACATTAATTCATTCTTTCATTCAATTGCTATATCGCTTGTGCTCATCAGGGTCTCATGTGTGCTGGAGCCTATCCAAGACTTTGGATGCGAGGCTGGGTACAACCTGACCCGGTTGCCAGTCAATCCCAGCACATCTCAAAATAAAATATTGCCTTTTTAAATCTTGATCATATTTTTGTGTTTAACCTCTCTGAATTCCAATTGTTAGGATGTAATGGCTAATTTTAGTTGCAAAGCAATATGTGTTCAAAATTATGTGAGTCAAAAGACATATTGTATGTTCTTTAATTTGTAAGTGCTCTACTGGTTAAAGCATAAAATTTTGTTTGTTTGTTTGTTTATTTCGAGTCACACAAAATACACAGGACAGAACATAATGAGCATACACCTATAAACAGGAACAATTTGGCTCGAAAAGGAGTGGGAAGGAGACAAGCTTATTTACTCCCACCCCCTATTCGTAATACTAAAGCCTGTTATATTAATGCAATATGCAGTAATACATGAACAAAATATATCACACCATAAACACACATGTACAATATACATTATTATTAGTGTGTTAAACCTTGTACGACTTGTGACAATCCTCATTACTCATTATTACTCATTACTCATTATTATACCATCATCACATAACACGTATTAAAGATAATTCCTAGGTTTACTTTACAGTAAATATACAGTATATATACACACATATATACACATACCCATGCATAGATATATATCTATTCTGTATATATATATATACACACACATACATTTTTCTATGCATACAGAGATATTTCATTAAAATATATAATAGTAATCAGTGTTGATGGTAATAATAAATAGTTTGGATAGCACGTGTCCCGCATGAAGAGCAGCACCACCGCTCCTGGCCAAGTGTCCTATACTGTGCATTAAAAAGACAAGATTTCGGATGACTGTTGCCAAGAGATGGACATTCTCCTGCAACCGAGTCTCCAGTTGTCTGTCCTAATCTGGGGATGTTATTGCATGTGTCCTATACTGTGCATCAAAAGAGACAAGATTTTGGAGGTCTACTGGGAGAAGGTGGAAGATCTCCTGCAGCCGAGCCTCCAGTTTTCTGCCCTACTCTGATGAATTTTGCCCTGTGAGTGTCCTATGCTGTGCATTAAAAGAGACAAGATTTTGGAGGTCTGCTGCGAAAATGTAAATAATCTACTTCAAAAGAACCTCCACTTGTCTGCCCTAATCTGCTGATTTTATTGTAAGACAAAATTTCTAGAAAAGACAACATAGTAATGACATTATGTTTATCTTTCATGTAATAAATTATTACCATCATCACCTGTTACCCTGGAATTTCCATGCCAATGTTAAATAACGCCTCTTGTCGACGCGTTAATATCGGGCCTTTCGAACGCTCTCAAGGACCAGATGGTGGCCCTGGATACTCCTGACAGCCTCGACAAGCTAATTGCTCTCACGCTGCGCAGAGAGGAGGACAGGAGCACCTGGCAAGCTCGGGGCTCGACCAGCTTAAAGCAGAGCGCCTACAGCAAACGCCACCCCGACAGCCGAATGCTCGCCACCGCCCACCTGTACAGCACACCACCGGGCGACTAGCCCATGCAACTGGGAGGTGGTCGTCTCACGTCAGCGGAGAGGAACCGTCGCCACCGGCTGCACCTCTGCCTCTGTTGTGGCCAAGCGGACCACTCCATCGCTCTCGAACGACCAGTGCCTCTCCTCCAGACACCACAGAGGGCGCGCCAGAGCCCAGCCGTCCAACGTCAGGCCTAGTGGTGGGTCGCCTTCAGTTGCCAGGTACGCTCTCCCGGTCAGAAAAAGACGTGAACATTGTGGCGTTTTTTGACTCTGGCGCGGATGATTGTTTTATCGATGAGGTTTTTGTTAAACAAGTCGGTATACCGGTCACTAATCTTTATACTCCCAAGGTAGTACGTTCTCTCGATGGGCGCCACCTAGTAAATATTACACTCCGTACAGATCTTTCTCTCAGTTTGTCTGGCAAACACTACGAATCTATGAGATTTTTTGTTATTCCTTCACGTTTCGCACCCATTGTGTTAGGTCTCATTTGGTTATGCATACACAACCCACTTATTGAGTAGACTCAATCCGCCATAATCAATTGGAGCACCTACTGCCATACGCAGTGCCTCAAAGCAGCTTGCACTCGCTCTGGCCCCTCGCCTTCTTTCACTCCCAAACAAATTGATCTTACCTTGGTCCCCTCGGTCTACCATGACCTTCGGGAGGTTTTTAGCAAGGATTGAGCCCGCTCACTTCCTCCGCACCCCCCGTGTGACTGCAGCATGGACCTCCTGCTGGGCGCAACGCTGCCGGTGGCGCGTTTATACAACGCGTTTATACAGTGTTTTTTTTTTTTGTTGAGAAGAAAGACAAGAACCTCCATCCTTGCATTGATTACCGGGCTCTAAATGATATCACAGTGAAAGAACAAATATCCTCTACCTCTTATGGACTCGGCTTTTAGTTCTCTCCACTCCGCTAAGTTCTTCACAAAACTCGACCTGCGCAACGCATACCACCTGGTTTGCATCCCGGAGGGGGACGAATGGAAAACCGCGTTCAACAACCCACTGGGCCATTTGGAATATCTGGTCATGCCTTTCGGTCTCACCAACGCACCGGCAGTTTTACAACACGTGGTTAATGATGTTTTACGCGACATGCTGGGCCATTTTTTTTGTTTACTTAGACGTTATCTTAATTTTCTCCGCCACACTAGAGAAGCACATTAAACAGGTCCGGTTGGTCTTACAGAGACTCCTCATGAACCGGCAATTTCTTACGGCTGAAAAGTGCACCTTTCATTCTCCGTCCATCTCCTTTCTGGGCTGACTTCGTGCCGATCCTGCCAAGGTCCAGGCTGTGGTCGAGTGACCCGTTCCCACACCAAGAAAGCCCCTTCAGAGGTTCCTAGGCTTTGCAAATTTTTACCGCCGGTTTATACGTAATTTTAGTTGGGTCGCGGAACCATAGTCTAGGCTAACATCCACCAAGGTACCTTTTCAGTGGACCCCAGATGCTAATGCCGCGTTCGAGAAGCTTAAGTGTCTCTTCACCAAGGCAACTGTACTTGTTCACCCTAACCTGTCATCGCAATTTTTGGTGGAGGTCGACGCTTCGGACACGGGCGTTGGAGCTCTCCTCTCCCAGTGCTCCGATTTGGACCACAAGCTGCACCCCTGTGCCTTCTTCTCACGACGCCTGACCCCCGCTGAAAGGAATTACGACATTGGCAACAGGGAATTACTGGCGGTCGGTGCCTTCAGGAGTGGAGCCACTGGCTGGAGGGCTCCGAGGTGCCCTTCGTAGTCCACACAGACCACAAGAACCTGGCGTACCTTTGCTCTGCACAGAGACTGAATCCCAGACAGGCACGTTGGGCTCTTTTCCTCACCTGCTTCAATTTCACCCTGACTTTCCGCCCTGGCTCCCAGAATGGCAAACCTGACGCTCTCTCCGGACTATATTCTCCACCATCTGACGAGGCTCCCCGGGAGACCATTTTGCCTCCATCCTGTTTCCTCGGGGTGTTGCAGTGGGAGGTGGAGAAGAAAGTGGCCGAGGCCATCCAGAATGTGTCCCCCCCGGGGAACTGCCCGGCCGGTCGAATGTTTGTGGTTCCCGAACTTCGTTCCGAGGTATTGCACTGGGCTCGTGAGTCGAGGGTCGCCTGCCACCTGGGGGTGGCACGTACCATCTTCCTGCTGTCACAGCGGTTTTTGTGGCCCTCTTTTCAAACTGATGTCAGGGAGTTTGTGGCCACCTGCGCCGTCTGTCCTCGGAACAACTCATCTCATCAGGCTCCAGCACGACTCCTCCACTCGCTACCCACTCCTTCCCAACCGTGGTCGCATGTTGCCTTTAACTTTGTCACAGGCCTACCGCCGTCCAAGGGCAACACTGTGATCCTGACGATGGTGGACCGCTTTTCTAAGATGGCTCACTTCGTGGCTCTGCCTAACCTTCCCTCTGCTCTGGAGACAGCGGATCTGCTCGTCCATCATGTTTTCCGCTCCATGGCATCCGGCTCGATGTGGTCTCGGACCGGGGTCCTCAATTTCTCCTCGGTCTGGAAAGTTTTTCTGCAGAGCTTTGGGGGCATCTCCCAGCTTGTCCTCTGGCTACCATCCCCAGTCTAATGGCCAGACGGAGAGGGGCAACCAGGATTTGGAGGCTGCCATTCGTTGCGTATGCCACCAGCAACCAGCTTAATGGGCGCTTAACTTGCCTTGGATTGAGTATGCTCGCAACACCCTCGTCTGCTCTGCCACGGGACTCTCTCCGTTCCACGGGGCCTACGCGTACCAGCCCCCGACCTTCCCATCGTTGGAGGCTGAATCTGCTGTGCCTTCTGTGGCGGCCCATCTGCGTCGTGCTCGCTTGGCGTGGAAAAACACCAGAGCAGCCTTGGCTCGGACATCCGAGTGGAACCAGCGCCTGGCCAACCGACATCGCTCCATGGCCCCGGATTATCGACCTGGACAGAGGGTCTGGCTTTCCACCTGGGACCATTCTCTCCACACTGACTCCAAAAAAATTGCAACCCAGGTACATTGGCCCATATCCAATTGAGCGTATCATTAATTTTTCGTCTGTTCTGCTCCGCCTTCTGGACTCCCTCCGGATGAACTGAGCGTTTCATGTTTCCCTCCTCAAGCCAGTTGCCTCCAGCGACCTGAGTCCGCCAGAAGTGCCTCCGCCACCGCCTAGACTGATCAATAGCCACCCTGTATTTTCGGTCAAGGCAATTTTGGAGGTGAGAAGAAGGGGCAGGGGATTCCAGTACCTGGTCGACTGGGAGGGTACGGCCCCGAGGATCGTTCCTGGGTCTCGCGCTCCCTTATTTTAGACCCTGTACTTTTGTCCAACTTTTATAAATTTATATTTTTGTTCCAGATTGCTTGCACCTGGCTGGAGGCGGAGCTACTGGTCGCACTTCATTCCACCCCTCTACTTAAGATGAGTGCGACCAGCCATCAAACGCTGGATTATTCCCTCCTGTCCTCTCACCCTACACGCCTTGTTTGCACTACTGCTGAACTAAGCCTACTTTGTTTTTTGGTGCGCCCAGTTGTCTTCTGCCTCCGCCACGTTAATTCCTTCAGCCTTAGTTCCCTTGTTCATGGTGGACATGAACAAGTGAGGCTGTGGAGGAGCTTCGCACATGTTTGGATACAACAGACTGGGAACTATTCAAATTATCTACTAATAACCTGGACGAATACACTGACACAGTGACGTCATACATTCAGTTCTGTGAAGACAGCATAGTCCCATCTTACACCAGAGTGACCTTCAACAACGACAAACCCTGGTTCACACCCAGACTGAGACAGCTAAGGAAGGAGAAAGGAAAGGCCCACAAGAACAACGACCCTCACGTATACAGACAGAGCAAGTACCTATTTAGTAAGGAGGTGGAGAAGGTACAACAAATCAAGGTAAATCAAGGTACAACAAACATCTGAAGGAGAAGTCCGGGAGCAACAACCCTGTCTCTGTCTGGAAAGGTCTGAGGGAAATCACCAACTACAGACCCAAAGCCCCCCCCGCTGTTGACAACCGTCACCTAGCAGAAAGACTTAACACCCACTTCTTCAGGTTCGAAGATTCACACCCCTCCCCCACCCCACTGACTACAATGGACATTGCAGGCATATCAGCCCTGGAGCCCCCCCTCTCCCCCACTGCCCTCACACTCTCGGAGCAGAATGTGGCCAAGACATTTAAAAAGCAAAACCCTCGGAAAGCTCCAGGTCCAGATGGTGTCTCTCCTTCCACCCTGAGACACTGTGCGGTAGAGCTGGCGCCTGTCTTCACGGACATCTTCAACATCTCTTTGGAGTCATGCCATGTCCCAGCCTGCTTCAAGCTGTCCACCATTGTTCCCGTCCCCAAGAAGGCCAGGATCACTGAACTCAACGACTACAGACCTGTGGCACTGACATCTGTGGTCATGAAGTCATTTGAGCGCCTGGTTCTGCCTCATCTCAAGTCCTTTACCTCCCCGCTCCTGGACCCTCTGCAGTTCGCCTACAGAGCCAACCGGTCTGTAGATGACGCCATCAACCTGGCCCTCCACTACATCCTGCAGCATCTGGACTCCCCAGGAACCTACGCCAGGATCCTGTTTGTGGACTTCAGCTCTGCATTCAACACCATCCTCCCAGCTCTGCTCCAGGACAAGCTCGCCCAGCTCAACGTGCCTGACTCCACCTGCAGGTGGATCACTGACTTCCTGACGGACCGGAAGCAGCGCGTGCGGCTGGGGAAGAATGTCTCGGACACTCGGACTATCAGCACGGGATCCCCACAGGGCTGTGTACTTTCCCCCCTGCTCTTCTCCCTGTACACCAACAGCTGCACCTCCGGCCACGACTCGGTGAAACTGATTAAGTTTGCGGATGACACCACCC
Organism: Oostethus manadensis; assembly: GCA_024372805.1. Taxonomy (NCBI): domain Eukaryota; kingdom Metazoa; phylum Chordata; class Actinopteri; order Syngnathiformes; family Syngnathidae; genus Oostethus; species Oostethus manadensis. The sequence continues at coordinate 1,662,282 of QODF01000023.1, read as the reverse complement.
TCATCGGGCTCATCTCAGACGGTGATGAGTCTGCTTACAGGAAGGAGGTGGACCGGTTGGTGTCGTGGTGCAGCTGCAACAACCTGGAGCTCAATGCTCAGAAGACAGTGGAGATGATCGTGGACTTCAGGAAAGTCAAAGCCCCCCTGCCCCCCCTCGTCTTGACAGACTCTCCCATCACAACTGTGGACTCCTTCCGCTTCCTGGGCACTAACATCACCCACGACCTCAAGTGGGAGCAGACCATCAGCTCCATCATCAAGAAGGCTCAGCAGAGGATGTACTTCCTGAGGCAGCTGAGGAAAGCCAAGCTGCCTGTCCAGACGATGGTGCAATTCTACACGGCCATTATTGAGTCCATCCTCACCTCCTCCATCACAGTGTGGTTCGCTGGGGCCACTGCCAGGGACAAACAAAGACTGCAGCGCATCGTGCGCTCCGCCGAGAAAGTGATCGGCTGCAGCCTTCCATCTCTCCAGGACCTGTACGTCTCCAGAACTCGGGGGCGAGCAGGCCGGATACTTGCCGACCCTTCCCACCCTGGACATGGACTATTTGAGCCACTCCCCTCTGGCCGAAGGTTACGGTCCATTCGGACCAAAACCTCTCGCCACAAGAACAGTTTCTTTCCTGCTGCTGTTGAACTCATGAACACTTTATAACATTTGCACTATGCTCACTTTATGTATGTATGTCCAGTATTTTTGGCACCTTATAAAACCTGCACTAAAAACACTCTCATGCCTTTACTTATCAGTGATTTCAACTTTTTACTCAGGGTTCTATGTTTAGTTAGTTCTATGTTTATTTAATACTCTATGTTTACTTAGAATTCTACGTTGCACTGAGTCGCCAAAGAAAGTTCCTAGTTTGTGAATTGTTCACTTACAATGGCAATAAAGTTTTTCTGATTCTGATTCTGATTCTGATTCTGGTGCTACCTACGCATCATCGCTTTGTGTTGTTTCACAGACTATTAAAAGACTGAGCTCAACTCACCTTGCCTCTTGCCTCTGCATCTGGGGTCCAGACCAGAGCCACGCCGTGACAACATTCGGACATTGCTTGAGCTCTAACCCCGATCCAAAGTTTGACGCCACATACACACACACAAACATATCAATAAAAAAATCTGGATATGTATTATTATAATTATTGTTACCTTTAATTAAATTATTAAGTATTCCCCAAACCCTTTTAGTATTATTTTTATTAATATTTAATAGATTGGTAAAATAGGTTTTCTTACTAGCTCTTATTATATTAGTCCATTTTTAAAAAATGTATATCCATATTCGGATTCTTCAGTTTTTCATTTAATGAATCATTTTTATAAAGTAATTAATAATTAACAATATAATAATAAATAAAATTATTATACAATTAATAAATTTTAATGATGTAATAATTCAAGTAATTCATTAACTGATTAGTTAATTAATTAAATTAAAAATGCCATGCATTGCATACCAATTTCCCAAGCTTGTAGATATTTGATAACACAGGAATGAGCTAAATAAATAAGCAGGAAGTGTGTGTTTTCAGTTGGAAACACACATAATTCACACTCTTTGTGCAGAAAGACAATATCTGTATCTGTCGCTGATCGGTTCCACATTTGTCTGCTTACTTGCTGCAGCTCTGAATGGACATACCCTGCAGTGCACCCAAAATAGAGTCAGGGATGTGTGATGTCTACAGGGCATAACAGTGGTGTTCTACAATACACTATATATCTTTTAGACAAGCTGCTGGCCACGCAGATACAAGGAACTTGTAAGTTTGTCAAAAACAGGTTATTTATACAGTATGGTGTGCCATTCTATTCTATATCCATCTTCCATATCGCATATAGTATGCTGGAGCCTATCCTAGCCGACTTTGAGCGAGAAGCGGGGTACACCCTGGGCTGGTCGCAAGACAATTTTCAATGTAAACTATTATTTTGCTAGCGCAATTGTTTAAATGCATTTTGTTTATTTTCAGTGTCACAGAGACGTTATTTGTTTTCTATGTACAGTAAGTCTTAACTGGCATTCTTTGTTTCTGTATATTCATTTTTATAAGAAATGGAACTCAAAAAGATTCTTTATTTAGTAGCTTTTATTTGTCTTTTGAGCTAACAAAGTCACAACCAAACATTAGCCTCTTGCCATTTGAGAAGCAGTGAATTTGCTTAAAGATCAGGTTGAAGGGTATTTTACATTTTACATGGGTAAGGGTGAAAGTGGGGCAAAACGGTTTAACAATGCTTTGGTACTAGCTTGAGAAGTTGTATCTTTTGCAGTATAACAAAAACCCAATTAGTACTTTTGCAGCACGTAATAACATTTTGAGGTAATATAGCCTCACTAAGAATATTTTTTCATTGTTCCTCACTCAATATGTCCACATCAGTTCAGTAAACATATACTTAGAACAAAGACATCCAACATTGTAAGAACAGTTTGAAAAAGGCCATTTCCTGTTCCAGCATTACTGTACCACAATACGCAAAGACACAAAGACATGTCCATGTTTGGATGACGTCGGTGTCTGAGAACTTGAGAGTCCTAACCTCAACCGTACTGGCTGCACAGTGGCCGAACGATCAGCATGTTGGCCACACAGTCAGGAGATCTGGAAGACCTGGGTTGGAATATCCGTTGGGCATCTCTGTGTGTCTTTGTATGTTCTCCTCGTGCATGCGTGGGTTTTCTCTGGGTACTCACAATCCAAAACCCTGCATGTGAGGTTAACTGGCGACACTAAACTGGCCATAGGTACGGTATGAATGTGAGTGTGAATTGTGGTCTATATGTGCCCTGCAATTGGCTGGCGACCAGTCCAGGGTGTACCCCACCTCTGGCCTGTAGTCAGCTGGGATAGCCTTCAGCATACCCCCGCAACCCTACTAGGGTAAGCAGCATAGAAAATGGAAGGATGGATGGAACTAGAACTCTCCATCTTCTTCTTCCGCTTATCCGAGGTCCGGTCGCGGGATCAGCAGCCTAAGCAGCCTAAGCAGGGAAGCCCAGACTTCCGTCTAACCTGCTACTTCATCCAGCTCCGGTAGAAATCCTGACCAGATGCACCAAGCCTTCTTATCTTGCGGAGAAGGAGCTGTTCTACTCCAAGTCTCTGCACGATGACAATGCTTCTCACCCAATGACCCGATCCAAAGGGAAAGCCCAACCACTCTGCGGAGAAAACTCCTTTCGGCCGCTCATACCCACAATCTTAAAATCCTCTACTTGGGCCAGGATCTCAACCCCAACCCGTAGATCTCAATCCACCCTTTTCCGGGCGGGAACTTGGAGATGCTGATTCTTATCCCAGCCTCTTCACACTCAGCTGCGAACCAATCCAGTGAGAGTTGAAGATCACGGCTCGATGAAGACAATAGGACCACACCATCTGCATCTCAAAGCACAGACCCAAGCTTGTGACCACCATATCGGAACCCCTCAAAGCTCTGGCTGCACCTAGAAATTCTGCCCATGAAATTAATGAACAGAATTGATGAAAAAGGGAAGCTCTGACGGAGTTTAACTCTCATTGCAAACAGGTTCAACTTATTGCCGGCAATGCAAACCAAACTATGACACCGGTCATACAGGGAACAGCCTGAATTACGTGTTCCTATACCCTATATTCCCGGAGTACTTCTCACTGTATTCCCAGAGGAACACAGAAGAATGCCTTCTCCAAATCGATAAAACACATGTAGACTGGTTGGGCAAACTCCTATGCACCCTCAAGGTCCCTGCCGAGAGTATCCAGCGGATCCTCCTCTCCAGAAACCCCTGAATAGACGTCACCAGGAAGGTTGAGGTGTGTGATCCCACGATAGTTGGAACACCACCCCAGTATGCGGGTGTATCCAGTATCCAGGGGCACCGCCCTCAATGTCCACAAGTTGCTGCAGAGAACTGGAACTCTCTCTAGGCCCAAAATCAGTGACCTTTGAATTCATGAATTGTTTTTGTGATTCTTTGTTGACAATTCCCACAGACACTCTATAAAATCTGAAAATCTTCCCAGATTAATTGAAACTGTTATACCTGCAAATGGTTCCCCAAGTCCACATTGTTATGACTAGGTGTCCCAATATTTTGTGCAGCTGAGTGATGGTACTACTTATGCAGATACTACAGTCAGGGGATTATCTCAGAAGATGAATACAGTATCAGTGGCCCTGTGAAGATAACAGCTTCTGTCAGCCCATCGCTGCTTTGTTCTCCACATAAATAGAGCAAGGCTGTATCTGCTGATCCATGTAAGAAGGGCTAATTAGACTCCTAAACACTAGCCTGTCGGAGAGAATTCATTGGTTGAGAACAACAAACCAGAATTATTAACATACAAATAATATACTGAATATGATCCAATAGTGGCCTCCTTTCTGTAAAGCCACCTTAACACATGCACAAATTTTGGACACAGTTTGGACGTGTCAAAGTGGCAATGGCCTCCAACATCTCCTAATTACAAAAGCCACCTTTACTTGGAGTGCTCACACCGGGTATGTGTTTCCACCATGGACCTTGAATATGCTATTATTTGATCAAATGCATCAAAAAAGTATCTTGCAAATCTAATCTAGGACAGGGCAAATCGCCTTGCACTGGGCTCCCCTATTTAAGTACTGCAAGTCAGATGCAGGAGAGGTGATCATGGCTTAGAGCTAAAGACAGATTGATTGAATGACTTTATTTCAAACACAGCTAGGGTTTACTTGAAGTGGCTCACATCACAATTCACAATTGCACATGTTCGAAAAGGAGCAGGAAGACGCAGACCTTATTTAATCCTACCCCCACTACATTTCACATCAAATTACTAGTACACATATTCACTTCCTGTATTTAAGATGCACCAATTCAATGTTAACTTATTCTCTTCAGTCAAACAAATAAATTAATATTATCATTGGAAAAAAAAGTAATAAAAATACCAGAAACAGAAAACCAAGTACTATTAAGCAGTACCCATCCATCAACATGAACATAGTTAAGCCTCCACATCTCTGTATTGTAACAAGACGTTTTGTTTATATAATTATTTAAAACAACGAATGCTCTGAGATAGCTTTTGTTCGTGTCCTAGACTATTCCACAGCTTAACTCCACAAACAGACAAAGAAAAACATCTCCTGGTAGTATTAGCCAGTGGTGTATCAAAGTTCCTTAAACCTCTCAAGTCATACGGCTGATCTCTGTGAGAAACAATGTTCTGAATATTAATCGGTAATAGGTTATGAAATGCTTTAAACATAAACATTGCTGTATACAGTTTTACTAGATCATGTAGTTTTAGAATTTTTGATTTGGAAAATAGCGGATTGGTGTGATCAAGATACCTGCCTTATGAATTATTCATAATGCCTTCTTTTGTAAATAAAATAACGACTCTATTGTGGTCTTGTAATTATTGCCCCACACTTCCACACAATAAGTTAAGTATGGAAGAATTAGGGAACAATATAAAGTATGAAGTGCACTGTAATCAAGGACATATTTAACTCAATTAATAATTGCAAGGCTTTTGGAAATTATATTTGATATATACTTAATATGTGTTTTCCAGTTTAATTTATAGTCAATCATTAATCCCAAAAATGTTATTTCTGCAACATACTCAATTTTAATACCACTAACCTCTACCAATTTTTGCATCCTCAATGAATGTTTTCCAAATAGCATTACTTTGGTTTTATTTAAGTTTAAAGATAATTTATTACTTTCCATCCATTTTTTGATTTTACTCAGTTCACTATTCTGGATAAGATCATCAAAACTGTTATTTACTGTAAAATATATTTGTGTCATCTGCAAACAATGTACATTTTACCAACTGAGAAACTTTAAAAATGTCATTGATATACAAATTTAATAATTTGGGGCCCAAAACTGACCCCTGAGGAACCCCACAAGCAATGCCAAGACATCTGGAAGAAAACTCACCCATATGAACATATCAATGGAGTGACAATCTGTTGAGAATTTATTTTGAAATTGCTGGACAATAGTAAGAATTTCATGTCCATTAACAGCAGAGAGTCCAATTGATTTGATAGTTCTTTCAAAATTAAACTCCATATCTTGATTTGGAATGTCTGCTGCTAGTTCAGGACCAACATTTACAAATAAATTATTGAAGTTATTAACTATTATGTCACTGTCATGAAGTTCACCGCACGTATCATTAAAATAATCTGGATATAGATATTTTTTTAATCATTTCTTAATAATTGTATTAATTTTTCCCATGTCCTTTTCATCCATCCATCCATCCATCCATCCATTTTCCTCCGTTTATCCGGGTCCGGGGCGCGGGGGCAGCAGCTTCAGTAGGGAAGTCCAGACTTCCCGGTCCCCAGCGACCTCTTCCAGTTCCATCGGGAGGACACCAAGGCGTTCCCAGGACAGCTGTGAGACATAGTCCCTCCAGCGTGTCCTAGGTCTTCCCGGGGGCCTTCTCCCGACTGGGCATGCCCGAAACACCTCACCAGGGAGGCGCCCGGGAGGCATCCGAACTAGATGCCCGAGCCTCCAGAACTATGGAGTCACCAGCTGGGGTGCTCTCCAGAACCCCTCTGATAGACTCCAAGAAGGCTGGGTACTCTGAACTGCTGCTCGGCGCATAGGCACAAACCACAGTCAGGACCCTTTCTCCAGCCCTAAGGCGTAGGGAAATAACCCTCTCGTTTACTGGGGATGACTCCAACACAGAGGCACCAAGCCGGGGGGCTAACAATAAGTCCACACCAGCTCTCCGCCTCTCCCCTGCGGCAACTCCAGAGAAGAACAAGGTCCAGCCCCTCTCAAGGAGTTTGGTTCCAGAGCCCAAACTGTGGGTTGAGGTGAGTCCGACTATATCTAGTCGGAATGTCTCCGCCTCTTCCACAAGCTCGGGCTCCTTCCCCACCATGTTCCAAGAACCAGATTTGGCCGCCAAAGACCAGGTCGCCCGGACACCCGCCCTCGACCATTGCCCAAATCACACAGCACCGGACCCTTATGCTTGCCCCTGCAGGTGGTGGGTCTGCGGGGTGGAGTTCCCGTGTGGCTTCTTCGGGCTAGGCCCGGCCAGGTCCCATGTTCTTTTTATATTACATTTATTTTCCAGCAATATTTTTTTGTAATACAATTTCTTACATACTTCAACTACAACTTCTGCCATGCTACATGGCAAATTGCCATGTAGCATTATTTTAAAAAAATGTCTTTACCTCTCAAAAATTGTTAGGTCTGTTCTGGGTTGTTGTTGACTACATACAATACTAGGCAGACTTCAGGACTACAACTGTCAGGACTAATGCTCCGAAGTAGAGAGCAATAACAATTGTCTGGTTGCACATGACATCACATGCGGCTGAAGTATTATTTATTTATTCTTATTCTTTTTTTATGATTTTTTCCCCTAATCTCTCCTGTCTTGCCTTGTTTGTTTTATTCCGTGATTAAGTGATTAAGTTTATTATTCCATTTTTGGAGAGCTGCTTGAAATGTAAATTTCTCTTGGAGATTATTTAATTATCTATCTTTACGCCAAAATGACTTATTATTATTATTGTTATTATACAGTATGAACTATAACGGATAATATGATTGTAAAGGTGACTATAGGGCTCAAGGGCTGTCAAAACCCGTATTTGGAAGGTAATAAACAGGTTTTCTTAATTCTAACTGAGACAATATCCCATTTATCAATACGGAATCCTGCTTGGCAAAAACTCACCAGTCACGCTCGGGTCTGGAACCAATTAAATGCCAATTAAACAAACCAATTAACCAATTAATTAAGTGATTACTGTACAGTCTGTATAGTAGAGTTTCACGTTTGACTATGGGCTATTCTCTTATTATACTATTACTATTATATCATTAGGTCAAAAAATGAGTACAAAAATATTGAAAGACTTGTCATATGCTGTATTATGGTCACTAGGCTTCAGTAATGTCACACTGATGAGACATGGCGTTAGATTCAATTACTTTCACGCTTCACGGAGTCAGCCATGGCCTATCTGGTATGACATAGTGAAAAGAAGTTCTGATGACTGTATACTAAAACTATCTTAAGTTATACTCTATGCATCTATTTATATGTATTTATGTGCTGGTGGATGTCAGGAAATAAAACAAAACAATAAACTCAATGTAATGTTATAACTTTTGGAGGAAATTATTTTTATTTTTTTCTTTTTCTTTTTTTTTTTTTACTGCTGGACTGAGCCAACACAGAAGCAATAAGGCATTTAGCCAATTTGCATGTTTAAAAGGCCTTGTAAGTATGCCATCAAAGGATAATATGATGCTGTGATTGAATGTTTGACCTCATTGGAGTGTCATAAAATACAAATGAGGATCTCAAATCCGGGCACTGGTTTCTCTACAAGTGGAGCCAAATTTGTTTTAATGGCTGAAGCTGAATTCGTGCATGCAGCTGTCTGATGATAGTACATATCCAGACATACTATGAACTCCTTTTATCATGACATGTCTCTTGAGATCATCCCCCTACTCTTATCCCTTCCTCTCCAACACCTCACACCCGTCATTCTAGACACAGTTGTAGAGTTCAGAGCAGCGATGTGTGTCCTAGAGGAACGTGGTGAATAGTAATGAACCCAGTCTGTGTCTATTTACAGGAAAAGCCAGAGGAAGACTGGGAGGGTTGGGTAGGGACGGGTTAGTGGAGAATGACGAGGAGGAAAACAAGGCTCCTCTTGCACCGCTGATGCAGTACAAGTGGGCAGTATAGTTGCAAGAATCCTTTGCACCTGGTAACCAACATGACGCCACTCCTAAAACATTAAACGACATCATTTCTCAAAGAGTGAGCTTTCATTTTGCTACTTGCTCACCCTCCTCCTCAGATTTATAGGGGAGGAGGAGAAAGAGGGGGTTATAACACCTGCTGTCTTCGTTGCACATTTGTACTCTTGATGGACTGCTCATACAAAGAAAGAGCAGAAAAAAGGACTTGTAGTTGTTGTGTGGTCTGTCTGATGTCAGTACTATGCAACTTGTTTCTTGTTTTTGTCTTCTTTGGGGGGCAGAAATACATTATCAGTGGAAATGTGAGTTGTGACAGTGAAGGGTAACTGAAATATTCTCACTGGCTGCAAAGATCAACTTGAGTACCCAGCTTGAAAGGACGGGAACAAACACAATAGAAAACCCCCTACCTCAGCCCCTCTTTTATCCATCCAGGACCCGTGGGCACTCTGCCAACTTGGAGTCTTAAGAATTCATTCAAGACAGCCAAAGAATGGACCTTGTTTAAAAAGCAGGACCACCATTCTCTCAGAGTCTCTTGTTTTTCCTAACATTTCCCACATGAAGCAGGGATTCTAGATGATGTTTTCTCTGACATTACATCCAGGCAAGAGGAGGTGGGGCGCCAAGGAATTGCTATTCATGTAACGTTTTTCCAGATTTGTTGTTTGAGAGCATTATAAGTGGGTGATCTCCCTTCAGAGCCCCCTTTCACCCTCTCACTCTCTCCCCTGGTTTTCATTCGCCTTTTACTCCCTCCTGCTCACATAGTAACTCCTCCCCCCTCTGCTACCCATTGTCTCTCCATACAGTATCAGGCTGAGGGAATGCCATTCTGGCTCCAGCGAGGGACGCAGGAGAGGGAGAAGAAGGTAGGAGTCTTATTTCCATCATAACAATGCACTAAGAGAACATCCTAAGTGTGTCAATGCAAATAGACAAACACTATTATTGATGCATTGGGGCTTTGGTTGGGCTTGTCTGTCAGTGGAAGGTGCTTTTGTGTTAGAGTGCAGCACGGGATAGGAAATCAGGTGCCGCCTCTTTATCTTTAGATTCAGAGCCAGTAAACTGTCAGGTATGAGTCATTTGCTGTGTTCTTGGTCTTTTCACCCCCTTATCCTTTATGCTTTACATTATACCAGCAGAAGAACTAACGCATGGAAAAAATTCAAAACATCTGGCTAGAGCTGATTGTCTCAACTGGCTCCCAGCGGAGCGAGACCATGTATGATGTTAGGGGATTAGAGGTAATCCTCCCAATGGCTAACAGTCACCTTCTTGTCTGAACAGAGGCTGTCATGGGAGCTTTTGTAATTTATGCTGAGATATGCATCAACACAGGCTCACTGGGGATTATTGGAAGTGGCCTTTCATGAATAAACAACTTTGCTCAATCAGTGTGGCATATCTTCTCTCAGAGGTCGGCTAAATATCCTGTATGAGGTTGCAGTGAGAGCAACATATTAATGAAACCAATGTTTTATGATTATTACCCAACTCTAGCAAAGATTGTTTAAAATGATATAAGAATTATTTCTTTTGCTTCCTTCCCTTGTTGGTTCTGTCAGTTTGTAACAGGTGCATATAAAAAGGAAAAGAAATGGGACTCCCGACGCTGGAAAGTTGCAGCCTAGTACAGGAAGCCCTGTGTGCATGTTCAGAAAAAAAGACAGGCTGTCTCAAAGGGGCTTTTGTTGTTTGAGTTGGAGACAAGAATCACACACTGACAAATACCTGGCCCCTCCGTACCTCAAATACCTCTGTTGCACTTGATACAACGTCAATAAATGCCTCCTCTGTCCTCCATAGTAGCCTGCTTCCTTTCTGTACACGGCTTTTTTCTTGTTTGTACAAGGGCTACTGTGCTATGAGTACACATCTGAGCAGATCTGGCCTTCATAGCGGGCGTCAATGAAAACGGTCCAAAAAAATGTACCTTCATGTTGTCGTGTTTTATTAATGACAAATTATGTGAATGAAAATGAACTTGAAAGTCTATAAGATGAATCTTGTGTCCGATAAAGCCAACGAGCCAACAAGTAATTATTACATAGTGTTGATTTGATTGCTGAAATGTTGCGGGTGAACAGTGAAAACAGCTTTGCCATGTATTCAGTGCTATTCTTGTTTCTACTCGTAATGAATACAAGCTGTACAGTTTTGATTTAAAAAATACTGTAAAAATGATTGAATGACGAGCTACTCATTTTTGCCCAGCCAAAACGGTATCAGTTCAAGCTTGACTTGATATGTATCTGTATGATCCAGATAAGTAGCTGTCTGTAATGCTATGGTGCAATTACCGTAATACAATGTTAACGTATGGCAAACTATTTTACTGAAACAAATGGGTAAAGATTGGCATCAAAGCCATGCACACATTTTCTTGAGTTAATTGTATCTGCTTTGGATACAGCAGGAAAATTATTTAAATTGCACCTTTCAACACATGCACGCTATATCAAAGATTTGTCTTGGCTATCTGGGGAATGAAATTCCTCCAAGGATGTGATGCTGTATGGTTCAGGTGGGGGTCATTTTATATTTTGTAGTTTGTGCTATGGACACTCCCATTTCTAGGACAGTTTTGTTCTTCTCCCCAAGGCTTCTGAAGAATACTTACAGTTTCTTTGTTTAATTATTCATGCAGATGTAAGTTTTAAATCCTGAAACTGCCCCTCATTTGACCTCTTTTTGCTTTCAAGCTCTGACTGCAGCATTTCTCAAGTTGTTGTTCAAATGAGCCCACAACTGTGTCATATGGCTTTCTATTCCTATGTGAGTTCCCTCTAGCATGTCATGTAGGATTTAAAGCCATTGGACACACAGTGGACAGTCAACAGAGGGTCACATTGTTATATATACGCTATATATAGACGCTACCGTGGAGCTAGCGGACTTCAGCACAGTCTGAGTGGACAGGAACACAAGAGCCTGTGGAGGTCACAGTATATGTGAACATGCGGTGGTGTCATCCATGTGAACATTAAAATGTCCATCTATGCAGAATTTTTTATACCGATATCTACGTACAGTATATTCCATTCTTATGCCAATATTGGTCCGATTATATCTGTTATCGGACGTGCCTTGTATTAACTCAAATGAAAATTCAATAAAACTGAACTGACCGATTGCCACCATCTTACTTTGTCAAGTACTGTATTGTACTGTATTCGTATTTGTCATACTCTATACGCCACTCGAAGGATGTCCATTTGTAGGAAATTGCTGTACCAAACACCGATTGCACAACATCAACTGATTGATTGGCTGTGATTATCTATTAGGTCCTGTGACATGCAACTGGACCCCGCCATCCTCCAAAGCATGTTCACCAGAGAGCTGCAGCAACTTTAAGAGCATCAGTCCAGTATGTTACAGTGAGTGCTATTTCTTCTCTGCTCTTTTACAAATAAACAATACATTTTCTGCGCTGGTGAGTAACACCTTTAATCTTGAAATGACTAAACTGCGGATGTACTGCATGTGTGATTGACAGTGTGAATTACTTACATAAACCACTGAAAAGTGGAGACAAAATGTGGTAAATCGATCAATATTGTGTTACCTTTAGATTGCCTGTGCACTTGTCAGGCATCCGTTGTGTCACTAAAGCTGTTTTAGTTATCTATAACCACATTTCCACAAATGACTACTGTATGAACACGAAATGCTGGATATCCTTGTGTACGCTGTCTTGTGTTTGTCATTAATCTTTTACATTTATGTAGATGACACCACTATCGTCAGTGTTCAGCCTACATGGAAACAATCCAGATGAGGTAGAAGAAGAGGACCTAGCAACTAGGTACTTAATATGTTCAGTGCTGTAAAACAGGGGGTCATTCTTTATGAATATTTTCTGTGCAGGCTCTGTGAGATTTGGGCAAAGCATCCACGTGCAATGTCTGGCATCTTATAGGATTATTAGTTTGGTTGTCAAATCACCTCAAAAAAGTTTCCAAATGAGAAACTGTACTTGCATTTTGTATTTTTGTGTGTTGTGCTTTGCTGCCAGAACAGGCTTTATGTTTACCTGCAGTGTTTGTAAGTCACCAGAGAAGAATTTAACTGTTCTTGTTTGTTCTGTTCATATATGGGTGTCTGGTCTGTTGTTATGGCACTCTTCCTTTAAGGTTTGGCCATCAAGTGTAACAAGTATCATAAAGGGGTTTGCCGTGAAGAAAAGAGACGTTAAGCATTCAACACGTTGTGGTTACTCGCCGCTACTGGTGTTTCACGTTGTCAGGCGATGGGTATGATGCTGTCACATCAGAGCTGCAGACACATTTTTGCACGGTGAAGAACCGTCAAATGCACCGTTTTGAGTTTAGGCAGCACTGTGTTTTCGGGCAGCTGGAGGATGGTCTGAATGTCAACCAAATCATCGAAAAAACGTTCTGCAGCCAGCTTAGAGAGAGTATATTATTGGAAACGTATTCAGTGATGACCACTGATGCACTCAACATAGAAAAGCGGCTGGAGGTGGCGCTGATGGGGGCACGCAAATTCAGTTTGGTGGTGCATCCACTCACGACGTCACTGTCATCACCTCTGCTTTAGAACGTCGCCCAGGAGATGTAGGGACCTTCCGGCGGGGTGAACGCAAGTTGGGACGCACAGAGACTGGACAAGAAGAGGAGGGGGGCTATGTGCTGCACAAATTGTGGCTCGTCGGACTATGCCACGGGACATCAAATGTGCCCCGCCCAGGGAAAGCATTGCCGCAATTGCAATAAAATGAACCACTTCAGTCCTGCAGTCCCTGTGAACACAGTACAAAGCATCCAGAAAGCATTCAAGTACCTCGCATTTAAAGTGAATGGGCGACCCATACAACTTTTGGTGGACTCGGGTGCAAAGGTGTCCTTCTTGAATAAGCCCACCTTTGATCGTTTCTTCAGCCATGTGCCATTGGCAGCAGCGACTGAACCCTTGGCTGGTTATGGCCACTCCTCCATCACGGTTCTGGGTGTGGCGTACCTGACAGTTGACCTATGTGATCTTGCCTGATCACATAGGTCTGTGATCTTGCCTGCCATCAAGATGTCAGCAAGATGGCGGCGCCCTGTATTACTGCTCTTGTAACTTGAAATACAAACAAAAGTTACTAAAAGCAAGCAACAGGAAACGTTGGAAATGCCTCCGAAGAAAATAGTGAGTAACGCTTACATGGAAGAGAAGATGGAGGAAGTTTGTAAGTCGCTTTGCACTCTGACGGAGGAGATGACTAAAGTAACCGAATAGCGCAGCTTGTGAATGAAGTCAAACAGTTGCGAGAATTGATGACAGAAAAAGACAAAACAATTAGTGATCTGGAGAAGCGGATTGATAATCTCGAACAATACATTAGAATGGAAGATGTTCTATTCACTGGTTTGTGCATCAATCCGCGCTCATATGCAAAAGCTATTACGAAGGTAGAAATGTTACTGAGGACGCAGCGACCGAAGATCTCACGTCCCTGGAAAAACAAGTTTTGCACTTCTTTGAAGGAAAAGATATCCATCTGGATGAAAGAAACATAGTAGCATGTCACACGCTGCCGCGAAGGGACAAGACTAAGCCCGCAAGCTGATGCGAGAAGCTCGCATCATGAGAAGGAACGGCAAGATCAGAGCTACGTGGAAGAGGAACTGTAAGGTGTTCATACAACTCAACGGATCATCTCCGGAACAAGCAAAAGTTTTACTGGTGAGAGATGCAAACCATCTGGACCAGTTCAAATAAAACTGTTGATGACATGACTATAACCAAGACGTGTTTGAACGTTGTTGTGGTTAGTGGAGGGAATGGATTCTACTGGCCTTGTGTGGAAATAGCCAGTGACATGGCGGATAGACAATGGGAGATTGGTGCACAGATTATATTTTCATATTTTCTTGAACAGTGGAAACAGCCCTGGGATAATCATGATTTTGGAGACAGAGACTTTGGCTTGCTATGTTGGAAAAGACGGCGAGATCGATGGATAATTTGCTATGCAAGTCACGGGAGATTTTGTTTTGGACATGGGACACATATAGTAATGTATTACTGTGTGGAATTTTAAAAAGGATTTTATGGATACCAAATGTGTGTGCGATATCAGGCTGGACAGAAAATAAAAGATGCCTCTAAATAAAAATGAGTTTCTAGATATACCTGGAGGAAAAGGGGATAGTGAATTAGACCAGACTGTGAATCATGATATTAATGAACTCTATAAAAAGTTTGAACACAAACAGTTAATGATACATGATACCTTGGACTATAAATTAAATTAATTTGGATATGATATAGATCCTGACGAACATTTTTTTCAAAACTATACTACTTATGATTTTTGGTATTATACTGATGAACAATTTAAGGGTCTCAATATGGATGGTGCCTTTAGAGTAATACATTTTAATAGTAGAAGTTTATATAAAAACTGTAAGAGTATAAAAGAGTAGCTCAGTCAGTTTAAGAAGTTTAGTGTTATTGCAGTGTCTGAGACCTGGCTGGATGCTGACAAGTGTTGTGATGTTGAAATGGAAGGATACGAGCCGTTTACATTAAACAGGAATCGTAGAAAAGATGGTGGAGTGGCTTTGTATGTTGATGATTAATTGAGATGCAATGTTGTTAATAGTAAAACCGTAGTCATAGATGAAGTCATGGAGTGCTTGACTGTTGAAATACATTTATAGAAAGCCAGAAATATTATTGTTAGCTGTTGTTATAGAACTCCTGGATCATGTCTTGATAAATTTAATCAAATGATTGATATTATGTTTGCAAGTCCAAGCAAAGTTCATATTGTATGTGGCGATTTCAATACTGACCTTTTAAATCCTCAAGCAAATTCTGAAACAATAGATTTTATATCATCTATTTACAGTAACAATTTTCTTCCACTTATTATAAAACCAACAAGAATCACCAATGACACAGCTACACTGATTGGTAATATTTTTACAAATCAACTGGGTAGTCAAATTACAGCTGGACTACTTATCAATGATATAAGCGATCATTTTCCTGTATTTAGTATTTTCCTTTAGCTCCTCCAAAATGTTAAATCTAAAACATCTGCAGCCAAAGATTATACAATGAGGAGAATTAGAACACCTAACGCAATTGCTGCTCTAAAAGAAGACTTGAGCACACAAACATGGGATGAGGTTTATGCCTCTGTTGACCCTAATAAGGCTTTTGATGCATTTTTGTTTACTTTAATTACAGCTTATTATAAGCATTGTCCTCTTCAGACGTATAATTGTACATACAAATAAATCTGATAGGCCTTGGATTACGAATGGAATTGTTAAGGCATGCAAAAAGAAAAATCTGTTGTATAGGTCATTTGTGTTACATAGAACAAAAGAAACAGAACATAGATACAAGACATATAAAAACAAGTACACAAATATAATTAGATGTAATGAGAGGCATTATTATCATACATTATTAGAAAAGCAAAGAAATAATATTCAAGGGACATGGAGAATATTAAATGGCATCATTAAGGAAGGAAAGAAGAGACAAATATTTCCAAATTATTTTGTGAAGGATGACGTTACTTTAAGTTCGACAACTAAAATTGCTAATGCCTTAAATTAATTTTTTGTAAACGTTGGACCGTCACTTGCTAATAAAATAATAGATCAAAAAAATTCACATGAAGTAGTTGGGAAAAATATACAGTCTAATCCAAATTCAATGTTCATGTGTGGTACAGATGAAAACAAAATTTTTGAAATTGTTAATAAATTAAAAAAACAAAAGGTCAATTGATTGTTTTGATATTGACATGGAATTGGTAAAGGATTTTATTTATTGTATTGCCGGACCACTTGCATACATCTGTAACCAATCTTTTTTAACAGGAATCTTCCCATGTAAAATGAAAATAGCAAAAGTAATTCCCATCTTCAAAAGTGGCGACAGACATCTGTTTACCAACTACAGACCTATATCTCTCCTACCACAATTTTCTAAAATTTTGGAGAAACTCTTTGTAATTCGTCTTGATAAATTTATCAGTAAGTACAATTTGCTCAGTGATCATCAATATGGCTTTGGATCCAAAAGGTCTACTTCAATGGCTGTTATGGAGCTTGTGGAGAAAATATCAACAGCCATGGACAAAAAGGAATATACAGCAAGTGTTTTTATTGATTTAAACAAGCCCTTTGATACCATTGATCATACATTACTTTTAAATAAAATTAAAAAATATGGTATCAGAGGAGTTGCCCTCACTAGGCTTAAAAGTTATTTTGTGGACCGATATCAGTTTGTTCATATTGATAATGTAAACTCTGACAAAAGAACCCTGACACATGGTGTCCCACAGGGCTCTGTCTTGGGGCCCAAATTATTTATTATGTATATTAATGACGTTTGTGAGGTAATGGATGAAATGAGCTGTATTCTTTTTGCTGACGACACTAGTCTCTATTGCTCTGGGATGGACCTTCCACTACTTTTGCGCATTGTAGAAAATGATCTTAGTAAAATCAAATATTGGTTTAATGTCAATAAACTTTCAGTTAATCTGAATAAAACGAAATACATCATTTTTGGCAATAGAAAAATTGACAGCGTAGTGAAAATAAAATTAGACAATATTGAAATTGAAAGGGTGGCTGCTACAAAATTTTTAGGTATTAGTATTGACGAACATTTAAATTGGAAAGTGCACATTAGTATACTTCGGCATAAGTTAGCCAAAATTATTGCTATAATGAGTAAAACAAAAAGATTATTGAACCAAAGTTCTCGCTATATTCTATATAATAGTTTGTTTCTTCCATATTTGAGCTATTGTGTAGAAATATGGGGAAACACCTATAAATCTAACTTAAATTATATTTTTCTACTTCAAAAGAAAGCTGTCAGAATTATTAAGCACGCAGACTACTGTGCGCCAACAAATAAAATTTTAACTGAGCTAAAACTTGCAAAAATGTTCGATCTGGTTGATTTGTGTACTGCTACTGAGAAGTATAAGGCATCTAAGCACCTGCTTCCGCCATGTCTACAAACCTTATTTGAACTTAGAGAGAGTCAATACTGCCTCAGAGGAACAGGTATATTTAAAAAAAAGTAAAACTAGAACAAATAAAAAAATGGAATTGTATTTCTGTTAGAGGAGTTTGCATATGGAACAACCTCGATGATGCATTAAAAAGATCCAATACAATTGTAGCTTTTAAAAGTCTGTATAAAAGATTGCTTTTTGAAAGTTATAGGGCTTCTGAATGACCCGGCACATTATTGTGTTATTTATTCTATTTATTTTTTGTTGCTGCTGTTTTGTTTTTTGTTTTTGTACATATATTAGTTTGTACATTGTAAAATTGCATATGTCTGTTAATACGCGGTATTATCTTGGGATTTTCTTATAGTTTAAACAGGGTTAGACGTAAAAAGTATCTGTTACTTCAGCCTAAACCCTTTCAGTCATGAGAGGATTATTATGTATGTATACATGTATTTGATGGTGTGCATTTTGTTTGAAATGACCGAATAAACTACTACTACTACTACTACTACTACTATGAGCGCCAACGTGACCCACACACAAAATGTCATATCACTCAACAGGGTGCTAAGATCATGGTGCTGCCCCTGTTCCACGCCCTAGGTTTTGCCATGACTGACGCACATGGCCAGCAAGTTCTCCAGGTGGACGCATCATGGCCTGACCGTTATTCACAGCTGTTCCAGGGACTGGGGTGTATATCGGGGTTCGTGCACCGCCCGACCGTAATCCCGACTGTCCGCCCGGTTATCCAGCCACTACGACGCATTCCCCTGGCGCTTCACGATGCAGTTGAGATGGAACTTTGTCCTTTGGAGGAAGTGGGCATAGTGGAGCTGGTTGATGCCTTACCGTGGGTGTCTAACTTCGGCATTGCAAAGAAACTGGGGTGGTGGACTCCGTCTGTGTGTAGATTTAACAAATGTAAATAAAGCAATCATCCCTGACATGTACCCCTTACCCACACCAGAGGAATTGGCAAGCCACTTTCATGGCTCTGCCATCTTTAGTAAGATGCACTTGAGGAATGACTACTTGCAGGTCCCGATGGCACCATATAGCATGACAATCACGGCTTTTGTCACTCATGTGGGATTTTTTATATATAAACGCACAACTTTTGGACTGTTGTCGGTCCTGAGCTGTTTTGAAAAAATAATGCTCCTCGTGCATGCAGTCATGCTTAATGCAGAGAATTGCGTGTTTGGGGCGAGGAGGTGGAGTTCCTGGGTTTCAGGCTTTTCAGGGATGACATCGCTCCCATCGTGTCCCGTACAGAAGCCACAGGTGTCGTCCTTCCTGGTGATGGCCACTTAAAGTATTACCTAAGGTTCCTGCCACAGTATTCAGCTGTGACGGCGCCTCTGCGGCACTTGCTTAAGAAGGTGGCCGTGTGGGAGTGGACCGCAGCCTGCAGCGAAGCAGTGCGCATCATTAAGCAGCAGCTCACATCCCCGCCTACTTTGTCACACTTTAGTATGACCGCACCCACCCTAGTCACTTGCAATGCTTCTGGGCTGGTTTTGGGTGCGGTACTTTCCCAGACTTTTGATGGGCCCTCACTTGTTCATACATGGGTGTATGGTCTGTTGTTATGGCACTGTTCCTTTGAGGCAGTGGTACTCAGTTATTTTCTGTCACGCCCCAAGCATTCAACATGTGGTTATTGTTTACTGCACGGACATAACATTGTTTCCACTGGAATTAGCAAAGCATCCCCAGTGGGTCTGTAGTGAAGATTAGGATCAATGGTAAGCTGGTCTTAATTCGCTTAACTGGCGGATTTAAAATTGTGTACATTTTTCTCTTCGGATGACAATACTCTGCCTCACCAACTAAAATTGTGCAAATCAATCAAAGGTGCCACCTTTTCCACAGAGGACTTTGGCATCACTCAAATGGCTTCAGAGGAAAGTCACTGTAGTCTTTCATGCGTTGCCATCTTATTTCACTTAACTGAAAATGCAAAGTCTAAATTGCTTATATGTCTTTTAGAGGGAAGCAACACTCTTGAAGTAGCTAAACTGTTGGAGATGTGACCACTGGACAATCAAATATTTCGTTGGTGATAGTCAACAGGGTTGCAAAAAACGCAGAGAAAAGAAAGTAAATAAAAGTGATGTTGCGAGGAATGGATTATCCTCCAATGCCAATATATTCCAGAATTGCAACCTCCCTGGAGTGTCCAGAAGTACAAGCTGCAAGTGCAAGTGCATAGCCGAATCCAAGAAGACTACAACCACACCTCCACCAAGCAAGGTTTACTAGTGGAAGCTGCAAAATTGGACCAAGAAATATCTGAAGAAACAGAGAACAAACACATATACTTTTGAATGGTTTTATAGATTGCTCTTGATGGAGCAGATGAATGTCCCAGTAGTGATTACTTTGGATGTGTCATTTCATGATTTGACATTTCAGTAAACAATAAAAACTGTTACACTGTCTGTGTAAATACAGGCAAAAATTATAGGCTCTGTGGTTATGATTACCTGCTTTATTCAGTCTGCTAACTATTCTTCTATTCCAGAGTAGCCAATGAAACATACCTGAAGGACTTACTTCCTGACATTGAGGACCCACCCACAGTAATCTTGCACATAACAACACTGCAGTATAAGACAAGTGCACACTTAATTTTCCACAAGCATTATAAATTAGGTGCTTCAGTGTGCAGATGCACTTTAAGCGGCAACCATCAGAGGTCAATCAAAGGTGTTGCAGGGAGGCTCATCCTGTATTGTATACGCACAAGCATATATACTAGTTAGCAGCACCACTGTGCAGAGAAAAGGTGGGATTTTATGCTGTAACCATCAAGATATGGATTTTACTTTATGGCAATCTAGCCCTCATGCCTTTTTGAGAGTAATTTTTAGCTTAGTATTTTTTTTAGCTTGAATGGGGATCCAGTGTTTATAACGACCCTGTTTTCACTTGTATGTTTGCTGCTGTATATATCTGCGCCTAGAAATTCTGTCCATGAAAGTAATAAACAGAATCTGTGACAAAGGGCACCCCTGGCGGAGTCCAACTCGCACTGGAAACGGGTCCAACTTATTGCTACCAATGCAAACTAAACTCTGATGCCGGTCAAACAGGGAACGAACCGCCTGGATTAGGTGGTCCGATACCCCATAATCCCGGAGCGATCCCCACAGTTTTCCCCGAGGAACACGTTTGAATGCCTTCTCCAAGTCCACAAAACACATGTAGACTGGTTGGGCAAACTCCCATGCACTTTCAAGGACCCTGCCGAGAGTATAGAGCTGGTCCACAGTTCCACGACCAGGACGAAAACCACACTGCTCCTCCTGAATCTGAGATTTGACTATCCGGCGGATCCTCCTCTCCAGAATCCCTGAATAGACCTTACCAAGAAGGCTGAGAAGTGTGATCCCACGATAGTTAGAACACACCCTCCGGTCCCCCTTCTTGAAAAGCGGGACCACCACCCCGGTCTGCCAGTCCAGGGGTACCGGCCCCGATGTCCACGCGATGCTGCAGAGTCGTGTCAACCAAGACACGCCCACAGCATCCGGGGCCTTCAGGAACTCCGGGCAGATCTCATCCACCCCCGGGGCCTTGCCACCAAGGAGCTTTTTGACCACCTCGGTAACCTCAGCCCCAATCATAGGGGAACTCGCCTCAGAGTCCAGGATGAGGCCTGTTCTGAGTGGAACTGTGAAAAAGTGTTAAACCACTGGATGGTCTTGCCCATGGTGCTGCATCTCAGTTTCAGGGTGTTGGCAATTTTCTTACAATCTAAAACATCTTTATGTGGCGCAACGATTCTTTTTTTAAACATCTTTAGAGGGTTCTTTGCCCTGAAGTGTCATGTTGAACTTCCAAGGACCAGTATGAGAGAGTGTGTGAGAGAAAGATCGCCAAATTTTATAGACCTGCTTCCCATTCCCGAATAAACTATTTGCAGAAATGTGACGGGTATACTCAGGTTCGGACAAGGCTGCAGATTTGAAAAATGATGTCAGTGAAAGCATCATGATGGCAACATCAATAAAGATAACATGCATGTTCCAAGGGGCTTAGTTGTTCTCAGATCAGTAGGTCACTGCAGACCAACCACAGCTCTGCAAACTGACATTGGAAATACTAGAAATATATTTATTTTACCTATACCTATATACATATACCTAAAAAAAGAAATTATTTTTTCATTATATTATATTATCCATCCATACATCCATTTTCTTCCGCTTTTCCCGAGGTCGGGTCGCGGGGCCAGCAGCCTAAGCAAGGAAACCCAGACTTCCTTCTTCCCTATTTTGTCCAGCCCCTCCTGGCGGATGCCGAGGCGTTCAGAGGCCATTTGAGAGACAGACTCTCTGACGTGTCCTGGGTCTTCCCCGAGGCCTCTTACTGGTCGGATGTGCCATGAACATCTTCCAAGGGAGGCGTCCGGGAGGCATCTTAACCAAATGCCCGAGCCACCTCATCTGGCTCCTCTCAATGTGGAGGAGCAGCCGTTCTAGTCCGAGTCTCTCCCGGAGGACAGTGCTTTTCACCTTATCTCTAAGGGCCAGCCCAGCCACCCTGCGGAGAAAACAAATTTTGTACCCACGATCTTGTCCTTTCGGTCACTACCCAAAGCTTGTGACCACGGGTGAGGGTAGGAATGTAGATCGACTGATTATATTATATTATATATTTTTTGTATTGTATTTATATTATATTATAATGTAATGTATACTTACAGAACATCTTATAAAGCATATAGTGGATGGCGCAAAATAAACCAGGCTGTAAAGGGAACAACTGCAAAGCAGAAGAAACACAATGAAAACAGGATTGAATAGTGTTTTGAGGTCTACCAAATAGATTAGTATATCATTTTGAAATATAAATTTGCAGCTGTGCATATTATAATATTTCCATATGAACCAGAGAATACATTTCAAAAGTACAATATTTCAGAACAACAGTAAAATTGAATTGAACAATTGTACTGTGGTTAACATTATTTAACAAGGAATATTACTGGAAAGGTAAGATTAATAAGGAATATGTGCGTGGGAAAGAGAGAGCGAGAAAAAAGGCAAACTTCCTACTGACGTGAATCAACTTCATTAGCTTCCGTGTTGACAGGCCATTGCGTGTGACGTCAGCGCTGTCTTCTTTTTGCGCATGCGTGTCGTCTGCGCGAACTGCCGGAGTTCCACATTCGACCCCAGGAGCAAAATTCAAGATGATCAGGATTTTCAAGATTATAATAGGAAGTGTTGTCGCTGTTGTTCTTATTTTGATCACAATAGTATCAATCAGAACTCTGTCGTTGGACGTCAATGCTGGATTTCAACTCGCGCACTGGGAAAAAGCGAGTAATATATCGCTTGACATAGACCACCACAAGCGCGAGGAACTTCTATCTCATTTGAAAGGTAAACGCTGTTTTTACATAATCAACTCACTGAGTATCTGTGTGGTTCAAAGTTCGCATTATTATTACAGGGGATGACGTAGTTTCTCCTCTTTTCTCCTTCCCTCAGAGGCCATTCGCATCCCCACCGTGTCTTTCTCTAGCACGGAGATCAACACTCCTGCACTGCTTCGCTTCAACCTGTTCCTGCAAAGAGGTCAAGCTGCTTTCACAACGCCGTTGTTGCAGCCTCTGATCACAGTACAAGCCGACACACGTCACACGCCCGCAAAACAGCCCTTACCTTCTGCAAACGTCTTTTCTAACGTCAGTAATCATTAGGCATGTGTTTATTGAAAGTGCTGCATATGCACAGCGTCCAGTCGAGGTTTATTAGGACCTTCCCAATTTTAAGTTCATGCAAAAAGTCATGCTTAAAGAACAAGACAGTTGAAATATTTTCACAAGTACCACCTCAGAATATTTGCCTTGCAAGTACAGTGGCATGGTGTTTGCTACCTCAGCTTGCCCTCATGTTTTAACTTCGAAAATGTGGTATACGTTGGCATGATGCGAGTTAAGCAAAATCTTCAATATTTTCTTTATAAGTCTGCATTCGTACAATTATTTCACATGCCCTATTAAAAATGCATTTTCAATTTAAACGGTATCAATGGTTGTTTCGAATTTCCAACAGATAGAGTCTGCACACCACCAGTGTTGCTTGTATCACTGCTTGCGATGTTTATTCTCATTAGTTTACCGAACTCACCCAAAATTAGCAACTTGGACAACAAACCATAATACAAAAATAATATAGGTAAATTAGAACCTCTTTGGGATAAATCCATGTACTGGATCTTATTGGACTGTGTACTTTAAGCAGAACTTTAGTTTAAGTTTGCAGTGACAGAAAGGTGTGAGGCAACAATACACTAATGTCTTTTGTTACTACAGCCTGTATCGAATATTTTCAACCTTTTCAGCTTAACAACCAATACAGAAATGTATTATTTTTCAGTGTAAAAATAAATAGGCCAATCAGTTATTTCACCGTTTGTCTTTCCTGTCTCTTCTCAGCCTTCCCAACGGTTTTCTCGTCAAGCTTGGTACACCATGAATTGGTTGCCAACTACAGCCACCTGTTTTGGGTTCCAGGATCGGAGCCCAACCTGATGCCCTATCTGTTGTTGGCTCACATCGATGTGGTGCCTGCCACAGAGTCAGACGGCTGGGTGGCTCCACCTTTTTCTGCCCAGGAGATAGACGGGTTCATTTATGGTAGAGGGACGATAGACGACAAGAGCTCTGTAATGGTGAGACAATCCTTATTGTGTGCTCAGGTCACTATTCACTTTACGATATTAGATATGGGGGCCGCACGGTGGCTGAGTGGTTAGCACATTGGCCACACAGTCAGGAGATCTTGAAAAACCTGGGTTCAAATCTCCGTTGGGCATCTCTGTGTGGAGTTTGCATGTTCTCCCCGTGCGTGTGTGGGTTTTCTCCGGGTACTCCGGTTTCCTCCCACATTCCAAAAACATGCATGTTAGGTTAATTGG